>OU343221.1:187380160-187513138 GCA_910596185.1 Chrysanthemum makinoi
TTATATATATATATATATATATATATATTTTAAGATTTTTGAATTTTTCTTTATTTTTATGGATTTGAAAGGTTTTATAATTTTGTATTTTGATTTTTGAATAGATATATATAAAGAGATAGATGAGGATAGACCTTTACTCGTCTTCCTCCTCAAGACGCTTTGAGTGTTTCATTGAAGGCTTTCATGCCAAGACGTGGAAGAATAAACTCAAAACGTTCTCTTGGAAGAGCTTTGGTGAAGATGTTCGCTAACCGGTATTCAGCCTCTACAAAATAGAGTTCCACCACACCTTTTTCCACTTGTTCCCCGATGAAATGATGTCGAATGTCGATGTGCTTTGCTCTTGAGTGTTGAACGTTGTTGCATGAGAGAGCCATAGCACTTTTATTATCACAAGAGAGGATTTTGTTAAATTCAAAGTCATAGTTAGATAATTGGGATCTCATCCATAGGATTTGAGCACAACAAGATGACATGGCTATGTATTCCTAGAGGAAATAGAAGTACTCATTGCTTCTTTGAAGACCACCACAAGCTTATCACCCAAAATCAAGCACCTCCGACGCATTTCGACGAGTATCTTGACATCCTCGCATGATCAGATCCGCATAGGGTTAGTGACATACCGGTGTATTTCGGGTACCAAAGTCCCATATTGATGGTTCCTTGGAGATACCAAAAGACCCGCTTAACCGCTTCAAGGTGCTTTTAGTAGGCTTAGCCTCGGTATCTAGCACACATGCAAACAGAACAAGATGTCCGGTCTACTAGCGGAGGTACATCGTGGATCCAATCATACTACGATATTTCGTTTGGTCTACCATGATCCTCGAGTGGTCCTCATCAGCTTGGTTCGCTCAATCATGGGAGTGTCAACGGGGTCACTTGAATCAAATCCAAATTTCTTTAAAATCTCATTTGCATATTTAGATTGATTTATGAAAATGCCCTCGGGACTTTGTGAAATTTGTAATCCCAAGAAAATGACATTTGTCCCATCATTGACATTTGAAATTTGGAACCCATTTCATTTGAAAACGATCACATTCATTGGGGTCAGCCGAGGCAAAGATAATATCATCAACATAAATTTGAACGTGAATTAAATGCCCCGACTTCGGTGAACAATGTTGGATCAACCGCCTTTGCCTGAATCCGGTGATAGAAGAAACTTTGATAGCGTATCATACCATGCCCTTGGAGCTTGCTTTAAACCGAAGAGCTTCTTCAAACGATAAACGTGAGTAGGATGCTCTGATTCACAAAGCCTTCAAGTTGGCCGACGAGACAACTTCTTTAAGATCTCCGCTCGTAAATGCCGTTTACATCCATCGATAGACTACCATGTTCTTACTTGCAGATTAGCTAAGAAGATTCTCGATTGCCTCGATTCGAGCCACGGAGCAAATGATTCTTCAAAGTCTATGCCTCCTCCGACGGTATCCTTTAGCAACCAATCTAGCCTTATTCATTAAAACATCACCATGCTCATCAAGTTTTACTTTGAAGATCCACTTGAGAGCAATGATCATAGCACAACTGAGCGTGTACTAATTCCATACATCGTCGATCAAACTCATGAATTTCTTGCATGGCATTGAACCAAATTATTTCATTCATGGCGGCTTTAACATCTTTTGGTTCGATCATAGAGAGTACGGAGTTGAAGAAGCACCATAAGGCATCGGTTGCAAGTTGTTCCTGTGGATACCGGAGAGAGGGATTTCCAATGATGTTGTCTAATGGATGATCGTGAGTCCATTTTCCGAGGTGTTCATGTGGTAGTTGTTGGGGATCAAGTAGCAGAGTCGATGTCCCCGAGAAGATGGTTCGATGATGATTCAGAGCAAATATATTTTCAAATGGAGCATCTTCTGAGTAGCAGGGATTGACTTCATCATGTGAATCAGAGGAATTTCCATGATGTACTTGATGATTGATGATTTGTTGATGAATCGATTATCACAAAGCTTCTTGCTTAATGACATAGAAGTTGAAGGGTTAATTTCATTGACAGGATAGAAGCACTGTTGATGGATTGACATATCATTGTTACTTGGCTCATATTGTTCATCAAACATTGGATCAAACAGTTTTTAAATCATCTTCTCGGGGGGTACATATGGAGTTGCTGAGATGAGAGTTTGGTACAAGAAATGAACCAATGGGACTGCTTTTGAAGCGGGTCCAACTCGAATGTCAGGAGCCATTTGACCGGTCAGCTCATCAAACGTGACGTGAATTGTTTCCATGATATTTCGGTTCTCTTGTTATAGATTCGGTAACCTTTTCTGTTTGGTGCATAGCCTACAAAAACTCAATGTCCGCTTTAGCTCTAGTTTCCTAAATCTTGACCGTCTAGTTGGATAACATAATGCACCAAACACACGAAGGAATGAAAGATCGTTTTCATTGTGACAAGTTCATATGGAGTTTTTCATGAGCAAGTGTGAATCGTGGATCGATTTTGGGTGTAGCATGCAAGGGTGGCGGCTTCACCCCGTGAGAAACATTGGAACTTTGAGTAAATTAGCATAGTCCTCTGCGGCTTCCACAAGAGTTCGATTGCCTTTCAACTACACCGCTGAGGAGTTCGAGGAACACTTCTTTGATGACTAATTCCAATACTTTCATAAAACACTGTTGTTTGTTAACAAACTCAGTTCCATGTCCGTCTCGATGATTCTGACCGTTTTGTTAAGTCGAACCTAATTTGATGAGTTTGATGATGATATCTGGAGTTTCATCCTTTGTCCTTAAGAACTTTACCCAAGTGAATCTAGAGAAATCATCAACCACAACTAACACATATTTCTTTCCAAAGATATTCTCAGACTTCATGGGTCCACATAAGTCCATGTGAATTGTATGAAGAACTTCTCGACTGAGTTTGTAGGTTTTGGTTTATGGGCATACTTCTTGCTTTTTCCCAATTGGCATGCTGAACAAAGATGATCCTTTTCATACTTAAGTCTAGGTAAACCTACAACTAAGTCCTTCTGGAGAGATCATTGATGGTGCCGAAGTTCAAGTGATTGAGACGACTATGCCATAACCATGACTTTGTTTTAGAAGCCTTTGACAACAAGCAAATTGGAGAAGACTTCATCATATCTTCAATAGAGATGGTGTATAGATTTGAACCACGAGAACCTCTTAAAAGTTCCTTACCATCAAGTTCTCTAACAAACAAGTGTTTTTTCAAGGCTACTTCTAGATCGTAATCAGAGAATGACCAACAGAGAACAAGTTATGACCAAGACCTTCCACATAATACACCCGGAGATAACACTATTTCCAACAACATAATCTCCATAACCCATAATTGCACCGAAATGATCGTTCCCGAATCTAACTATCCCGATGAATTTTCTCACGGTTCATGAGCACGACCGGCCCCGCAATATGCTTGGAACAACCGAGTCCGTGTACCACGTAACGATTTGAACGATCTGCGCTTGAACACGCACAAGAATGGATAATCGATAATTGGGATCCCCATGCAATAATGGGTTCCACTTGGTTAGTAACATTGATTGGAACACCCACATCGTAGAAACATCCATATCGTATGAAGCAATGGAATCATTGGGAATAGATGCAATGTGGTTTCGTGATTTGACCTATTCAAAGTATGTTCACTTCTTAGGGAATAGTTCTACCAATAGGCATCCATTTTCTAGTGGGCATAGTCTTAGCAGTTTGAGAGCAAAACTGATTATTCTTATGGCCAAAAGGTATCCAATAATAACCTATCTTTATAAATGTTCTTCGTGGGTTTCATCAAGCTTAACAATCTTTCGTTTTGCCTTTTTGCCTTCTTAGCACGATTATTAGCATTAACAATTTTAATCGGCATTTGACAAAGACAAAGCATTCACACCACATTCATGATTAGCAAATGTAATCAGCGCACATCATTACAAGGTTTGCAAATAGTATTTAATTTGAATTAATTACGACGCTTTAAGGCTAATACTAGAATCAACACGATTCGTTTTATTCAACTCAAGCTTAAAGTTCCTAGATTGGTCTTCTATTCTCTTCCAATGCACATTCTTAGCTTGCAAGGTCCTATCATTCCTTGTATTGTCTTGAGACTTTGACATGCTCGCTTTAATGTCACCGATTACTCGTAGAGGAATGGGAACATTAGTTGGTTGATCTAATTTTTGCATTCCCAACTTGATGTGCAAGGATCTCAACTACTAAGGCACTTTTAGTAACTTCTTAAGACTGGATTTGAGCTATTTGCGTGCACACTAAAGTTCACTTTCTTAGCACTAACATATCTGGAATCTGAACTACTTGAAGGCACATTAGTGTTTTCTTAAGATCGGGCATAGAAAGGATTTCCGCGCTGGCACTAGGCATAGAACAAGGCTTCACAACTTTCCTTTTCACCTAAGGATTTTGGACATGTTGTATTACACATTCAAGCAGCTCTTGAGATCGCTTCTGAGGCAAGCAAACCTAATTTCTCTATCAAGAGGTTTATTAATGAAATCCTCTTCAACAATCTCACTGAGACATTCTAGACTATCCTTAAGGTGAGCACAATAGTTATGAAACGCATGTTCATTATTCCTAAGATGAGGAGGAATATATTTAACAGTCACGTTGTATTTGCAGTCTAGGGTGACTTTGAAACAACATTCTTATTAAACACAAGTGGCGCTTTCCCATTTTCCCTGACTTCTCATATTCTCAATTTCCTTTTGTAAAGACGTTATTTTTCGTTGTTTTGGTCACGAGTGACTTTCATTGAATCATATAACTCTTTAAAGTGTCTTTTAACTTTTTCATTTTCTTCTAGAAAACTCTCGTTTTCCTTTTGTAAGGCATTAACTAAGTTTTGAAGATGAAAAGTTTGAGAGTACAGAGAATCTAAAGGAGGAGGCATTTGGGATCCAGTCACATTGTTCTTTTCACCCTTTAATTGAGAGATTTGGCTTTCAACTTTTTGATCGTGTTACAATGAGCTCGAATCTGTTCATCACGCTTGTTTATTTAAAACCGTGATCAAATTCGGAGCATCCAAGGAAGTATTGATATTTGAGGTTTTAACATTTTCTTTTAGATGTTGATATTTTAGTTGTAAATCAAAATGTTCAACTTCTAGTTTAGAAAGATGTTTACCAAATTATCGTGATCATCCTGATCAATTTTCTCATTAAGTTTCGAATTATTCTTTTCAAGCTCAATGACACGATCATGAGAGACTTTCAGAGCAACATATAATTCATGAAATTGAGAAGCATTAATGGAGCAATTAGCAAAGCAGTAAAACACATCTTGAGAAATACATTCTGAAATAAGATTCTCATTCAAGGTATGCAAGTTCTTCCTCTCAATCTCATTATATTTTAATGCTCGCCCATAGTCACTAACCTCAACTATCATTGCATCAAATTCCTTTTCCATTCCTTTAATATCCGAATTTATCCCCTTTTTAAGACTCTCAAAATGATCTTTTAGTAGTTTGAAGAAAGGCATGACCTCGCTTAAATAGCATTCTTTTGTTTGCTCAAAACCCCTTTCCCCTTCAGTTATCCCAGTGGTGTGATCCTTTTCTTACAAGTTTTCTCAAAATCAACAAATAGTTGAAGAATAACATATTGAATGATTAAGGTCTTGCTTTTAGTGGCAATAGTCCTAGGAACTAAATGCATTGGTGTATTGGGAGGATACACACGCCTAGGCATTTTCCTAAAAGAGGGTTTGTTACAACAAGATTTCTCTGCTTTTGCTTATCTAAATCCTTTTTCCAGAACACTTGTTCGGTTGTTAACAATGTCTGAGGCTTAAACTTGTTCAAGGAAATCCAATTCTCCTTTTTGTAATCATGGGGTGTGATATTTATTTTCTTTTCTTTACATTTAGGATCATCTAGTTTCTTGTTCATCTTTTCCTAGTGACTTCATCTGATTTCTTATCTTCCTCAGTGCACTCAGTACAACTAGGTTTCTGTCTAGGCTTAAGAATTTCATTGCCATCATAAATAACCTTATGAGCATTTCTAGCCTTTTAACAACTGATTTGGTTCCTCAACAGGGAATACTATGCTTATCGCTAAAACTCTATGCTTAGTGATTGTGAAATTTAATGGTATTTCCTTGTATGCACAACTTATTTTCAAGCTTGTTCTTCAAATTTTTTAGATTAGAAAAATCATTCAAAAGTTTTGATTCCTTAATGCTAAATTCTTGCTTAAGCATTTTAACATTTTCTTGAAGTTCTTGTTTTTGCTTAGCTGTTTTAGAAAGCTTTTCTTGTAAGGAGTTTAACTCTTGTTTTAATACTTCTTCTAAACTTACTTTTCTAATAGTTGTACGCATTTGGTCATCCATTTCCTCTCAAGTGGTCAACTCAAATTTAACATGTTGTTCATAAATAGCAACACGTTCTTTATAGGCATTAAGTTCGTAGATAATCATTAGCACATGTGGTGTATTCATCAAAAACATAGTCATCGTTGATTGAGAAGATGCATCACTTGGTACAACTTCACTTTCACTTTGTTTCACATATTGATCATATGGGACAACATTGATATTACCCATATCTTCAATATTTGATTCAATAGTTTCAGTTGATTGTACTTTGTCATGCATCTTTTGCATATCAAGATCATCATATAGTTTTAGTACCCTAAATGAGTTTGTCTTTGGATGGACCAGCCTTGTGGGAGATGAGACCTTAGGAGAACCATTGGAGAAATGCTAGCCATGAAAATTGTTTGCAAGGTCCATCATCAACATCAGAGTCATATGCATCACAATCAGCTACTTGAAAGGCATTCTGATGATTATGACCTATCTCTTGAATCGGCCGCTCATCAACATCAGCATCATAGGTTTGGCATTTCTTCCAGAAGAAACAGTAACTCCTCTTCATCCAAAGTTGCTCCATTGTCTTGAGCTTACTAGCAGCATCTTATCCCTAAAGTACTTAAAGATTCGGGACGCTTTGGAGATGTGCAGTTCCTTGCAATGTGTCCCTCACCACCACAGTTATAGCATTTGATCGGCTTAGCTTGACCTTGATTTCCATTCCTTCCCCGATTCTCGATGCAACATAACCTCTACTACTCCACCTCTTCCCCGATCATATCGCTTTCCTGAACGGGTTGCACTACACCTTCCCATCTCTCATGAGCTTGATTGTGTGGGTTAGATGTCACCGAGGTTGTTGTTGGTTTGTGGAGAGAATTCAAGTTTTGACTTATCATAAGCTTGATTGATGAAGTTTCCTATGCCCAGATCAAGAGCTTGTTTGAACATTGGATCAGGAATGAGTTTATGATTACCATTAACCATAGGTACAACTTGAGAAGCTTTGGTGGTAATCCCAATATTTGAGTAAAAGGTAGTTGAATCATTTGTTGAGCTTGTTTCTCCTCGAGTTTTGAACCATCAAGAATCCTTTTTTCAAACATGGCATGTCTCTCATTTTGAAGAAGGAAGGCATAGAGTTGCTCATAGTTTGTATTCTTCAATCCTTTAGTGAGCTTCACGAAGTGACAAATTTGTGCCATTCGATTCATGTTGTTTACAAACTTTGAGTTCAAATTAATGTTAGGCATAGTCATTCTGATGTTCCTCATGTCATTCACAGCTTATGAAATCTCACATAGTACTCATAGACACTCTCATCCGGTTTCATCTTGAAGTGCTCAAATTCATCATACAGTTGTGATTCTGGTCTTCCATAGTTAGCTCAGAGCCAGAAAGAAGCATCTTGACATTATCCCATACAGCTTTTGCCTCGGTATTGTGATTGATAAGCTTGTAGATGTCTTTAGGTAGACCTTGCAATATAATGTTAGAAGCCGGATATCTCGTGATCGAATCTTTTTCTCCTTATCATCAAGCTCATCATACATCTGTCCTGGCTCCATTCCGTAAATTAGAGTTCCATCTTCGCAAGATCAAGTACATCTCTAGTAGTTTCAACTCGGTAAGGTCCTTCATCAATGGATTTGAGAATGTTAACCCATTTTCTTTCCAAGACAAGCATAACTGATTCGTTGAGCCCAAGAGTCATAGTCGGCCTTTGCCATGGGTGGACGAGTATCTCGAGCGCCAGCTGAACATCTCGCAACAGTGGAGATGATAGTAGAACGCGGTAGACATGTTAACAGATTACACGGATTTTATAACTCTATGATTAAACCGGGAAATAGATTCTTTCACGGGATTTTACTAAATCAAGAAAAAACCGTATTAAAATTCACCCAAGTCGCTAGAAAATATTGAACCAAGTCGCTAACTACTAAGTCGCTATAAACCCAAGTCGCTATAATCCCAAGTCGCTAGTACACAAATAAGTCGCTATATAAACAACTCGCTAAGATTCAAGTCGCTAGGAAAATTTTGATGACAATTCGCTAAGATCCAAGTCGCTAATGTGTCAAGTCGCTAAATAGCAACTCGCTATGCACCAAATCGCTAACACTAAGTCGCTAACGAACACAAGTACAAGTCGCTAACTTCCACCAAGTCGCTACCCGTAGTGGAGAATCCACTATGTACTTTTTTGTCGCTTGTCTCACTAGATAAGTCGCTAACCCAACTCGCTAAGACTTTCAACTACAACTCGCTACCAAATTGCAAAGCAAGTCGCTACCAAGAAAATTTTCCGTGGCTCAAGTCGCTAGCATGAAAAACACATAAACACCACTTTTCAATCCAAAACAACCCAACCACTATGATTCAAACCTTCTAAATCAAAACCTAAACACTTGTGATGATTCTAAACACAAAAGTACTACCAAAATCCAAACTTTAACACTAGAAATCAACCAAATGATGCAAAAACCACTAAACTTTTTCAAACTCAAAACCTCCTAAAACCCACTAGAAATCCAAAGATATGTAAGAGATGATCTAACCATGGCTCTTGATACCAATTGAAGGATATTGGATTTCACATACACACTAAACCATAATCACAAAAGGCGTACAAGAAGGTTTTTAGAGAGAGAAAGTTAGAGGTTTAGGGAACTTAGTGAAAGAAAGAAAAATCTTATTATGATCTCCAACTCTCTACCTTGGGAGGTAGAGAGTATTTATAGTCTTACAATAAAACGCCACACAACGGTCGTGGATCGCATAAGGGTAAAGACTCGCCCATCCTCACGTGTTACTTAACTAAATACTACTTAACATAAAAAAAGACTTACGAGCTTTCTAACGATTACATATACTTGAGGCACCGACTCTTTAATACCGGAATTTCTAATTCCTAACAATTTTACTATTCATCATTTTTGAAGTCGAGTAGATATTTTGAGAGGTTATTTCAAAATTTTACTATTCATAAAATACTATTCATTCCCACAAAAAAATTTCTATTCATGATTTTATTCATCATTTTCGTAAACTGGTGTTTAGTATCAAATTCGCGTAACCGTAGGGTTTAGTGCGATTCATGAAGCATCATTGGGAACATTTCATATAGACTAGAGTTAGTCTACATATCATCGATAACGTCATTTTCAAATTAGTTCATGCATGGGTTTGCATATTTCATAAACGTATATTTTTCTATTAAATAAACGCTATCGTACGATCATTTATTTTGAACAATTGATCCGACACTTCCAAAATTATCCTAATATATTTTTATACTCATTTTAAGACTATAAAAATTATATTATTAGTTTACCCGATGTTTTAAATTTATTTTGTATATAAATTGTTATGTATATATATTTACTGAATTTTCAAATTCAACCCGATAATTATTTATTCACTCAATTCTTGGAGAAATGTATTTTATAATTTTACGACTTCGATATATTTTATTTTGTTCCGTTAAAATCTATTTCTAGCTAACGCTACACTTAATACCTAATTATATTTACTTAATATACATAATACTTAAACTTAAATACATTTATACATCAAAACTCATTAAACCTTCCCATATACCCCCTGCCGACCATCCCTCCCCATGACTCACCATATTATTTGTAAAAATCTCACTAATGTACACCTACACATATTAGTTAGATATTTTACATAATATACTAGATATTATACAAAACACATACTCTACACTTTCAAAAGGTGAAAAAAAAGAGAAACCCTCTCCTCCCATTGTGGTGATCGGCCAAGGCTAGAAACACAAGGAAGAAGCATAAAATTTTCAAGATCAAGTGTTTAATCAAACACTAGTATACTTCTTTTAAGGTTTTGCAATAAAAACCTAGGAGTATTTAGGAAACCTAGTTACTTAAACCTCATCAATCAACTAGTAAGCTTTTCATGATATTTACTAATCTTTTATAATCTTACTTGAGTTATTTTTATCATCCTAGTACAAAACATGCAAGTATTATGTGATTCATACCACTTTTTGTGTTATTACTTATTATAAGTTATAATCATCCTATAATTAATCCCTTGAAGCATATCATTGTTGATGATGTTTAGGAACCCATGAAACCCTAAGAAGGTGTATGGTAGGTTTAGAATATATTTGGTGTTGATTTGAAGTGATTGAAACAAGAGTTACGCTAGAAAAACCATTTTCGACAACACTAGATTTGGGTCTGATCGTTTTTACAAAATCTGGAAATTTCGACAGGTCATGGGTTATTTTGGGCTAGATATTCAGAAAATATACTTTAAAACGGAACCGTGGTCGCTTGAACGGGTTAAAACGGATTTATAACGAAGAAGTTACGATATTTTCAAGTTTAACGACGAAAACTAATTTTCTGAAAAATGGTAAGCTGTTAAGGGTTATTTTACGGGCAAAAATGAGTTTTAAACTTTGTCTAAATGAGTCGATTTGTCAAAACTATATTAGTATACTTTAACACGAAACTAAGGATATATAAAACGTAGAAAACGGACTTATAACGACTATGTTATACGCGTTTTAAATAAGGATATCTTAACTATTTTATACAAGTATAACACTTATGTATTTTTACTAAACCAAATGGTCATCGCTAGTGATCATGTTTGGAGCCATTTTTCATATCGATAGAATAGTTTTGAGAAAACGATGTCTTCAAGGAAAAGTGAGTTCACCTATTCTATTTTCCAAAATGTTTAACCGTTTGTCAAGCGGAGGTATAATGAATAATTTACGATCACTAAAAAATTGGTCATTTTCATGAATTGTCCATGTGTATTATTTTTCGATTTAAAACTATAATTTCATAATAAATCACTAAATGACCTTGTAGGATATCATTTCAACGTAAGTACTTGTAAAGTAAATTATAACTTGAAAAGACATTATAGACTTATTTTTCGACGGTAAACTTTATTTTCAAAATGCACAAGTGGTATGGATAACATATGAGTTGCATGCACAATATTATTTCATGACTTATATTAGAGCATATTATTCATAATAGGTCACGGTTAGAGAGTTGCGTCTCATTTCAGTGTATCCACTTTTGCCATCACATCATTGTACCAAGTGAGTATTCACAATCCCCTTTTTTACCGTATTACTATATTTTGGGGCGAAATGCATGAACCATACTTGAACTAAATTGATTACTACTTCTATGAACTCTTTTGAACTTGAATCAAACCCTTGAACTTTTATGAACTTATTGAACCATATGTGCTATGACCTAAAAGTCTCCCTATGTGAACGGAGCAATACTAAGTCTCCCTATGTGAACGGAGCAACACCAAGTCTCGCCTTATTGGTGGAGCGTGCAAATTCTCCCATGTTCGGAGTGTTCTTAATTGTATATTAATAGTTGTATGATGTACCGTTCGTACATTCGCATTGTTAGTCTCCTATTAGTAGGTTGTATGGATAGCGCTATTAGAGGTCGGCCAACCTCTCGTCCACTATGTTACGGACGATATTATTTATTCTAGGGGCTTTGCCTTGCATACATTATTATATAATGGTGTTATATTGTGAACTATTATGACAACGTATACTTGACTACTAGACACTATATTTTGTGCAATGGGTTGTGAACACACAGGTTGCAAGTTTTGTATGGGCGGAACTTAGAACTGAGTGGATTTACAATGCCTTTTCTTTGTGGACTATTCTCGATGACCGAAACCTTTGACTCTCTCTTACGAGTTTTCTTATTATATAAAACGTGTATACTCACCAACTATTTTCATAGTTGACCCGTTTTCTCTCATGCATTTCAGGTGATCGTTAGTAAGCTTTTCTTCAAGGTCTTTGCATAATGAAGTTTTCACACATCACTACTAATCATTATGTATTAAATCGAATTCTTTTGGGGATCTAAACTTTATACTTTAATTGCCGATGTTGGCTAAACTAGTATTGTAATAATGTATCTTTTCATTTAATCTTAAAAGTTGGTATGTTCTATTATCTTTTGCTCGTGTTCCTTTCGCCATTACACCTCGCTTTCCGGGTCCCGATGACAATTGGTATCGAGCCAAAGGTTATAGAGAATACCGATTTTTCAAAAATAAAAATCGCAACTATAACTTGAATAAATTTTTATTAAACATCGAACATCATACGAGTCAACTAGTCCTATCGTTGCATCGTTAATCCTAAATTATACATAGCCTGATCACCTATGTCTAATTCATGAAGAACCATGCAATGATAAGAGTGGTAATTTTGAATCATGTTTAGTCGAGTCTTAAGAGTCTGTCACTGAAACCTGCATTGGTCGGTGGGTATGCATAGCATGTTTTTACGTTCACGTCTACATTACCGTACCTTGTTTATACCTTCTCTTTTCCCACCTTTCGACTTGTTAGACATAGCATGTCTCTATTCCTGTCATATTTCGATCACCATAACACAAATTACAACTGTTCCACACCTCATCTCCTTCGTTCAATGTCGTTTACTCAACCCGATGTTCTGGTCCACTGCAGGATAATGGCTACAAGAAACACACACTCAGGAGTTAACAACAACGCCAATCCAAACAACAATGTCAACCTAAAAAACAATGCCAACCCAAACAACAATGATAATCCAAACAACAACGCTGCTGGAATAGCGGACCTACTCACCCAAATTTTGACACACCTTGATGCTAGACGAACCAACGTTGGAGAAGGTACTTCAAACACTAGTCATGGATGCAGCTACAAGACTTTCATGACATGCAAGCCAATGGAATTTTATGGTACTGAGGGTGCCATTGAACTGCTAACATGGTTCGAGAATGTTGAGTCGAAACTTAGTATCACGAAATGTGTGAAGGAAACAAGGTCGAGTTCTCTGCTGGTCTACTACAAGGTCGAGCATTGACCTGGTGGAACAACCAACTACAGACCGGAGGAAGAGGGGCTGCAAATGCGTTATCTTGGGCAGAGATTGAAGAAACTACTAACTGATGAGTACTGTAGAAAGATGAAGTGCGAAGCTGGAAGCAGAATTTTGGAACCACTTGATGGTAGGAGTAGAAGTCGACAAGTACACGATCCGTTTCCACGAATTAACTAGAATGGTTCCTAACGTGGTATCTACCGTGGAGAAGTTCATCGACTGATATATTTGGGGATTGATACCGGAAATTAGGAGGGATGTCATATAACAACCCGTAAAATTTCGGATTATTATAATAACATTTATCACGTCAGAAAAATTTAAATCGATTATTTTCTGACAAAATGCCAATATCTAAAATTTAAAACGAGAGGTCATTTCGTTCCTTTAGAAATAAGACACCGCACATACAATACTTGCCCACAAAGTATATGTGAAATTTATTATTGTCCAAGCTAAAATGAAAGCATACATAAGCTTAATTCATTTAGTTATTCCGCATACTGCAGCGCAGTAGCATACAAAACTAAAAATAAATACTGAGATAAGAGAAAAATACACTTTTTATCAATCACTAATAACTTACGAAAGAAAACAAGAAGTTATCTCGTGAGTTTAGAAAGTCACGGCATCGCACGCATACGGACACCAAATTAATAACGGCAAACATTTATAATCAAAACCCAACGTAATAAACATATCATATTATTACGCTTAAGAAATCGTCTCCGAAAATACAATTTCTATATCTTTCGGGTACCGAGAATTTACGTTTACTCGAAGATTCGACAAAACACGGGGTACCAATTATACTGTTCCGTCTAATAAAACAAAAGAGATAACACATAACCCTCCCTCTCTCCCACGTTTATCTGTTCCCTTCTTTTTCTTTCTCTTGTTGACAACCACAAAGGAAACAAACAAAAGAGTAGATATCTTCTTCCTCTTCTCCTAAAAGTCAAACCCCTTTTTCCATCTTTACCATCTCCAAATGGAAACCTACTTAGTTAGACATCACATGATGTGTTGGAGCGTGGCTACAGGAGGGCGGCGAGAGCCAGAAATAGTGATAATTCTAAGCACGGGGTCAAGAAAGATTAGAAGCTCCATTCCTCTTCCATCTCTATAACTAGAGGCTCAATTTTCATTGGTCTTAAACATCCCACATAAAACACCAAAAATTAGGGTTTCATGAAGCATGGGGCTTTTGAAAATTGATAGAGGGGTTTTGTAGTTGATGGCATAAGGAAACTACTCCAGAAGTTAATTGTTCCAATTCACCTCGAGTCTCCTCCAATTTGGTTTCTTTGTGTTCGGTTCTTCTTCCATTCGAGCTACCACCATTTTTTTGTAAGGATTATTATCTAATCTTAATGTCTAATTTATTTGGTCTTGGTATTTATTCTTTCATTCGAATGTGTATGAAACAAAATGAATTAAAAAGAGAAATTTGTTTTATTGATTTTGTTGTTGTTGATTGTTGGCTGCTAAGAGTAAAAAGAAAAAGAAACACAAGACACTACTCATTTAGTAATCGGCTTAACAAGGTTTCGGCTTATTTGATGTTGTCCTTTTGGCGTATTTCGAAAATCTTCTTATTAGCTTGTCATTAGTGTCGGCTTAATCTTTGCGTAGTTAAAAACGTATATGTTCACTTTAAAATCTTGTGTAAAAAGGTTAGTCGCGCCATAGGAATCTCCAGGTTCATTCTTGTCAACTTCAACTAATCTTGGTTACGGTTATGTCGTAGGAGCGATTAGAAACTCCACGTAGCTTTCGGTTATGTTAAAGGCTAAGAATGTGCAAACTCCTACTCGATCAATAGGCCCCAAGCCTTATACTAGAGGTGCGATTGGTTCGCACCATATCTCCGGGGTCAAGTGTGACTAATAGCATTGAAATCGGTCACTCAAGCTCGATAGCAAGCACTTGGTTTAACCCGAGTCAAAAACACCCACGAAGGGTGTTAACTGCTAACGACAACACGATACCACAAGGGTGGTCGTTTGAGTCGAACATGTATCCGTTTTGCATGATCTCCAGGTCTAGGACTCACACTTGAGAATACATTTGTTTTGGAGTTCTCACGTCAAAGTTTACTCACCAAAAAGCTGTGAAGGCAAAGGACCAGGTGTTGCAATAATTTCAATTTTAGATTGTATTTTCATCTGTTATTCCCATTATGGGCCACGGCCGTTTCAAATCCAAAAGAGTTTTTGCATATTCAATTGTTGGGCCAAAGCCCATTTCGTCTAGTTAGTATTCTAACAGCCCGAGCATGACATACATCCTTTCGTCTTTCCAAACATTCTCGTCGATCAAATATTTATATGTACGCTATCACGATTAATAACATATATACATTTCGAGGAGTAATGAAATTGTTGCACATTTATAAATTACTAAACCAAATGATTCTAAAATGACAATATTATTTTAGGAAGATTCTTCAAAAACTAATAAAAGTATGATTCATTTAGACTTGCCAAAATTATTTTCTAAATAAACTCGACAAGGGTTTTTATATGTATATGGACTTATAAACTATACGTAACGTAAACATGTAAAGCATACATTTTTCAACTATTAGAAACCGGAAAAATGGACTCGATATACAAGTTTTTACATTTCGTCAACCGAAATAAATAGGAAATATATACTCGGCTCACACCAAACTTTCTATCAACTTATTTCTATCCTACAAATTAATAATGGATTTTATATCTTGAAAACGTATACTTTTCTATTATATATATAAGACGAGATCATGTTTAGAACTTTCAACATTGTTGATAATGAAATATATTCATAAAATTTTACTTTCTATTTTCTATGCAATCGACACACAAATCAAGTTAGGATTTAATTTCGTTTCAATATAAATATACTTATACTTGGTGTCATGAATTTAGATATACACTTAATATATATTTATCGTTCGCATCGGCGTCTCACATTTTATGTATTATCTTTCGTACTTCATCATTCGATCATTATCAAGCCAAGGTCTCGTTCATGCTCGATACTTTTCCTTTAGATACTCTGTCTCTCTACCATAACCCGCTATGCACATAAACCTTTAAAAAATATTTTTCAAAACTTAAACGATGCCTCACCAACAACAACAACAACAACAAAAACATTTAAAATTTATAAAGTTAAACTTTATCGAGTCTTAAGCATAAAGACTAAATTGCCGTAGATAATTAGGTTGCTGTCGGACCGCACTATCACTCCTTTGATTTAATTCCCTTTAGACTTCCTATTGAACATGGCCAAGGTGAGTTTCATAGCCCCTACTTTTACTTGTTTTATAACTGTTTTGGGGAAGATACATGCTCATTTTACTTAAATGATTTAATTACTAAAATTCTACATTCTATGCATACTATGCCCTTTGATTGATATGTTTTAAGATACATCATACCTAGATGCTTTAAGGACCACACCAAAACCTTTGACCTAGAATATTACGCAGCTTAGCCTAAGACCTTAGATCCCAAATTGCCTTCTTCATGAACCGTCAATTTCTGCTGGAAGCGTAATGTTATAAATAGATCTATTGGGGGTGACTCGCTGTTCGTTGGCCCCGCATGGGTCAAGGCGAACATATAGCATGTTGGGACCGAGTGTATTGGGATAAACACTCGCCATGGGCTCCTTAATTGTATGACTTCCTTGTGCATACAGAAACTGTCGTAGCTTCGGTTGCATGAACTTAGTGCTAGCGTAATAGACTTAAAAATATATGGCATTATATTCATTATAGTGTACATATACCCTTTTCATGGTTCACTAATGAAAACCTTTTATGAATTGAAATCATAAACTTTATGACATTATGCAAGACGTAATGATCATCAAAAACCAAATTTGAAACATGTACTGAAATCCTTTTAAATAAATCTATGAACTCACCATAAGCTGACCCTTTAGCATGTATCTTTCGGTTTCGAGGTGATAGTTTATCTTTGGAGGCGCAAGGCAAAGGCATGGCATGGTCATAGACGACTCGGATTTATGTATTGGGACCACCTTTTTATAATGGTCCATTTTCCGCATCAAATAAAAAATGTAAACATTGTTTTAAAGAAATGAATAAAAGTTATTTATAAAATCCGTTGTTCTATGCTTATGTTGTGGTATCAATTTAGTAGCACCCCAAATACTTGTATGCTTCGCGTGAGTCATTTTTGGGGTGTTACATGTCACCTCATCGAACCCAACCACTCGCAAGCCACTGTGGGTATGGCGTGCACCGCTAACAAATGATGTGATCGTCCGTGAACTAATGAAAGGAAATGACAGTGACGAAAGAGGGAAGATCAACAAAGAAGCCGTGACCAAAATCAACAGGACAAGAGACAACGAGTAGTTGGGAACTACTGAGCAATAACACAAGTGCCCAAAAGATACGCAGGTCCACATCCTATGTGCACACGATGTAACTATCACCACTGGAGACTGCCAAGGTGCAACAAATGTGGACAGGGTCACATCATGCGGTATTGCTCAAACAGATGGGAATCAAGGACAGAGGAAAGCATGTTACGAGTGTGGAAGTCTAGATCACCTTCGCAATACCTGTCCAAAGTTGAAAAGAACTCCAACCAAGGAGGAAATCGTCCAAACCCTGGCGTTGGCAATAGAAGGTCCACCATCGAACATTGATGTTTCCCCGCATGACGTGGTCGAGTATTCTATATGGTAGAGGAATCCCGCAACGTGTAGCGGGTACATTCTTTTGAACAACCACATTCTTTCTGTACAACATGATTTTGAGTGCATAACTTCCTTCCAATTTTTACCCCGTTCACGACATTGATTAATTTGAGACCTAACAATATCGACCTTAGTTGTAATTTATTTTGTTGATTTGATTTGATTTGTGTAAGCAATTCCAATATCGAGCAAATCTTTCAAAAGACTTCATTCAAAAGACTTGTTTCCTAACTTGATCTAGTGACAGTTCTTGTTTGATGAGTTGCGAAAATCAAGCTAAGAGTCAAGTTTACTCAAGTCGATTTAGTTTAATCTTAAGACAGTTCTTGTCTGATGAGTTGTGAGATTAAATTAGAATCGACTACCTAAAGGTCTTTTGAGGGCTACGTTCGATATTGGAAAGTTTACCCCATCAAATCCGATCACGAGAACGTACTTAGTTGGATGAGGAACCCACATGCATGAGCATTGACATGATCATTTAGACTATTCGTACGAGCATGAACTTTTAGAACCTTTGTCGCAGTTCGGATTATAGTATCAACAATTGAATCACGAGGACGTGATTCCTCAGACAGGGAAAGAATGTCACAATTCTCAATTTTCGGTCATTTCTCAAATTTACTATTCATCTCGGGAATTTACTATTCACTGGTTACTATTCATCATTTTACTATTCATCGTTTTGAAGTCGAGTCGATATTTTGAGAGGTTATTTCAAAATTTTACTATTCACAAACACTATTCATTTCCGGAGAAAATTTTCTATTCATGATATTTATTCGTCATTTTTCGCAAACTAGGTTTACGAGTATCAAATTCGCGTAACCGTAAGGGTTTAGCTGCGTATTCATGAAGCATCATTGGGAACATTTCATATAGACTAGAGTTAGTCTACATATCATCAGTAACATCATTTTCAAATTAGTTCATGCATGGGTTTGCATATTTCATAAACGTATATTTTTCTATTATATAAACGCTATCGCACGATCATTTATTTTGAACAATTGATCCGACACTTCCAAAAATTACCCTAATATATTTTTATACTCATTTTAAAAATATAAAAATTATATTATCAGTTTAACCGATGTTTTAAATTTATTTTGTATATAAATTGTTATGTATATATATTTACGGTTTTTAGAATTCAACACGATAATTATTTATTCACTCAATTCTTGCGAGAAATTTATTTTTATAATTTTTACGACTTCGATATATTTTATTTTGTTCCGTTAAAATCTATTTCTAGCTAACGCTACACTCAATAACTAATTATATTTACTTAATATAAATAGTACTTACACTTAAATACATTTATACATCAAAACTCATTAAACCTTCCCCATATACCCCCCTTGCCACCATCCCTCCCATGACTCACCATATTATTTGTAAAAATCTCACTAATGTACACCTACACATATTAGTTAGATATTTTACATAATATACTAGATATTATACAAAACACATACTCTACACTTTCAAAAGGTGAAAAAAAAGAGAAACCCTCTCCTCCCATTATGGTGATCGGCCAAGGCTAGAAACACAAGGAAGAAGCATAAAATTTTCAAGATCAAGTGCTTAATCCAACAATAGTATACTTCTTTTAAGGTTTTGCAATAAAAACCTAGGAGTATTTAGGAAACCTAGTTACTTAAATCTCATCAATCAACTAGTAAGATTTTCATGATCTTTACTAATCTTTTATAATCTTACTTGAGTTATTTTTATCATCCTAGTACAAAACATGCAAGTATTATGTGATTCATACCACTTTTATGTGTTTTTATTACTTATTATACGTTATAATCATCCTATAATTAATCCCTTGAAACATATCATTGTTGATGATGTTTAGGAACCCATAACACCCTAAGAAGGTGTATTGTAGGTTTAGAATAGATTTGGTGTTGGTTTGAAGTGATTGAAACAAGAGTTACGCTAGAAAAACCATTTTCGATAACACTAGATTTGGGTCTGATCGTTTTTACAAAATGTAGAAATTTCGAAAAGTCATGGGTTGTTTTGGGCTAGATATTCAGAAAATATACTTTAAAACGGAACCGTTGTCGCTTGAACAGGTTAAAACGGATTTATAACGAAGAAGTTACGATATTTTTAAGTTTAACGACGAAAACTAATTTTTTGAAGAATGGTAAGCTGTTAAGGGTTATTTTAAGGGCAAAAATGAGTTTTAAACATTGTATAAATGAGTCAATTTGTCAAAAATATATTAGTATACTTTAACACGAAACTAAGGATATATAAAACGTAGAAAACGGACTTGTAACGACTAAGTTGTACGCGTTTTAAATAAGGATATCGTAACTATTTTATAAAAGTATAACACTTATGTATTTTTACTAAACCAAATGGTCATCGCTAGTGATCATGTTTGGAGCCATTTTTTATATCGATAGAATAGTTTTGAGAAAATGATGTCTGCAATTAAAAGTGAGTTCGCCTATTCTATTTTCCAAAAATTTTAACCGTTTGTCAAGCGGAGGTATAATGAATAATTTACGATCACTCAAAAATTGGTCATTTTCATGAATTGTCCAAGTGTATTATTTTTCGACGAAAAACTATAATTTCATAATAAATCACTAAATGACTACCGTAGGATATCATTTCAACGTAAGTACTTGTAAAGTAAATTATAACTTGAAATGACGTTATAAACTTATTTTTCGACGGTAAACTTTATTTTCAAAATGCACAAGTGGTATGGATAACATATGAGTTGCATGCACAACATTATTTCATGACTTATATTAGAGCATATTATTCATAATAGGACGCGGTTAGAGAGTTGCGTCTTATTTCAGTGTATCCACTTTTGCCATCACATCATTGTACCAAGTGAGTATTCACAATCCCCTTTTTATCGTATTACTATATTTTGGGGCGAAATGCATGAACCATAATTGAACTAAATTGATTACTACTTCTATGAACTCTTTTGAACTTGAATCAAACCCTTGAACTTTTATGAACTTATTGAACCATATGTGCTATGACCTAAAAGTCTCCCTATGTGAACGGAGCAATACTAAGTCTCCCTATGTGAACGAAGCAACACCAAGTCTCGCCTTATTGGTGGAGCGTGCAAATTCTCCCATGTTCGGAGTGTTCTTAATTGTATATTAATGGTTGTATGATGTACCGTTTGTACATTCGCATTGTTAGTCTCCTATTAGTAGGTAGTATGGATAGCGCTATTAGAGGTCGGCCAACCTCTCGTCCACTATGTTACGGGACGCATATTATTTATTCTAGGGGCTTTGCCTTGCATACATTATTATATACATGGTGCTATATTGTAAACTATTATGACAACGTATACTTGACTACTAGATACACTATATTTTGTGCAATGGGTTGTGAACAACAGGTTGCAAGTTTTGTATGGGCGGAACTTGGACCTGAGTGGATTTACAATGCCTTTGCTTTGTGGACTATTCTCGATGACCGAAACCTTTAAATCTCTCTCTCTTAAACGTTTTCTTATTATACGAAACGTGTATACTCACCAACTATTTTCATAGTTGACCCGTTTTCTCTCATGCATTTCAAGTGATCGTTAGTAAGCTTTTCTTCAAGGTCTTTGCATAATGAAGTTTTCACACGTCACTACTAATCATTATGTATTAAATCGAAGTCTTTTGGGGATCTAAACTTTATACTTTAATTTCCGATGTCGGCTAAACTAGTATTGTAATAATGTATCTTTTACTTTAATCTAAAATGTTGGTATGTTCTATTATCTTTTGCTTGTGTTCCTTTCCAGTTACACCTCGCGTTTCCGCCATCGGGCGGTGTGATAGTGGAATTCTCCTACAACAATAGTTACCACGCGAGCATCAAGGCAGCTCCATTCGAAGCACTTTATGGTCGAAAGTGTCGATCACCCGTTTGTTGGGCCGAG
Organism: Chrysanthemum makinoi; assembly: GCA_910596185.1. Lineage (NCBI taxonomy): Eukaryota > Viridiplantae > Streptophyta > Magnoliopsida > Asterales > Asteraceae > Chrysanthemum > Chrysanthemum makinoi. The sequence goes on from OU343221.1 coordinate 187,402,083, forward strand.
GTTGGAGATGTCCAACTCACTGGACCTAAACTTGTCTAAGAAACAACCGAGAAGATTGTGCAAATTTGTCAACGGCTTCAAGCTGCTTGAGATCGACAAAAGAGTCACCGATATTAGAGTAAAACCCATGGAATATCAAGTTTGTGATCGAGTCATGTTAAAAGTATCACCTTGGAAAGGAAAGGTTCGATTTGGAAAGCGAGGAAAGTTACATCCTCGATACATTGGGCCTTTCAAGATTCTGAGAGAATCGCCCTGCTTGCTTACAAACTTGGACTCCCGGAAGAACTAAGTAGAATACACCCTACCTTCCACGTCTCAAATCTGAAGAAATGCTTGTCGGATGAATCTCTTGTTGTTTCACTAAAAGAGATTAAGCTCGATGAAAAACTCAACTTTGTCGAAGAACCAATTGAAATCATGGATAGGAAGTCAGCGACTTAAGCAAAGTCGCATTCCTATCGTCAAGGTTAGATGGAACTCCAAGAGAGGACCGGAGTACACGTGGGAGCGTGAAGACACCATGCGTGTTAAGTTCCCACATCCGTTGCTAATCCAACTCCGACAACCACCGTAAACTAAAATTCCGAGGACGGAATTCTCTTAAGGGGTAGGTACTGTAGCCACCTGTAAAATTTCACTATCATTAACTTTCATATCAATAAACTAGATTGTTTATCAAAACTTATTTGAGCTAAGTTGAGTATTTTAGCATGTCTATTTCATTCTTTTTGCATAAACATTTATGCATATTCGAGTAGTCTTATTTAACTATGCCTAATATTTACTGATAACTTAATCAGTCTCACAAGAAATTATCTTGTCTTACGAGGCCACATGCGCACCAGTATAATAAAAGAAAACATGAAAAATCAAAACGAATGAATAAGATCGGAAATTACATCATAATATCAGTTTATTTAAAACGTGTCCAAAATTATAAGTAATATAATTCTTCCGTTTGGAGTTATACGTTTACGAGTAAAACAGCGGGACGCAAAATACTCTTAGTACCAAATAAAATACACCAAATAACAAATAACTACAATTTACAAATAATAAAAATCAAAATAAATTACCCTTATCCCCTAAAATCCCACGCCCCACTCACCTCACAAAACGTTAATTCCCTACACATCTCAAAACTCACGCCTCTCTCTATCCCTCTCCATCTTCTTCTTCAGGTCATATCTCATCCATCTTTCCCCACCTCTAAAACCTCATTACCTCTTTTTGAATAACAATGGCTGACACCCTCAAGAAGTCAAGCAAGAAAAAGCCTCCATTCTCTTCTTCTTAACCACACCACGCTCCACTATAATTCCAAAAGCTACAAACACATCTTGAAGTATCTCTATCCCACTTTTGGCTTTTTCCATGGAAGAAAATCGACAAGAATCAGAGGTCCCCATCTATTTTCTTGTCTCTATGGGTCACGGGTGAAGACAATATCAATAAGAGACACGTGAAGACCTGCGCATCATGGTGATGTTACTCAAGACGGGTTTCTACCTCCTTCCAAAGGTCGAAAGAGCAAGTCAAACTACCCATTTTTACTTCTTTAAATACCTTCACCGATCCACAGGTTAGATACCACAATTCATATCAAAAAGAAAAACTAAAAAGAATGTTTGAAGTGCCTGGTGGGTTCCGTGGATTCGGCTGGATCGAAGCATCTTGGCTCTTTGTTTTCTTTTTTACCGACCGACTCTCACTTGTTGTAAGGTTTAATTGATTTTTTTCTTTTTTTAAAACATTGGTGTTAATAAATATTGTAAGATTTAAGTTAATCTTTTCTCTTGATTTTGGATAATATTATTAATATTGTTAATATTGGTTGAGTATTGAATATGGGGATGAATACTCTTCTTAATCAACTTTCGATTTGGTACCTTATTCGTGAATCCGTTGTAATTATTCGTATATATCAAATGATTGTTGTTGATCTTGTGTGCAAAACATTAAAAAGTTATAAACAAGATATACATGAGCTCATGGATTGAAAGTGGTCATTTAGCTCTTTATGATTAACCTATATTATTAGGATTTCGCTAGTTTCGATAAGTGGAAAATAATCTACGTTTGCCCTTCCTTGACCTGCTGTCGAGACACCATGTTACTACGGTTATAATCGTTTCGGCTTAGGCCCTAAGTCGCAACTTGCCATCTATCCCTTTTGTTGTTACTCAACCTTGTGCTAACTTGCGGTTTAGGACTAGTTTGGATCAAAGTCGTGGTCGTTTTTGGTCTAAGTCCCAACTCATGAGTCGCTCTCCTATTGTGGTCAAAACCTTGATAGGTATCCATTAAGTCCTGAGGTCGGGCTAGTGTATTAGTTGGAATCATGGAGTCATGCGAGTGTCTCCCAAGAACTCGCTGCACTTTAATGGTTTGTGTAGGTTGGAATGGCCTCCTTGTGAAAGTTTTATCACAGCTTGGATCATGCCTCCAACTCCTTGATTTCAAATAGTGCAACAGGTTACAACCCTTCTTTCTTGTACTCATTGAGTACGTTTGATAGATGTACCTAGTATAAACGCCTTACCGTCGAATCTTTGACTCAAAAAAAATCTCAACTTGCTGTCAAACCATTGTGGCTTATATTTGAACCCCTTATCCCATGATCAAGTACCAAAAGAAATGTGTAACTGAGATAACTTATTCCGACTTCTTTTCTTTTAAGGTGCGTTTGATTTTGAGTTTGGGCCGCAGCCCAACCGTTCATGATATTAGGCCCGTTGGTGTGGACTGTTGGGGCCAAAGCCCATTCTTTGTGAAGACAGTCCAATTCTTTGGCTACTCGCTCAGCCCACGTCAAGCACAAATCCACTTCCCCCTCCTCGTTACCACCTATCGCGTCTACATCAAATCCTTAGATAAAACCGAACTTGTTAAAATACTAAACTAGATTTTAACAACTAGAACTTTATAATCATGAATATATAGACGAAAGTATTCTTTTAACAATAAACCATAACATATGTTTTATAGTTAGTAAATAATAACTATTTTTGAAAACGACGATTCTTATAAATTAAGTAGCAACAACTGGTATTGATGGAACAAATATTTCGACATTCGTATATACATACTTATATACATATAAATATAAACAAAAGGTTACTTTTACAATAATGTTCTATTTTCAAAAACTATATAATAAGAAATATAAACGAAACCATGCCAAATTTTCTAAAAAATAATATACAAGTTTTGTATATAAATCTATAAAATTTAGTAACCACGTTTTGTAAGCAACATATATTTATTCCACCAATTATTATGTAAAAATATATTTTTCCAACGACTCCTTATAATTCGTATGTGTTGCTATGCGCATGAAAAGTTCCCCCGCCACTTACCCGACTCATTATGTTCTACCACCCTCTACCCATATCCGCACTTCCGTGAGCCAATCTTCAATCATGAAAATAAATGTCATCCAAACCTTAACAAACTTAAAACTTCTAATATATTATCGAGTCAAAATATAAAGATAGTAATTAAAGTATTGTTGTATTAATTATAGGTCGACTGACGGTACTTCGTGCATCTACTACTTGATCTTTACACTACTTGGATACTTTTGCTAAGGTGAGTTCATAGCCTCGCTTTTACTTGTTTTTCAACCCCATGAGGGAGATACATGCTATAAACTAGAACACAAGTCTTTTCTTAAAATGTATGCTTCCTGATTGTTATTATTATTGCCTAAGTTTCCTGCCAAAAGTCCCCTTCATCATAAACCATTAATCACTTGCGGGTGAACGCGAGTATTGTAGATAGTACTATGGGAATTGATGACCCGACTAAGCGGTTATCAGAAATAATCGGGGCGCACCATATTTGATTATCTCTATGTAATTGGCTATTACATCTGAGGGCAATTTTATTACTTACACCAGTAATTAGGTGTTTGCAGTTAGTTTGGTGTCATGAGCTTAGTGCATAATAATCACTGTTTTTCTATGGTAATTTGTTTCGAAGTAATTATCATCTCTAACTTGTGTTCAACCATTTATTAAACCTATGAATATCACTCAACATTTTTGTTGATTCTTTTAAGCATGTTTATCTCAGGTACTAACTAGGAAAATCTTGAAGGCACGGAGTGTACGGAATGGAATGCTGGAAGTGGTGTTTTAAATAAAGTTATCATTTCTCAAACTTTGAACTATCTTTTGTCTAACTTCAAAACTTGTGGTACTTTCTTTTGTGATTCAAATCATTGAGTTTTTATGAAATGATAACAATCTTCTATTAAAAACGTCTCTTTAGAGTCGTTTTCTATGACTTATGACTGTAATCCTCTAAGTAATACCCCAAGTAGTCTTCCGCTGTCACATTATGATTTTGGGGGTGTTACAGATTGGTATCAGAGCCTAGGTTATAGAGAACCAACTTGTATTTTCAAAACAAATTGGACTATAACCACGTTTTCAAATGGACCGTTTTACACCACCACTCCACGTCCTCAGCCTGCCTACTTACCGATAACATGTATGAGATTTGCTTAGCGGATAATACATGACTAGTAAAACTTTGCATAATAAAAATTTATAATGTTAACTTTCATTTAGTTAGGCATTTAGATTTGCGTGGCGATTATGCTGCGACTAACTAAATCTTATTTACTGCATGACATTACTTATAAATGCCTATTTTCTTTTGGGTTGTTACAGACCATGTCTTCGCTTCACACCCCATTGATCTAACCTCTGACACCGAGATCGAGGACGCCATGTCCTCTACTACTGTGCCTGCGGGCACCTACCGTTCTCGCACCTAGGTCCACAGCTGTGACATCTGGAGAGACTGAGCCCTTTGAGGAGGGTGAGGTCGCTGCTACTCCACCTACTCCGGTCATACTCCGAAGGCTTTCGCTTTTTGGTCCTCCTACCTATGACCAATATCCTGAGTCACAACATGAGGGTTGTCCCCTTCAGACGTTATGTTACCCCTGCATACTACTTCTGTACCCTCCACCACTTCTCACTCATCACTACCTATTCGTTGAAGGCGAAAGCGAGCTAGGGTTCTCAAACCCTACGAGCCTGAGCCCTTCGGCAGGCCATTCTGATACCATGACGATGGTGCGATTTTCATGCATACTGCTCGGAAATGAGTGAAGGCACCCACTACCTTTGTTCCACTGATCCGTGCCAAACCGTCAAGTTTCATCACTCAAGCCGGCCACTTGTGAATGGCCGACCGTAACAAACTTAAAACAGTTCAAGCACAAACTCAATGAAGATCAGGAGAGTATAGTGTGTCCCGTGTCGTTAAGTCCCAACGAGCTATGCGAGAATAGTCAAACGATAGTGATCGAAGATTTGAATGGGAAAGAGTTTGAATTATTATAACTACAGAAAAAAATCTATAAATTACAACGGCTTAAATGCAAATTAAAGGAAATTAAAAAGATAAACTATATTAAATAAACGCTATCACTATATTTAAAATGATGTTTTTGTTTTCTGTTTATAAAACTAGAATTAAAAAACTACGTAACGTACAAAAGAAAAAGTGAAACTTACACAATATTAATCCTAAAAATATGAAAAAGACATTTTTACAATCCTAATGATAAAAGAAAATTTTTAGAAAAAGAAAATTATTTTTAAAACTATTTATCTAATTATTATTTATTAAAAACTATTTTTACTTATTTAATAATAACCTAAAATACAAGAAAATATGAAATAAAGCTTGAAAAATAAAATTATGACTTAGAAAAATATAAAATAACAAAATAGAATTTTCAAAACTATTTTTGTATTTTTCTGATTATTTTTGGATTTTTTATGAATTAAAAACTATTTAAAACTACTTAAATTACTTAAAAATACAAATTTAACTAAGAAAAATCTGGAAAAATATTTTTTTGTCTTTTTATATTTATCTTAACTTAAAAAAAATGAAAAATTATTTTTTTTGAAACTTTTCTTAATTATTTGTATTAAATGCTAATTAAAAAGGCTTAAAAACTGTTTAAAATGGAGAAAAATACCAAACTGACTAGGAAAAATCTGAAAAATTCAAAATAAGTCTAAAATAATATTTAGAATCTAGGAAAAATAGAAAAACAGTAGGTTGTGTGTAGGAATATGGAACTGCTATGCAAAGTGCTTATGAATAAGCACTTTGAATAAGCAAATGAAAAGCAAAGACCACCAAACTGTAACAGAAGCTATAATATGCTATAAGTACCCAAATGCAACTTAAAACAACAAGCCTTAACCTCTATATTGCAAGCTTAACAGATTTGAGGTTTTGGGCTAAATACTAAAAACAGATTTTGGGTGGCTACTTTAAGCATAAGCACAAGACATACAATAAGCTGTAACTTAAAAACAGATGAAGGAGCCTAAAGTAGACCTGGCTACCTATGTATAAACCAGAGAACAGCTGCTCACAAGTTCAAATGAGCTTTGTGCAAGCCTTGCAAAGCCTCTGTGCAGACTCAGTATTGACTGAGTCTATGCACAGGGCATTTGTGCCCATATTGAACAGCAATTATGAGGCTTATAAAAATTAAAAAATCCACAAAAATCACCATAAGAAATTAGACCAGTGGAAGTTTTTAAAACCATAAGATTCACTTGATTTGGCCAAGAAATAAACTCAAGAAAATTCATCCCATTGGGCTCAAACTGGTTTTTCAAGGTTTTGACTTTTTGACGAATTGAAAGTTGACCAAATTGAGATTTGAAACTTGATTTCTCAACTGAATATGATGTTAATGGCTAAATAGAAGTTGTATCAAGCTACTCTAACATTTTCCTAACACAAATCAAGCTTTTGATTTGCAAAAGCTCCAACAGTAAGCTATTAAGACATAATTTGAGTGATTTTGACTTTGGTGGTGCACAGGCACAATATGATGACAAAGAATGAGTTCAATAGAGCTAAGCAAACATGAAACAACAGGTTACAACCTCTGAACAAGCCTTAGACACATATTAATCAACTAATCCAAATAACCTTTATATAACTGTTTTGCAATGAAAACTGAGCTAACCATTGATTAGGCTATTGCGCATAACTAAAACCGATTATAATATCCTAATTAACACTTAATTAAACAGGCCTAAACCATCCTTAACCACAAATACAGATACAAACACAATTATGCAAACTGAAATTAAAATGAAAATGAGCTATCCACTCACATGTGTCCAGCTGGTATGCAGGCTAAAACCAAACCCAAAGACCACTACACTAAGCCATTTCCAACCCAATACCAAGATCAAGCATCTACCATTATCCATTTCCAAATCCAATTTGAGCTCAGAGTTGACTTTTGTTGACCATAAGAGGAAATGCTTGAAACTGTTTTGAAAGCTTATCAAAAGCTAAAATAAGCTTTAATAAACTCACTTAAGCTTACAAAGAAGTTGTTTGAATCTTAAACATAGGTGTTTAAAACTAAATTTTGCAACAGTGGAATTGGAAACATGAAGTTTAAATGAAACCTTGAAATAGAACTTGAAAATAGATGATATTGATAAAACAACTTAGTTTGAATACATAAGAACAGCAAATTACATCTTTAAACTTAATTTAGAACATTAATAATAAAAACGACATACAAGTGAAAAATAAAAACTAACTACTCTCTATCTCTTGCTTCCTCTTCTCTCTTTTATACTCCAAATGGTTTCCACGTGTCCACTAATCAAATCCCATCAATAATTTTAGCCATTGGATTACTTTTGGTGCATTTTGGCCATTGGATGGTTTTGGCAGGAAAAGTGGTTTTGACCATGGGCTCGAGCTAGCAACTAGGGGGTGGCATTTATTGAAGTGGGTTGTGATGATGAGGGGTGGGTTTGAGGAGAAAGGGAGGCTGAGGTGATGGGAGAGAGCCTGTTGCAGGCAAGTGGAGAAGACAAGGAGGAGGTGGCGGGTAAAGATAAAGTTTGACTGAGGGTTCAAAACAGGTAAATGACAGGGGGGTCAAATGGGTAAGTGGCAGGGGTTCAATTTCATTTTGACAAGGCTTGGCTTAGGTTAATATGACAAGGACCAAAGATGAATTTCTTGATATTTGAGGGACCAATTTTGCCATTTTTCCAAAGTTCTCACAAGGGTCACTTTTGACAAGTTTTAATAGTACAAGTACCATTTTTGACATTTTCAAATTCTCAAAGGACCATTTTTGCCAAATTTCAAAGTTAAGGGACTTAAGTTGTAAATTTTGCAATTTTAAATCTCAAGGACCAATTTTGAAAACTTAAGAATCCCTAAGGATTTAAAATGAGATTTTTCTTTATTTAGATTTACCAGGGACTGTTTTTGACAACTTTTGAAACTTGGGGGACTAAAACTGCCAATTATGCAAACTTGATACGTTTTTTACCAGATTTTGATATTTTTGCATTTAAAACACATAAAACACTTATTTGTGATATTTTTATCATTTTGATGCATTTCTGAGTGTTTTCAGATGTTTTTGCAGTCTAATTTGTACAAAAATGATGAGTATTTAGACACTCATCAATCCCCCACACTAAGATATTGCTAGTCCCTAGCAATGTTTTGAGAAAAATTAATGGATTTCATCTCTTTACCAAAAGCCATTACTTCTGGAGTAGCCAAATGTTTCAGTTCAAGTAAGAACCTTGGTACACCGATAACCAAATGATTTTGAGCAAATCACCAGCTTTCAACGGATTTGATTTGTCTTTACCAGAAGCCGTTTGCTTCTGGACTAGCCAACTCTTAGATAAAATATCTTTGGTGAGTGAATTACCAATTATGGTTTTCCAACCGCCTTTACCACAAGCCATAAACTTGCGGGCTAGCCAACTCTTCACTTTTAAGGATATGGTGAGTTGAATACCATACAATTTTGGGCAAATTGCAAGCCATCAACGGATTTGAGATATCTTTACCAAGAGCCGTTTGCTCTTGGATTAGCCAATCATTTTGTTTATTAGGCAAGGCGGACTGATAACCATAATCTGAGTAAGTGAAAAACACTTACTCCAAAAAAAAATTTTGGCCAAAAATGGGGGAATTAGGTGGTATAATTACATGATAAAATTCGTGAGAATTCGATCAAAATTTGATCCGTGCAAAACCGTCAAGTTTTCTCACTCAAGCCTGCCACTTGTGAATGGCCGATCCGAACAAACTTAAAACAGTTCGAGCACAAACTCAATGAAGATCAGGAGAGTATAGTGTTTCCCCAGGTCGTTAAGTCCCAACGAGCTGTGCGAGAATAGTCAAACGTATAGTGATCGAGAAGATTTGAATGGGAAAGAGTTTGAATTATTATAACTACAGAAAAAAATCTATAAATTACAACGGCTTAAATGCAAATTAAAGGAAATTAAAAAGATAAAATATATTAAATAAACGCTATCACTGATGTTTTTGTTTTCTGTTTATAAAACTAGAATTAAAAAACTACGTAACGTACAAAAGAAAAAGTGAAACTTACACAATATTAATCCTAAAAATATGAAAAAGACATTTTTACAATCCTAATGATAAAAGAAAATTTTTAGAAAAAGAAAATTATTTTTAAAACTATTTATCTAATTATTATTAATTAAAAACTATTTTTACTTATTTAATAATAACCTAAAATACAAGAAAATATGAAATAAAGCTTGAAAAATAAAATTATGACTTAGAAAAATCTAAAATAACAAAATAGAATTTTCAAAACTATTTTGTATTTTTCGATTATTTTGGATTTTTTATGAATAAAAAACTATTTAAAACTACTTAAATTACTTAAAAATACAAATTTAACTAAGAAAAATCTAGAAAAATATTTTTTTTGTCTTTTTATATTTATCTTAACTTAAGAAAATGAAAAATTATTTTTTTGAAACTTTTCTGAATTATTTGTATTAAATGCTAATTAAAAAGGCTTAAAAACTGTTTAAAATGGAGAAAAATACCAAACTGACTAGGAAAAATCTGAAAAATTCAAAATAAGTCTAAAATAATATTTAGAATCTAGGAAAAATAGAAAAATAGTAGGTTGTGTTTAGGAATATGGAACTGCTATGCAAAGTGCTTATGAATAAGCACTTTGAATAAGCAAATGAAAAGCAAAGACCACCAAACAGTAATGAAGCTATAATATGCTATAAGTACCCAAATGCAACTTAAAACAACAAGCCTTAAACTCTATATTGCAAGCTTAACAGATTTGAGGTTTTGGGCTAAATACTAAAAACAGATTTTGGGTGGCTACTTTAAGCTTAAGCACAAGACATACAATAAGTCAGTAACTTAAAAATGATGAAGGAGCCTAAAGCAGACCTGGCTACCTATGTCTAAACCAGAGAACAGCTGCTCACAAGCTCAAATGAGCTTTGTGCAAGTCTTAGCAAAACCCACTGTGCAGACTCAGTGATTGACTGAGTCTATGCACAGGCATTTGTGCCCATATTGAACAGCAATTATGAGGCTTATAAAAAATTAACAAAAATCCACAAAAATCACCATAAGAAATTAGACCAGTGGAAGTTTTTAAAACCATAAGATTCACTTGATTTGGCCCAGAAATAAACTCAAGAAAATTCATCCCATTTGGGCTCAAAACTGGTTTTCAAGGTTTTGACTTTTTGACGAAATTGAAAGTTGACCAAATTGAGATTTGAAACTTGATTTCTCAACTGAATATGATTTTAATGGCTAAATATAAGTTGTATCAAGCTACTCTAACATTTTCCTAACACAAATCAAGCTTTTGATTTGCAAAAGCTCCAACAGTAGCTATTAAGACGAATTTGAGTGATTTTGACTTTGGTGGTGCATAGGCACAATATGATGACAGCAATGAGTTCAATAGAGCTAAGCAAACATGAAACAACAGGTTACAACATCTGAACAAGCCTTAGACACAGATTAATCAACTAATCCAAACAACCTTTATATAACTGTTTTGCAATGAAAACTGAGCTAACCATTGATTAGGCTATTGCAGACACTAAAACTGATTATAATATCCTAATTAACACTTAATTAAACAGGCCTAAACCATCCTTAACCACAAATACAGATACAAACACAATTATGCAAACTGAAATTAAAATGAAAATGAGCTATCCACTCACATGTGTCCAAATTGGTGGTATGCAGGCTAAAACCAAACCCAAAGACCACTACACTAAGCCATTTCCAACCCAATACCAGATTGCATCTACCATTATCCATTTCCAAATCAATTTTAGCTCCAGTTGACTTTTGTTGACCATAAGAGGAAATGCTTGAAACTTTTTTGAAAGCTTATCAAAAGCTAAAATAAGCTTTAATAAACTCACTTAAGCTTACAAAGAAGCTGTTTGAATCTTAAACATAGGTGTTTAAAACTAAATTTTGCAACAGTGGAATTGGAAACATGAAGTTTAAATGAAACCTTGAAATAGAACTTGAAAATAGATGATATTGATAAAACAACTTAGTTTGAATACATAAGAACAACAAATTACATCTTTAAACTTAATTTAGAACATTAATAATAAAAACGACATACAAGTGAAAAATAAAAACTAACTACCCTCTATCTCTTGCTTCCTCTTCTCTCTTTTATACTCTAAATGGTTTCCACGTGTCCACTGATCAAATCCCATCAATAATTTTAGCCATTGGATTACTTTTGGTGCATTTTGGCCATTGGATGGTTTTGGCGGGAAAAGTGGTTTTGACCACTGGGCTCTGAGCTAGCAACTAGGGGGGGTGGCATTTATTGTAGTGGGTTGTGATGATGAGGGGTGGGTTTGAGGAGAAAAGGGAGGCTGAGGTGATGGGAGAGAGCACATTGCAGGCAAGTGGAGAAGACAAGGAGGAGGTGGCGGGTAAAGATAAAGTTTGACTGAGGGTCCAAAATAGGTAAATGACAGGGGGTCAAATGGGTAAGTGGCAGGGGTTCAATTTCATTTTGACAAGGCTTGGCTTAGGTTAATATGACAAGGACCAAAGCTGAATTTCTTGATATTTGAGGGACCAATTTTGCCATTTTTCCAAAGTTCTCACAAGGGTCACTTTTGACAAGTTTTAATAGTACAAGTACCATTTTTGACATTTTCAAATTCTCAAAGGACCATTTTTGCCAAATTTCAAAGTTAAGGGACTTAAGTTGTAAATTTTGAAATTTTAAATCTCAAGGACCAATTTTGACAACTTAAGAATCCCTAAGGATTTAAAATGAGATTTTTCTTTATTTAGATTTACCAGGACCTGTTTTGACAACTTTTGAAACTTGGGGGACTAAAAGCCGCCAATTATGCAAACTTGATAATTTTTTACCAGTGATTTTGATATTTTTGCTTCTAAAACACATAAAACACTTATTTGTGATATTTTTATCATTTTGATGCATTTCTGAGTGTTTTCAGATGTTTTTGCAGTCTAATTTGTACAAAAATGATGAGTATTTAGACACTCATCATCCACCTACTCACATACCATCATCTTCGCTTTCCCACCACCGCTTCACCTACATCATCACCCATACCTACTTCACCACTACCACCACCTACCACCTTCATCTACCAGACCACTCATCAGACGCCATCTCCATCCATGCATCATCACCGTTGGTGATGCATTCTGAGCCTGTGATATCCCTTAGGGAGAGAGTCCATTTCTCACCTTCACTTTCCGACCCATATCATTATGCTGTGACCTTTACCTGTAAGTCGGGGCCTCATAAGAGGTTTGACGCTAGGAATTGGTCCTTCTTGATGCCGGTCATGAGTCAATGGAGGTCAGAGGAGGGTTCGCCGAGTGCTATGGAGCTTGGAGATCATTTGTTTATCTGCTGCGAGATTCTTCCAGTTACCTAAGAACCCTTTCACCACACCGTCCCATTGCTAGCTGCTCGAGTTGTGCGACATGAGGATCAGCTTGGAGAGGCTATATCATTCGTCGATGAGGTCCCACTGGTCCGGATTGAGAGTATAGAAGAAGAGGTTGAAAACTTCTTGTCGGAGGATCGCGATGGAGGAGGTGTTTGATAGGATTTGTACTCACCCGAGCGAGCTAGTGAGGCGTGATGCCTGAGCGGAGGATGGAGTCGAGAGATTGGAGTTGCTAGAAAAGTTAAGATGCTAGAGGGAGTTGTACAATGACAGCCCGAGCAGATGGTGATCATGGAGACGCTGCGACGCGACTCTTGAGCAGAGATTGGAGGCGAGAGATAGGAGATGGATGATTGGCTGAGCTTGTTCGGACTTGCAAAGCGCCGAGTGAGTGGCTCACTCGACAGCCCATAGATCGGAGATTCACCTACTTAGTCTACTAGTACTTTAGCCCGCTACTGTGGCACTGATAGAGGCTTTGTATTCGCATGTTTTCTTAAACTATCGAACAAGCTATTGATGTGACATTGTATGGTTATTGTATCACTATGTATGGATGATGGACCTATGACATTATGGTTGTTTTTCTTATGTTCTTATGTATGGTGATTTTTTTTATTTATCGGTTTATATAAATCGAAGTGATCATTTATATATACTCTCTTGTGTGGTTCTAACATATTGTGATTCTTCTTATGATGATTATACTCTATTAATATAACGTGATGATCTTGACTATTATGAAATTATTTTTGTAATAATTCTCACTTATGTTGAATGATTTTAAAAATCTGAGTGTATGTCTTTAGAAAAATGGCAAGAACGAGATCTACCCCTACTCCAACTCCTGAGATGACCCCTGATGCAATTCGGAAACTGGTTACTAATGAGATTGGTGCTGCTTTTGCTGCGCGACCTGCTGAGGCGGTTCAAACAAATGAAGCCGCGAATTGAGCCAATCGAATGGAAACTATTGTGAATCGCAAATGTGGATACAAGGAGTTTATGAATTGCAAACCTACCTTCTTCAAAGGAACCAAAGGCGCTGTTGGCCTTATTCATTGGTTCGAAAGATCCGAAACTGTGTTTCTCCTAAGTGATTGGTCGAAAGACTGCAAGGTGAAATTTGCTACTGGTACTCTACTAGAAGATGCACTGTCTTGGTGGAAAGCTCATGCCCAACCTATTGGCATGGAAGAAGCTTACAAAACCACTTGGACTGAACTGAAGCAATTGATGATGAAGCAATACTGCCCAAGGACCGAGATCAAGAAACCGGAAGATGAGTTCTATCATCTAACTACTAAGGCCAATGATCTCAAAACCTACTTCAAGCATTTCCAAGAATTGAAAGCACTATGCCCATCCATGGTTTCTGATGATGTCAAGTTGCTGGAAAACCTCATAGGAGGATTACCCCAAGCATTGAGGGAATGTTAATGCATCAAAGCCCAAGACCGTGGAAGAAGTGATCACAATTTCCTACCAACTCATGGATCAAGTCCTGAAACATGGACTCGCAAGGCGTAATGACAACAAAAGGAAATTTGATGACCGTCGAGGCAACACTTCCAACAACTACCATCATAACAACTCTTTCCATCACAACAATAACCGCAACAACAACAATCAAGGCCGCAAAAATCATATCCAACACCGCAACAACAATCCCAACACATACCACCAAAACCAAAACAACCACCACAATCAACAAAACCATAGGCAAGAAGTTGCGCGGGCTTATGCTGCTACTCCCACATCGAAAAGGCTATGCTGGACCATACCCTTTGTGCACTCGATGCAACCCGTGCATCATGGGACGCTTGCACTATTAACTGTGGGAAGTGTAACAAGGTGGGTCATACTCACAAGGATTGTCGAAGCCCCTGCTACCGAAGTAACCTCTAACCCATGGGAATAACTTGCTTTGGATGTGGAGAAGTTGGGCATGTCAAGAGTAAATGCCCAAAACTGTACGGGAACAACAACAACAACCCTGCTAGGGCAAGAGCTTATGTGCTAGGAGATGGGGATGCACAAGAAAACCCGAACGTCGTTACGGGTAGGTTTTCACTCAATCATCATTTAGCTAAAGTGTTATTTGATTCTGGAGCCGACAAAGCTTTGTATCTTCTAAGTTTACACCTTTGTTAAAAGTCACACCAACTGCCTTAGATACCACCTATGAAGTAGAGTTAGCCGATGGAAAAATAGTAGGAACTAACACCATCCTTCGAGGTTGCAACCTATCTTTATCAAATCACCCGTTCGATATAGACCTTATGCCTATCCAACTTGGTAGCTTCCATCGTCATTGTCATTGGCATGGATTGGCTATCCAAGAATCGTGCAAGAATCATTTGTGACGAAAGTCGTTCATATTCCTCTCGATAAACTCTAATCATTCCGGTGATCGTAGTAAGACCCGATTGAATATCATCTCGCAAGGTCAAAACGCAAAATACATAGAAAAAGGATGCTACATTTTTCTAGCACAAGTAACAGAGAAGAAGAAAGCGGATGAGAAACAACTAAAAGACGCCCTGTGGCTAGGGACTTTCCGAAGTATTTCTGAAGACTTGCCGGCCTTCCTCCGGTTCAACAAGTAGAATTCCAAATCGAAGTTAGTGCCGAGCGCACCGTGGCACGAGCACCTTATAAATTTGGCACCCTCCGAACTACAAGAATTGTTCGACCAACTGCAAGAACTGTCCGAAAAAGGATTCATTCAACGAAGTTCTTCGCCTTGGGAGCTCCGGTCTTATTTTTCAAAAGAAGGACGGATCTTTTCGTATGTGTATCGACATCGGAGAGTTGAACAAACTGATGGTGAAAAATCGCTATCCATTGCCTAGGATTGATGATTTGTTTGACCAACTGCAAGGGTCAAGCATTTACTCAAAGATTGATCTGAGATTTGGGTATTACCAACTGAGAGTTAGAGAAGAAGATATTCCAAAATCGCCAACACGATACGGCCACTACGAGTTCCAAGTGATGCCATTTGGTTTGACAAATGCACCGGCGGTATTTATGGATCTAATGAACCGAGTGTGTAAACCTTACTTGGACAAATTTGTGATTGTGTTCATTGATGACATTCTCATCTATTCCCGCAACAAGGAAGAGCATGCGAAACACTTGAAAGCTATCCTAGAGCTACTCAAGAAGGAAGAACTGTATCCTAAAATTTCCAAATGCGACTTCTGGATTCAAATATTTCAATTCCTTGGTCACGTGATAGATATTAATGGTCTTCATGTTGATCCCTGAAAAATCGTTTAAAGATTGGTCATCCCCTACTACCCCTATCGAGATACGCCAATTTTTGGGTCTATGGGTTATTATCGAAGACTTATCGAAGGGTTCTCGAAAATCGCTAAACCTCTAACGGAGCTTACCCAGAAAAAGAAGAAGTTTGACTGGGGTGAAGAACAAGAGTTAGCCTTTCAACTCTTGAAACAAAAGCTTTGTGAAGCTCCTATCTTAGCTCTACCCGATGGAGTGGAAGATTTTGTGGTCATCAGGATGCATCACACCTAGGGTTAGGTGCGGTATTGATGCAAAGGAACAAGGTGATTGCTTATGCTTCGCGACAACTTAAAACTCATGAAAAGAACTACACTACCCATGACTTGGAATTGAGTGTGGTTCTCCCTCAAAATATGGAGACATTATCTATATGGAACCAAGTGTATGGTGTTCACCGACCATAAAAGTCTCCAACACATTCTCGATCAAAAGGAGTTAAACATGCGACAACGCCGATGGCTAAAATTGCTTAGTGATTACGAATGCAAAAACCGCTATCACCCGAGAAAGCGAATGTCGCTATGATGCTCTTAGTCGAAAAGATCGACCTAAACCTCTTCGAGTAAGATCTTTGGGAATGACAATTAAGTCTCCCCTTCCATCAAAAATCCTTGAAGCTCAAGTGAAGCTCTCAAACGTGAAAACCGCCCTAACGAGATAATCTTCGAATGCCGAAAAACGAACGGCTTTTGCGAAAGATCGGATGGAACCTTATGTTTTGGCGATAGATGTTGGATACCACTCTCTAGAGGAATACGAGAACTCATTATGCATGAGTCTCACAAGTCTAGATACTCCATTCACCCGGATCCGACAAAATGTACCAAGATCTCAGGAAGCTTTATTGGTGGCCAAACATGAAGGCCGAGATTGCGACATATGTTGGGAAATGTCTCACATGTTCTCGAGTCAAAGCCGAATGTCAAAAGCCCTCCGGATTGTTAACCCAACCTGAACTCCCAGTTTGGAAATGGGAAAGAATCACCATGGATTTCATAACCAAACTGCCAAAAACTGCTAGAGGTTACGACACCATCTGGGTTATCATCGATCGCCTTACCAAATCCGCTCATTTCTTACCTATTAAGGAGAATGACGAAATGGAAACCCTTGCTCAGCTATACCTAAAGGAAATTGTATCCCACCATGGAGTGCCAATTTCCATCATTTCTGATCGTGATAGTCGTTTTACTTCATACTTCTGGAAATCTCTTTAAAAGGCTTTAGGCACTCGTTTGGATATGAGTACCGCATATCATCCTCAAACCGATGGCCAAAGCGAAAGGACTATCCAAACCTTGGAAGACATGCTTCGAGCATGTGTGATCGATTTTGGAAAAGGTTGGGATAAACACTTGCCTTTGGCGGATGTCACAATTCTCAATTTCCGGTCATTTCTCAAATTTACTATTCATCTCGGGAATTTACTATTCACTGGTAACTATTCATCATTTTTGAAGTCGAGTCGATATTTTGAGAGGTTATTTCAAAATTTTACTATTCATAAAACACTATTCATTCCCGGAGAAAAATTTATATTCATGATTTTTATTCATCATTTTTCGTAAACTAGGTTTACGAGTATCAAATTCGCGTAACCGTAGGGGTTTAGCTGCGTATTCATGAAGCATCATTGGGAACATTTCATATAGACTAGAGTTACTACATATCATCAAGAACGTCATTTTCAAATTAGTTCATGCATGGGTTTGCTTATTTCATAAACGTAAATTTTTCTATTAAATAAACGCTATCGCACGATAATTTATTTTGAACAATTGATCCGAAATTTCCAAAAATTATCCTAATATATTTTTATACTCATTTTAAGACTATAAAAATTATATTATTAGTTTACCCGATGTTTTAAATTTATTTTGTATATAAATTGTTATGTATATATATTTACGACGGTTTTCATAAATTCAACCCGATAATTATTTATTCACTCAATTCTTGCGAGAAATGTATTTTTATAATTTTACGACTTCGATATATTTTATTTTGTTCCGTTAAAATCTATTTCTAGCTAACGCTACACTTAATACCTAATTATATTTACTTAATATACATATTACTTACACTTAAATATATTTATACATCAAAACTCATTAAACCTTCCCCATATACCCCCCTTGCCGACCATCCCCTCCCCATGACTCATCATATTATTTGTAAAAATCTCACTAATGTACAACTACACATATTAGTTAGATATTTTACATAATATACTAGATATTATACAAAACACATACTCTACACTTTCAAAAGGTGAAAAAAAAAAAGAGAAACCCTCTCCTCCCATTGTGGTGATCGGACAAGGCTAGAAACACAAGGAAGAAGCATAAAATTTTCAAGATCAAGTGCTTAATCAAACACTAGTATACTTCTTTTAAGGTTTTGCAATAAAAACTTAGGAGTATTTAGGAAACCTAGTTACTTAAACCTCATCAATCAACTAGTAAGTTTTTCATGATCTTTAATAATCTTTTATAATCTTACTTGAGTTATTTTTATCATCCTAGTACAAAACATGCAAGTATTATGTGATTCATACCACTTTTATGTGTTTTTATTACTTATTATAAGTTATAATCATCCTATAATTAATCCCTTGAAACATATCATTGTTGATGATGTTTAGGAACCCATGACACCCTAAGAAGGTGTATGGTAGGTTTAGAATAGATTTGGTGTTGATTTGAAGTGATTGAAACAAGAGTTAAGCTAGAAAAATCATTTTCGACAACACTAGATTTGGGTCTGATCGTTTTTACAAAATGTAGAAATTTCGAAAGGTCATGGGTTATTTTGGGCTAGATATTCAGAAAATATACTTTAAAACGGAACCGTTGTCGCTTGAACGGATTAAAACGGATTTATAACGAAGAAGTTACGATATTTTTAAGTTTAACGACGAAAACTAATTTTCTGAAAAATGGTAAGTTGTTAAGGGTTATTTTAAGGGCAAAAATGAGTTTTAAACATTGTCTAAATGAGTCGATTTGTCAAAAATATATTAGTATACTTTAACACGAAACTAAGGATATATAAAACGAGAAAACGGACTTAAACGACTAAGTTATACGCGTTTTAAATAAGGATATCGTAACTATTTTATACAAGTATAACTAGTGATCATGTTTGGAGCCATTTTTTATATCGATAGAATAGTTTTGAGAAAAACGGTCTTCAAGTAAAAGTGAGTTCGGCTATTCTATTTTCCAAAATGTTTAACCGTTTGTCAAGCGGAGGTATAATGAATAATTTACGATCACTCAAAAATTGGTCATTTTCATGAATCGTCCAAGTGTATTATTTTTCGATGAAAAACTATAATTTCATAATAAATCACTAAATGACTACCGTAGGATATCATTTCAACGTAAGTACTTGTAAAGTAAATTATAACTTGAAAAGACGTTATAAACTTATTTTTCGACGGTAAACTTTATTTTCAAAATGCACAAGTGGTATGGATAACATATGAGTTGCATACACAACATTATTTCATGAGTTATATTAGAGCATATTATTCATAATAGGTCGTGGTTAGAGAGTTGCGCCTCATTTCAGTGTATCCACTTTTGCCATCACATCATTGTACCAAGTGAGTATTCACAATCCCCTTTTTATCGTATTACTATATTTTGGGGCGAAATGCATGAACCATACTTGAACTAAATTGATTACTACTTCTATGAACTCTTTTGAACTTGAATCAAACCCTTGAACTTTTATGAACTTATTGAACCATATGTGCTATGACCTAAAAGTCTCCCTATGTGAACGGAGCAATACTAAGTCTCCCTATGTGAACAACACCAAGTCTCGCCTTATTGGTGGAGCGTGCAAATTCTCCCATGTTCGGAGTGTTCTTAATTCTATATTAATAGTTGTATGATGTACCATTCGTACATTCGCATTTTTAGTCTTCTATTAGTAGGTAGTATGGATAGCGCTATTAGAGGTCGGCCAACCTCTCGTCCACTATGTTACGGGACGAATATTATTTATTCTAGGGCTTTGCCTTGCATATTATATACGGGTGCTATATTGTGAACTATTATGACAATGTATACTTGACTACTAGACACACTATATTTTGTGCAATGGGTTGTGAACACACGGGTTGTAAGTTTTGTATGGGCGGAACTCGAACCGAGTGGATTTACAATGCCTTTGCTTGTGGACTATTCGATGACCAAACCTTTGACTCTCTCTTACGAGTTTTCTTATTCTATAAAACGTGTATACTCACCAACTATTTTCATAGTTGACCCGTTTTCTCTCATGCATTTCAGGTGAATGTTAGCAAGCTTTTCTTCAAGGTCTTTGCATAATGAAGTTTTCACACGTCACTACTAATCATTATGTATTAAATCGAAGTCTTTTGGGGATCTAAACTTTATACTTTAATTGCCGATGTCGGCTAAACTAGTATTGTAATAATGTATCTTTTCCTTTAATTTTAAACGTTGGTATGTTCTATTATCTTTTGCTCGTGTTCCTTTCCAGTTACACCTCGCTTTCGCTTCAGGGTGTGACGATTGTTATCAGAGCCAAAGGTTATAGAGAATGCCGATTTTCAAAAATAAAAATCGCAACTATAACCAGAATAAAGTTTTATTAAACATCGAACGTCATACGAGTCAACTAGTCCTATCGTTGCATCGTTAATCCTAAATTATACATAGCCTGATCACCTATGTCGAATTCATGAAGAACCAAGCAATGATAAGAGTGGTAATTTTGAATCATGTTTAGCCGAGTCTTAAGAGTCCGTCACCAAACTGCATTGGTCGGGTGGGTATGCATAACATGTTTTTATATTATCGAGTCAAAATATAAAGATAGTAATTAAAGTATTGTTGTATTAATTATAGGTCGCGGACGGTACTTGTGCATCTACTACTTGATTTTTACACTACTCGGATACTTTTGCTAAGGTGAGTTCATAGCCTCGCTTTTACTTGTTTTTCAACCCCCGCGAGGGAGATACATGCTATAAACTAGAACACAAATCTTTTCTTAAAATGTATGCTTGCCTGATTGTTATTATTATTGCCTAAGTTTCCTGCCAAAAGTCCTTCTCGCATGAACCATTAATCACTTGGCGTGAACGCGAATATTGTAGATAGTACTATGGAATTGACGACCCACTCGGTTATCGAAATAACTTTGGCGCACCATATTTGATTATCTCTATGTAATTGGCTATTACATCTGGGGGCAATTTTATTACTTACACCAGTAATTAGGTGTTTGCAGTTAGTTTGGTGTCATGAGCTTAGTGCATAATAATCACTGTTTTTCTATGGTAATTGTCTTCAAAGCAATTATCATCTCTAACTTGTGTTCAACCATTTATTAAACCTATGAATATCACTCAACATTTTTGTTGATCTTTTTAAGCATGTTTATCTCAGGTACTAACTAGGAAAATCTTGAAGGCACGGAGTGTACGGAATGGAATGCTGGAAGTGGTGTTTTAAATAAAGTTATCATTTCTCAAACTTTGAACTATCTTTTGTGTAACTTCAAAACTTGTGGTACTTTCTTTTGTGATCCAAAACATTGAGTTTTTATGAAATGATAACAATCTTCTATTAAAAACGTCTCTTTAGAGTCGTTTTCTATGACTTATGACTGTGATCCTCTAAGTAATACCCCAAGTAGTCTTCCGCTGTCACATTATGATTTTGGGGGTGTTAAGATTGATCGAGCCTAGGTTATAGAGAACCAACTTGTATTTTCAAAACAAATAGGACTATAACCACGTTTTCATATGGACTGTTTTACACCACCACTCCACGTCCTCCGCGCTTACTTCGTACCGATAACATGTATGAGATTTGCTTAGCGGATAATACATGACTAGTAAAACTTTGCATAATAAAAATTTATAATGTTAACTTTCATTTAGTTAGGCATTTAGATTTGCGGGCGATTATGTGCGACTAACTAAATCTTATTTACTGCATGACATTACTTATAAATGCATATTTTCGGGTTGTTACAGCCATGTCTTCGCTTCAACCCCATTGATCGACCTCTGACCCGAGATCGTGGACGCCATGTCCCTACTACCGTGCCTGTGGCACCGCCGTTCTCGACTAGGTCCCCACTGTGACATCTGGAGAGATCGAGCCCTTTGAGGAGGGTGAGGTCGCACACTCCACCTACTCCGGTCATACCGAAGGCCACTGCTTTTGGTCCTCCTACCTATGACCAATTCTGAGTCACAATAAAGGGTTGTCCCTTCAGACGTTATGTCACCCCTGAATACTACTTCTGTACCCTCCACCACTTCTCACTCATTACTACCTATTCGCCAAAGGCGAAAGCGAGATAAGGTTCTCAAACCCTACGAGCATGAGCCCTTCGGCAAGCCATTCTGATACCATGAGGATGGTGCGATTTTCATGCATACCGCCGAAATGAGTGAAGGCACCCACTACCTTTGTTCCACCTACTGACATACCATCATCTTCGCTTTCCCACCACCGCTTCACCTACATCATCACCCATACCTACTCACCACTACCACCACCTACCACCTTCATCTACCGACCACTACTGTACCAGCTTCATCTCCATCCCGTGCATCATCACCGTTGGTGATGCATTCTGAGCTTGTGATATCCCTTAGGGAGAGGTACCATTTCTCACCTTCACTTTCCGACCCATATCATTATGCTGTGGACTGCACTGTGAGCCGACCTCGAAGGGTTGGCGCTAGGCGTTGGTCCTTCTTGATGCCGGTCATGAGTCAATGGAGGTCAGAGGAGGGTTCGCCGAGTGCTATGGAACTTGGAGATCATTTGTTTACTGCTGCTGAGATTCTTCCTCGTACGGAGAACCTCTTCACCACACCGTCCCAATGCTAGCCGCACGCACTGCGCATGAGGAGATGAAGAGGATATGGCATTCGTCGATGAGGTCCCACTGGTCCGGATTGAGAGTATAGAAGAAGTGGTTGAAAACCTCGTTTTCGGGAAGATCGCGATGGAGTAGGTGTTTGATAGGATTGGTACTCACCGAGCGAGCTAGTGAGGCGGTGATAGTTCTGGAGCGGAGGATGGAGTCGGAGAGATTGGAGTTGCTAGACAGAGTTGAGATGCTAGAGGAAGTTGTACGACAGCCCCGAGCAGATGGTGATCATGGAGACGCGCATACTAACTCTTGAGTAGAGATTGGAGGCGAGATAGGGAGATGGATGACTTGGTGAGCTTGTTCGTGACTTGTACGTCAGTGAGCGGCACACCATGCCCCATAGATCGGAGATTCACCTACTTAGTCTACTACTACTTTAGCCTCCGCCGTGGGTAATCGATAGAGGCTTTGTATTCACATGTTTTGTTAAACTATCGAACAAGCTATTGATGTGACATTGTATGGTTATCGTATCAATATGTATGGATGATGGACCTATGACATTATGGTTGTTTTTCTTATGTTCTTATGTATGGTGATCTTTCTTATTTATGGGTTTATATAAATCGAAGTGATCATTTATATATACTCTCTTGTGTGGTTCTAACATATTGTGATTCTTCTTATGATGATTATACTCTATTAATATAACGTGATGATCTTGACTATTATGAAATTATTTTTGTAATAATTCTCACTTATATTGAATGATTCTAAAAATCTGAGTGTATGTCTTTAGAAAAATGGCAAGAACGAGATCTACCCCTACTCCAACTCCTAGATGACCCCGATGCAATTGAGACCGTTACTAATGAGATTGGTGTTGCTTTTGCCGCTACACTACCGAGAGCGTTCAAACAAATGAAGCCGCCGAATCGAGCCAATCGAATAAAACTATTGTGAATCGCAAATGTGGATTAAGGAGTTTATGAATTGCAAACCTACCTTCTTCAAAGGAAACGCGCTACGGCCTTATTCATTGGTTCCAAAGATCCGAAACTGTGTTTCTCCTAAGTGATTGCTCGAAAGATTGCAAGGTGAAATTTTCTACTGGTACTCTACTAGAAGATGCATTGTCTTGGTGGAAAGCTCATGCCCAACCTATTGGCATGGAAGAAGCTTACAAAACCACTTGGACTGAACTGAAGCAATTGATGATGAAGCACACGCCCAAGGACTGAGATCAAGAAACTGGAAGATGAGTTCTATCATATAACTACAAAGGGCAATGATCTCAAAACCTACTTCAAGCGCTTCCAAGAATTGAGAGCTCTATGCCCATCCATGGTTTTCGATGATGTCAAGTTGCCGAAAACCTCATAGGGGATTACCAAGCATTGAGGGAATGTTACTGATCAAAGCCCAAGATGTGGAAGAAGTGATCACAATTCCTACCAAGTCATGGATCAAGTCCTGAAGCATGGACTGCAGCAAGGTAACGACAACAAAAGGAAATTTGATGACCATCGAGGCAAAACTTCCAACAACTACCATTATAACAACTCTTTCTATCACAACAATAACAACAACAACAACAATCAAGGCCGCAAAAATCATAACCAACACCGCAACAACAATCCCAACACATACCACCAAAACCGAAACAACCACCACAATCAACAAAACCATAAGTTGCGCGGGCTTATGCTGCTACTCCCGCCATCGAAAGGCTATGCGGACCACACCCTTTGTACACTCGGTGCAACCTCGATCATGTGGGACGTTGCACTATTAAGTTTGGGAAGTGTAGCAAGGTGGGTCATACTCACAAGGATTGCCGAAGCCCTCCTACTGGAAGTAACGTCCAACCCATGGGAATAACTCGCTTTGGATGTGGAGAAGCTGGGCATGTCAAGAGTAAATGCCCAAAACTGTACGGGAACAACGACAACAAGCCTGCTAGGGAAAGAGCTTATGTACTAGGAGATGGGGATGCACAAGAAAAACCGAACGTCGTTATGGGTACGTTTTCACTCAATCATCATTTAGCTAAAGTGTTATTTGATTCTGGAGCCGACAAAAGCTTTGTGTCTTCTAAGTTTACACCTTTGTTAAAAGTCACACCAACTGCCTTAGATACCACCTATGAAGTAGAGTTAGCCGATGGAAAAATAGTAGGAACTAACACTATCCTTCGAGGTTGCAACCTATCCTTATCAAATCACCCGTTTGATATAGACCTTATGCCTATCCAACTTGGTAGCTTCCACGCTGTCATTGGCATGGATTGGCTATCCAAGAATCGTGCAAGAATCATTTGTGACGAGAAAGTCGTTCACATTCCTCCCGACGGTGAAACTCTAATTATTCGGGTGATCGAGTAGTAACCGATTGAATATATCATCTCAGCGTCAAAACTGCAAATTACATAGAAAAAGGATGCCACATTTTTCTAGCACAAGTAACGGAGAAGAAGAAAGCGGATGAGAAACAACTAAAAGACGCCTCGGCTAGGGACTTTCCGAAGTATTTCCTGAAGACTTGCCCCCTTCCTCCCTCGGCAAGTAGAATTCCAAATCGAAGTTAGTGCGGAGCGGCACCCGTGGCACGAGCACCTTATAGATTGGCACCCTCCAACTACAAGAATTGTCCGACCAACTCAACAAGAATCGTCCAAAGGATTCATTTGACCGAGTTATTCGCCTTGGGGAGCTCCGGTCTTATTTGTCAAAAAGAAGGACGGATCTTTCCGTATGTGTATCGATTACCGAGAGTTGAACAAACTAACGATGAAAAATCGCTATCCATTGCCTAGGATTGATGATTTGTTTGACCAACTGCAAGGGTCAAGCGTCTACTCAAAGATTGATTCAGATCCGGTATCACCAACCGAGTTAGAGAACAAGATATTCAAAACCGCGAACACGATACGACCACTATGAGTTCCAAGTGATACCATTTGGTTTAACAAATGCACCGGCGGTATTTATGGACCTAATGAAACGAGTGTGTAAACCTTACTAGGACAAATTTGTGATTGTGTTCATTGATGACATTCTCATCTATTCCCGCAATAAGGAAGAGAATGCGAAACACTTGAAAGCTATCCTAGAGCTACTCAAGAAAGAAGAACTGTATGCTAAATTTTCCAAATGCGACTTCTGGATTCAAAAAGTTCAATTCCTTGGTCACGTGATGGATAGTAGTGGTCTTCATGTTGATCCTGCAAAAATCGAAGCTGTTAAAGATTGGTCATCCCCTACTACCCCTACCAAGATACCAATTTTTGGTCTTATGGTTATTATCGAAGATTTATCGAAGGGTTCTTGAAAATTGCTAAACCTCTAACGGAGCTAACCCAGAAAAAGAAGAAGTTTGACTGGGGTGAAGAACAAGAGTTAGCCTTTCAACTCTTGAAACAAAAGCTTTGTGAAGCTCCTATCTTAGCTCTACCCGATGGAGTGAAAGATTTTGTGGTCTACTGTGAAGCATCACACCTAGGGTTTGGTGCGGTATTGATGCAAAGGAACAAGGTGATCGCTTATGCTTCGCAACAACTCAAAACTCACGAAAAGAACTACACTACCCATGACTTGGAATTGGGAGCTGTGGTTTTCGACCTCAAAATATGGAGACATTATCTATATGGAACCAAGTGTACGGTGTTCACCGACCATAAAAGTCTCCAACACATTCTCGATCAAAAGGAGTTAAACATGCGACAACGCCGATGGCTAGAATTGCTTAGTGATTACGATTGTGAAATCCGTTATCACCCGGGAAAAGCAAATGTCGTGGCAGATGCTCTTAGTCGAAAGGATCGGCCTAAACATCTTCGAGTAAGATATTTGGAAATGACAATTAAGTCTCCCCTTCCATCAAAAATCCTTGAAGCTCAATCTGAAGCTCTCAAACCTGAAAACCGTCCTAACGAGAAAATCTTCGGAATGCCAGAAAACGAGAACGGCTTTGCGCAAAGATCGGATGGAACCTTAAGTTTCGGCAATAGAAGTTGGATACCACTCTATGGAGGAATACGAGAACTCATTATGCATGAGTCTCACAAGTCTAAATACTCCATTCACCCGGGATCCGATAAAATGTACCAAGATCTCAAGAAGCTTTATTGGTGGCCAAACATGAAGGCCGAGATTGCGACATATGTTGGGAAATGTCTCACATGTTCTCGAGTCAAAGCCGAATGTCAAAAGCCCTCCGGATTGTTAAACCAACCTGAACTCCCAGTTTGGAAATGGGAAAGAATCACCATGGATTTCATAACCAAACTGCCAAAAACTGCTAGAGGTTATGACACCATATGGGTTATCATTGATCGCCTTACCAAATCAGCTCATTTATTACCTATTAAGGAGAATGACGAAATGGAAACCCTTGCTCAGCTATACCTAAAGGAAATTGTATCCCGCCATGGAGTGCCAATTTCCATCATTTCCTGACAGGATACTGTTTTACTTCACACTTTTGGAAATCTCTTCAAAAGGCTTTAGGCACTCGTTTGGATATGAGTACCGCATATCATCCTCAAACCGATGGCCAAAGCGAAAGGACTATCCAAACCTTGGAAGACATGCTTCGAGCATGTGTGATCAATTTTGGAAAAGGTTGGGATAAACACTTCCCTTTGGTGGAATTCTCCTACAACAATAGTTTCCACGCGAGCATCAAGGCAGCTCCATTCGAAGCACTTTATAGTCGAAAGTGTCAATCGCCCGTTTGTTGGGCCGAGGTTGGAGATGTCCAACTCACTGGACCTGAACTTGTCCAAGAAACAACCGAGAAGATTGTGCAAATTCGTCAACGACTTCAAGCTGCTAGAGATCGACAAAAGATTCACGCCGATATTAGAAGAAAACCCATGGAATTTCAAGTTGGTGATCGGGTCATGTTAAAAGTATCACCTTGGAAAGGAAAGGTTCGATTTGGAAAGCGAGGGAAGTTACATCCTCGATACATTGGGCCTTTCAAGATTCTGGAGAGAATCGGCCCTGTTGCTTATAAACTTGAACTCCCGGAAGAACTTAGTAGAATACACCCTACCTTCCACGTCTCAAATCTGAAGAAATGCTTGTCGGATGAATCTCTTGTTGTTTCACTAAAAGAGATTAAGCTCGATGACAAACTCAACTTTGTCGAAGAACCCATTGAAATCATGGATAGAAGTTTAACTTAAGAAAAGTCGCATTCCTATCGTCAAGATTAGATGGAACTCCAAGAGAGGACCGAGACACGTGGAGCAAAGACACCATGCGTGTTAAGTACCCACATCTGCTTAATTCAACTCCGACGACCACCGTAAACTAAAATTCCGAGGACGGAATTCTCTTAAGGTAGGTACCTGTAGCCACCGTAATTTCACTATCATTAACTTTCATATCAATAAACTAGATTGTTTATCAAAACTTATTTGAGCTAGGTTGAGCATTTTAGCATGTCTATTTCATTTTTTGCATAAACATTTATGCATATTCGAGTAGTCTTATTTAACTATGCCTAATATTTACCTGATACTCAATCAGTCTCACAAGAAATTATCTTGTCTTACGAGGCAGACGCCGCACAAAGATAATAAAAGAAAACATGAAAAATAAAAGGAATTAATAAAATCGAAATTACATCATCATATCAGCTTTATTTAAAACGGTCCAAAATTATAAGTAATATAATTCTTCCGTTTGAGTTATATCGTTACGAGTAAAACAAATGGGACGCAAAATACTCTTAGTACCAAATAAAATACACCAAATAACAAATAACTACAATTTACAAATAATAAAAATCAAAATAAATTACCCTTATCCCCTAAAATCCTACTACCCACTTCACAATCTCACAAAACGCACCCCTACACATCTCAAAACTCACGCCTCTATCCTCTCTCCATCTTCTTCTTCGTAATATCTCATCCATCTTTTCCCACCTCTAAAACCCTACATTACCTCTTTTTGAATAACAATGGTCGACACCCTCAAGAAGTCAAGCAAGAAAAATGCTCCATCCTCTCTTCTTGACCACACTATGCTCCACACTATAATTCCAAAAGCTACAAACACATCTTGAAGTATCTCTATACCACTCTTGGCTTTTTCCATGGAAGAAAATCGACAAGAATCAGAGGTCCCCATCTATTGTCTCTATGTGTCAATATATATTGATTTCACAAACACATCAAAACCATTAACACAAGTACGATAAGTGGAATTCTAGAGAGAGAAAGTTAGAGGTTTAGTGGAACTTGTGAGAGAAAGTGAAAGATATTATTATAGCTCCAACTCTACCTCGGGAGGTAGAGTATATTTATAGTCTTACATAAATCGCCACACAACGGGTCATGGATCGCATACAAAGGGTAAAGACCCGCCCGGCCTCCACGCGTGTTACATAACTAAATACTACTAACCTAAATATAACTATGACTACGAGCATTCTAACGATTATATATACTGAGGTGACCGACTTTAATACCGAATTTCTAATTCCTAACAATCTCCCCCTATGGGAGGTCACCTCAACCATATACTAAAATGACATTGAATACAATCAGATATTACATTAACAATTGATCTTGCATTCTTGATGTAGTACATTGTTCGACGCCGAGTCATTGATTCCACACATTGCATGTTGGTTAATCCAAGTGGAGGTCTTTTACCGATCCACGCGGATAATAATGTGAGCCACTTTTGAGATCATCAACAATAGAAAATCTCCATACATCCATTGTGGAGTTGGTATTATGTGATGATGTGACTTTCGGACCGACATGCTCACATTCTCGATCATGATATCTTTATCGAGTAGCTGAAGCATTCGTTGATTCATGATATTGGCAAAGCAGCCAAGGTGAAGCATGGAGTGAAAATATCGTGAGTCATTGATGCACTAATCATGATTTTTTGAGATGAATGTAGCAGTGAGCATGCGGCTATGGATTGACCGCCATTCGATCACCGCGAACGCCGGTGTACCCGCATACGCTAGCAATAAAGCGCACGAAAGTGTCTTTGATCACTTTCGATGAATTGAGGTACACGCCCACGGTTCCTCCGCTGATCAAGATAAGTACCGCCAGGAATGTAAAATTCGGTGAATTTCCTTGACAGGTTTCGCGCTGCTCTAGCTGTTCTCAAACCGAACGCCTCAAAGAAGACAACACGGAGTGAGTGAACAAATAATTTACATCCACGATTGATGAAAAGAGATTTGAAAACAAATCGTATTGCTCAATAGAATATGTTTTTGCAATATAACGAAGGTTTTAATGAAAATCAATTATCAATCATAAAACACCTTTTGATTTGAAAAATTAGTACACGGTCGACGTGCTTAATGAAAAGAGTTTTTTAAAGCACAAAGACCGGTTTTTCAAAGGTATCCGTCAATCCATAACTCGAACCGATTGATTCAAAGAAAGTGAATCGCCCCATTGTTTCGTTCGGTTGTCACATGGTTGATCCATATACATAGATCTCACATGCCACCTACCAGAGCTTGTTTGATGTTGGCTCCAGAAGGCTTTCCATCTTCATTGTGAGTGTGTAGACACATTACTCGATGTTCGGCAATACCACAAGGATTATGCGTAGGACTCATAAGATATAATCTCTCTTTCCACATTGTGTGAAACAGAGTCTTCATTGAAAGTGTCCTAATGAGATTTATTGATGATCTCGTGGCTCTAGACTCAATTTGTGCATATTTGGATCCTGTATCGGAGACTAGGGAGAGGGTCTCCTTCTTCAATATCAACAATCTCTAAGAGAAAGTCGATAGATAATGTCGGTTCCCCGTGAGAATGAAACAAGTCCTTTTAAGAGGAACTTGAGTGGTTTGGGAAGTTGAAGTGCAAGGCGCCACTGGGTCCATGACATCTGGTCTTCAATACCGATGTTACCATCAGTAGCATATGAATTGAACCCGCTTTCGCCTAAGGTTGAATAAATGGAGGGCTATTTGTTTTCACCCTTTTCTCATTCAATTCTTTTAATTCTTTCAACCCCTTCTGCTTACCGAGATTTCATAACTAGAACCTTGTTGGGTTTATTCCAGACTAGCTCAGCCTCACCGTGCACTCTTCCCATTCTTCATTTTTCTCCTTTTATTATCATACCTAAGAACTCTACACTAACTAGTGGATAGTTCCCGGTAGATCCCTCCGCTCGGCGGATCTTGGGAACAAAAACCTAACCTTATCATCCTTATATCAGCATACATAAAGTAAAGTTGGTCGGTCTATTTGGTATTGTTCATCTGCCGTTGGAACCAATTGAAAACCATTTGAAAATCAATTCGAATACTTGTGATATATTATCAAAGCATTTTGTACCTGAATTGTTTTTGATAATTTTAGAACGAGAACTCCCCCTCAACATGTGCATCAAGTATTTGAAAATGTTTTGCACACGGAGGCAAGAGAAAGAATTAACTTCTTTGATTACCATTTTCTAAAAGATATCAACATCACTTCCCAAATCGAATCAAGTAGATAAAACATTTTGGGGAAGGATGAGATTTTCATGATTTTGCTCCCCCTCAATATGTGCCTCGAGATTTGAAAAGAGTTTTGCACATACTAGAGGGAACCTGCACATTGAGATAAGTGATCACGTTTCAAATCATTTTGGTTTAAGATAGATGCTCCCCCTCAACATGTGCATTGAAAAATTTGAAATCGTTTGTCACATGGAGGACATCAAAGTGTACATTCTTATAAAACCATTTACCGAATTATCAGTTTAAATCCGATTTAAATCACACATTCTCCCCCGATCACAATTATCAAATCATTTGAGATTTGTGATCTCTTTATAGATTTAAATTGATTTTGAAAGCTTTTACGGAGAAATGTGACTTGATTATGAAAGCGTTTAACTGCGATAAGGATCGATTTTAAGACTTTAATCTCCATTGATAAAACATGCATGTACATCTTTTGAAAACAATTTAATGCCAAATAACTTTTAATTTAATTGAAATCATTCTCCCCTCAATCAATGACATAGGTTGTTGATTGAGAGATAGAGATTTTGACAAATAAGTCCCGATGATTATCAAAATAATAGAGACCGAAGTTATTTTTCAAAGCAGTTAGTTTTCAGCAGATAAATGTTTATAGAATCGGAGCATGGAATTTGAAATCATGATAAAACATGGCTCGTTCTTTCTTTAAAATCGGTTATTGCCTGAAAATGACAATAAACCATTTTTTTTCTCTTTCTCCCAAAAATATTTTTGATTTTTTTTTTTGGATTTTTTAAATTAACAACATCTAAAGTCCCGGAATGACAAGACAAAGACCGTAGATATAATCGAATCTGAGAAAACATGACAAATTAACAATATTTTTTGAAGATTTTTCGAATTTTTCAGATTTTTATGGATTTTTGAAAGTTTTATATTTTTCTATTTGGTTTTATAGGGTTTTATAATTTTGTATTTTGTTTTTCAAATAAATATTTACAAGAGATAAATTAGTTTAAGAGAATGATGAAATGAGTACCGAGATAAAGATATCGTCAAAGACGCTGTAGAAGAAAGGAATAAACATCTCTTAAACTTTCGCCACCAAAGCATTCGAGGCTTCTAAGAAAATCGTCTGAACATGAGCCTTCTCAATTTGAATCTTTGATAGCTTCTCCCCAAACCGACAAACATCGAATAAAGACCATTTCCCTAAGAACTATAGTTGAATACAAAGCGGTCTCATTGATTGAAGCTCAAAGACCCTCGAAGAACACGAGAACACCGAAGCAAGTTGAAACATTGATCGCCTCAAAGTGGTTATCAAACCGATTAACCGATTACCCGATCACATGAACCCTGTGCATCCCTCATGTACACCTTACTCTTCGAGATTGACCAAATTGTCTATTTAGGAGAACAATATATCAACATCTTCATTTTACCAAGTGCATTCCAGTTATATAACATATAACCAATCAGAACATAATGTACACATGTACCCAACAAGAGTAGAGACGATGACATCCATGTAACATGTTGAGTCACTAATCATCTCTGTGGATGTCAACTCCAAATAATCTGAATTAGCTCGATCAAGTGAACATGTTGTGCATATAACCAGAAGCACTTTATCATAAACCGTATATAAGATGTTGATAGGCATTATCATCTCACGCTCCAAATATTCTTCTCACATTTCTTCCAACCTAACAATCAGTAACATAATATATATCCATAAACTTGAAATCTTGTGAGAAGAACTCAAATAGCCCAAATGAATCCTGTGAGAATCAACTGCAACATAAACTCTCTCAGACTATCTTTATCAACCCATATGTAGACAATTTGAAGTGACCACTGTTGAAGAAAACCCAATATACCAAACTTGAAACTAAGTCGAATTCCCACATATGTGTCTTAATCTTGCACTAATTTTGGAAGAACGGTGTCGAGAATTTATGCACCAAGCAAATTCTTAAGTACTCTACTCAATTAAAGTATGAGACATTAACACCTCTTGCGATTATCCACAACGTAATATACGCGTGATACACCGAGTAAAACAACGTATCTCCTAATAGTGATAGTTAACCAGGTCTTCAACCATCCACCTCGACTGCCGGTAACTAGATAAACCAAGACTTCAACTCTAATTCTTAAGCTCGAGCAAGTTATCAAATAAGAACACGCCTTTGTGAACGTCAACTTCAACCTCAAATAAGTGATAAAAGAGTAACTTCGAAGTAATCAACTTGTGTCAAATGCCCAACATGTGAATAAACATACAACCGATGTACATTCACCCACCAATGAACCGAACAAATGATGCCTCAACATCAATGTATTCTTCCTAAAAGTATTCATGTAGAGATCGACTGAGGAGGATACACCAATATCTTCGAGCGGATGAGGTAGACATTTTCCTTGAAGTTCATGTGGTTGATTTATAGCATGCACGATGTGAGGAACAATAATCCATGAAGATTTGGCAAAGGAATACCAAAGAGTGGATCATTATTCATGAACAATAATCCGTGAAGATTTGGCAAAGGAATACCAAAGAGCGGATCATTATTCCATGAGCAACTGCAATATTAAGATAATCATTATCAACGCCTTGAGGAATAACTGGAGATAGGGCTTTTTGAGTAGTCTGAGTTGTACTTCTTTGATGATCATCAAATATTCGCTAGCGGTTGTAAATACTCATCAAACATATCTTGAACCAATGAATCCCAAACAATAAATCCCATTTATCCTTAGTGAGTGAAACATTAGGCGTTGGAGGAGAGTCATCAAAAATCAAAACAATGAATCCCAGTTATCCTTAGTATATTCACTCATAATCAAAAAGAATATACACTCATCATCATCAAAAATAAAGTCGTATAACCATTATTCAAACATCCATCATCATGTAGTATATCACTCTTTCTCCCCCCTCAAAATTGCATCCGAAGTTGCCATTTTTGATTTAGCAAGTGAATAAGAATATACATTAATGAATGTAGATCCACTTGATGACTGAATGAGCATGGGAGAAACATGAAGCTTGTTGATGAAGAATGTCGATGAGAATGGTCATTCATGAGAGAATTTCTCTTAGTCGAAGATAAAGCGACTGAAGAGCGCATAATTTTCTTTTCTTTGAAGAACGGGGCCTCAAGTGTTATCCGCAGACCCATAATGATGAAGAACGGCCTTAATGATGTGAACATACGTCATAATGATGAAGAACGAGGCCTGAACTGATGTGAACAGACGTCATAATGATGAAGAACGAGGCCTGAACTGATGTGAACAGACGTCATAATTAAGAGCCCAATCATATGTTTAGAGCCGCCCGAATCCAAATACCAAGGACGATTTGTAACGACCGCTTTGGACAACATGACGAAGACAGAATTGGAAACATTGGATCCCCACGCGTCGATGGGTTCCTTTTGGTTAGCACAAACAATCTTTGAATTAGCAGAAACCCTAGATGCAATGGCATTATCACTAGGAGCTGAACTAGTAGAAGCATCAGACTTAGTCAAATGACATTTTGTGCTTAATGGGATTATTCTACCAGTTGGCTTCCAAACCTTAACAGGCACTATTCTAGGCATAGTGGATCTAACTAAGGAGTAAGGTTTGCCATGCTAATATTCGACTGGGCTTCCAATCCCTACATTTGTAAACACATTCCTGTAGGTTTCCAGATTGCTTAATCTTTCGCCTCCAAACTTTCTTATCTGGGTTATGAATCTTAGACCTCAGAAATAACACATCACATTTATCATGATTACTAGAAATTAAACATTTTTACATGTTTTTGCAGACAAAGATAAGGCCTCGAATTAATTTTAGTAAGCTTGGAGCTAATACTAGAACTAACACGATTCTTTTGTTCAAATCAAACTTCTTGTCCCTATGGTGTTCTTTCACTTCCTTATCATGATCACTTTAATTTGCGTAATCCTATCCTTCTTTGCATAGCTTCTAGGTTTTGACCCGCTAACTTTAGTGTCAATCTTAACATCTGTAGAAGTAACGATGGGAACATTACATGGCTTCACTACTTTCTCCATTCCTGGTCTAGAAGTGCTGGGATCTGAAATTCTAGGAGGCACATCACAGGTTGCTTGCTTGAATTTAGATATGGAACAAGGCATATCAAGGGTCACATGCTTGGCTTTAGGCATAGAACGGATTTCCGGTTTGGCACTAGGCATAGAACAAGGCTTCACAGCTTTGCCTTTTTCACCTAAGGGTTTTGGACATGTTGCAATTACACATTCAAGCAGCTCTTGAGATCGTTTGGCCTGGAGGCAAGCAAACCTAATTTCACTATCAAGAGGTTTGTTAATGAAATCCTCTTCGACAATCTCACGGAGACATTCTAGACTATCCTTAAGGCGAGCACAGTAGTCATGAAAAGCATGTTCATTATTCCTAAGATGAGGAGGAATATATTTAACTGTCACAGTGTATTTGCAATCTAATGGTGACTTTGAGACAAAATTCTTATTGAAAACAAGTGGTAGTTTCCCATTTCCCTGACTTCTCAGATTCTCAATTTCCTTTTGTAAAGACGTTACTTTTTCGTTGTTTTGGTCACGGGTGACTTTTGTTGAATCATATAACTCTTTAAAATGTCTTTTAACTTTTTCATTTTCTTCTAGAAAACTCTCGTTTTCCTTTTGTAAGGCATTAACTAAGTTTTGAAGATGAAAAGTTTGAGAATTCTGAGAATCTAAAGGAGGAGGCATTTGGGAGCCTGCCATATTGTTCTTTTGACCCTTTAATTGAGAGATTTGGGCTCTCAATCTTCCGATCGTGTTACAATGAGCTCGAATCTGTTCATCACGTTTGCTAATTTCAAAAACTGCATCAAATTCAGGAGCATCCAAGGATGTCTTGATATTTGAGGTTTTAACATTTTCTTTTAGATGTTGATATTTTAATTGCAAAGCAAGATGCTCAACTTCCAATTTAGAAAACTGTTTCACCAGGTTATCATGATCATCCTGTTCAATTTTCTCATGCAATTTAGAATTAGTTTTTTCAAGCTCAATGACACGATCATGGGAGACTTTCAGAGCAACAGATAATTTATGAAATTGAGAAGCATTAATGGAACAATTCGTAGCAGTGTAAAACACATCTTGAGTAATACATTCGAAAATAAGATTCTCATTCAAGGTATGCAAGTTCTTCCTCTCAATCTCATTATATTTTAATTCTCGCCCATAGTCACTAACCTCAACTATCATTGCATCAAATTCCTTTTCCATTTCTTTAATATCTCATTTTATCCCCTTTTTAAGACTCTCAAAATGATCTTTTAGTTGTTTAAAGAAAGGCATGACCTCGGTTAGATAACATTCTTTTGTTTGCTCAAAACCCCTTTCCCCTTCGTTATCCCAGGTGGTGTGATCCTTTTCATATAAGTTTTCTCAAAATCGACAAATAGTTGAAGAATAACATATTGACTTATTAAGGTCTTGCTCTTAGTGGCAATAGTTCTAGGAACTAAATGCATTGGTGTATTTGGAGGATACACAGTCGCTTTAGGGAATTTCCTACAAGGGGATTCTTTTCAACAAGATTTTCAGCTTTTGCAAGTCCATATCCTTTTTCCAGAACACTTGTTCAGGGGTCAATAGAGTCTCAGGCTTAAACATGTTTAAGGATATCCAATTTTCCTTAGTGTAATCATGGGGTTTCATCGTTATCTTGTTCTTTTTACACTCAGGATCTTCTAGCTTCTTATTCATTTTCTCCCTAGTGACTTCATCGGATTTCTTATCTTCCTCAGTGCACTCAGTGCAACTAGGTTTCTGTCTAGGTTTAAGGATCTCATTACCATCATACAGTACCTTATGAGCATTTCTAGCCTTTTTAATTACCTCTGGATTAGGTTCCTCAACAAGGGAAATGCTATGCTTATCGCTTAAGACTCTATGCTTAGTGATCATGTGAGCAGTTTGAATGGTATTCCCTTGTATGTACAACTTATTTTCAAGCTTGTTTTTCAAAGTTTTAGATTGGAAAAATCATTCAAAAGTTTTGATTCCTTAGCCTTGAATTCTTGCTTAAGCATTTTAACATTTTCTTGAAGTTCGTGTTTTTGCTTAGCAGTTTTAGAAAGCTTTTCTTGTAAGGAGTTTAACTCTTGTTTTAATACTCTTCTCTAAACCTACTTTTTCTAATAGTTGTACGTATTTGGACATCCATTTCCTCCTCACGGGTGGTCAACTCAAACTTAGCACGCTGTTCATAAATAGCAACCTGATCCTTATATATGTTAAGCTCATTGGTAAGGGAATCATCAGGCACAAATGCAGCGTACTCATGCAGTTCATAATCATCATTTTGAGTAGAAGATGCACAACTAGGTACAGCAGAACCATCCATGCAACTTACCTGAGCATTGACATGCACAGGCTGTGACGGGTGCATCTCTATATTGGGTACATCCGAAGCTTCCATGGAGCGTTCCTTTGCATTAACTTGCAGAGGTTGTGTCTGGTGCACCTCTCTCTCTTGTGAATTTGAGCACGAAGATTCCATTTTTCCATTATCCGACTCATCATTTTTTGTTGTCACTGACATTCTGCATTCAACAACACCCGATTCTTCAACATATACATTACCCAACTTATCACAACAATCTTTCAAGCGCACTGACACTCATTCACGTTTTCATTATTTTGAGCAGATTCTTCAATGTACTTTTTCACATTATCCATGAGTTGGATAAATGTCTCAATGAATTCCAATTTCCATTCCAGATGTTTTTGAAGGAAATTCCAGTCAAGTGTTGATCGTAATCTGCTAAATATTCCCCATTGATGAATGGCTGAAATTGTTTGTAGATTACTTGAAGAGCTGACCGAACCATCCTTTTGAACCTCTTTATTGGTAAGTTGCGCTTTAAGTGTTCTAAGTTCAACAAAGCTTCTTGTCAATGTAGGTAAGTCCTGGCGGAAAGAGCACTACATGTTCGATCCCCGCTATGGATAATAACAGTTGTATGAGGTGCAGATGAAGTAGCTGATATGGCTCAATGCTGCATTCCATTTTCGTGGCATTTTCATTGTACTTTAACATGAAGATCTCACATCCTCATTGTTCAATTCAAACATCTTTAACCGTTCAGAGTAGCATACTTTATCATTGTTGTCCACAGCATCATACAATTTAAGCACTTCTAAAATCACTGGGTCAGTAGAGTAAGACATGATGTGGTAGAATGCACGGGATTTTACAAGTCTATGATTTAAACCGAGAAATAGAATCTTTCAAGGGATTTTACTAAAATCAAGACCAAACCGTTAAGCAATGACCAATGGAATGTGTTAAGATGATGATGGATCACACAATGATAGACAATTGTGTGTTAGGACTTATGATTGTTTGTGGGATAAGCGAGATGTTGTTTGGTTGAGATTTGGATTGGTTTATGCACGATTATCCCGAGAAATTTAGGTCTAAAAACATAAAAACCTCAATAACTTCTGTTCAGAGCGGATTTAGCCCTCGAAGGTTTTCCTAGTTCATTCGGCGTGACATTCTCCTCGTTCTCACGGTCGTTTTGATGGATAGAACGCTGAAAACGGAGTTACGGATCAAAAGTTATAGCCGTTTGAAGTTTTGTCGGGAAAAGTCAACAAGTCGCTAAGAATTCTTGAACCAAGTCGCTAAGACCAATTGTTGGATATTGGATTTCACAAACACATCAAACCATTAACACAAGTGGGCGTATAAGTGGAATTCTAGAGAGAGAAAGTTAGAGGTTTAGGGAACTTAGTGAGAGAAAGTGAAAGATATTATTATAAGCTCCAACTCTCTACCTTGGGAGGTAGAGAGTATTTATAGTCTTACATAAATCGCCACACAACGGGCTGTGGATCAGGCATACAGTGGGTAAAGACCCGTCCGTCCTCCACGGTGTTACATAACTAAATACTACTAACCTAAATATCACTATGACTACGAGCATTCTAACGATTATATATACTTGAGGTGACCGACTCTTTAATACCGGGAATTTCTAATTCCTAACAGTCACGGTTGAAGACAATATCAAGAAGAGACACGTGAAGACCTCAACAGCATCATGGTGATGTTACTCAAGAAGGGTTTCTACCTCCTTCCAAAGGTCGAAAGAGCAAGTCAAACTACCCATTTTTACTTCTTTAAATACCTCCACCGATCCACAGGTTAGATACCACAATTCATATCAAAAATAAAAACTAAAAAGAGTGTTTGAAGTGCTTGGTGGGTTCCTGTGGATTCGGCTGGATTGAAGCATCTTGCCTCTTTGTTTTCTTTTCCTTATTGATCGGCTCTCACTTGTTGTAAGGTTTAATTGATTCTTTTCTTTTTTTTAAAACATTGGTGTTAATAAATATTGTAAGATTTAAGTTAATCTTTTCTCTTGATGTTGGATAATATTATTAATATTGTTAATATTGGTTGAGTATTGAACATGGGGATGAATACTGTTCATAATCAACTTTCGATTTGGTACCTTATTCGTGAATCCGTTGTAATTATTCGTATATATCAAATGATTGTTGTTGATCTTGTGTGCAAAACATTAAAAAGTTATAAACAAGATATACATGAGCTCATGCATTGAAAGTGGTCATTTAGCTCTTTATGATTAACCTATATTATTAGGATTTTACTAGTTTCGATAAGTGGAAAATAATCTACCCTTGCCCTTCCTTGACCTGCTGTCGAGACACCATGTTACTGTGGTTATAATCGTTTTGGCTTAGGCCCTCAGTCGCAACTTTCCATCTATCCCTTTTGTTGTTACTCAACCTTGTGCTAACTTGTTGTTTAGGACTAGTTTGGATCAAAGTCGTGGTCGTTTTTGGTCTAAAGTCCCAACTCATGAGTCGCTCTTCTATTGTGGTTAAAACCTTGATAGGTATTAGTTGGAATCATGGAGTCATGTGAGTGTCTCCCAAGAACTCGCTGCACTTGAATGGTTTGTGTAGGTTGGAATGGCCTCCTTGTGAAAGTTTTATCACAGCTTGGATCATGCCTCCAACTCCTTGATTTCAAATAGTGCAACAGGTTACAACCCTTCTTTCTTGTACTCATTGAGTACGTTTGATAGATGTACCTAGTATAAACGCCTTACCGTCGAATCTTTGACTCCAAAAAAAAAATCCTCAACTTGCTGTCAAACCATTGTGGCTTATATTCAAACCCCTTATCCCATGATCAAGTACCAAAAGAAATGTGTAACTGAGATAACTTATTCCTGCCTTCTTTTTCTTTTAAGGTGCGTTTGATTTTGAGTTTGGACCGCAGCTCAACCCTTCATGATCTTAAACATCGACAATTTTCGTCTAAATCAAAATCCAAAAAAAAGAAAAAAGAAAAAAGCCTGGTAGTGTATTCTACGGTCATAAATTTCATTTTTTTCTGTCCTAAAATTTTGAGTCGTTTGGCTTACGAGTGTATTGTTCTGTCTTTGTAGAGCAACCTAGCTCTATTCCAATATCAATTTACTCATATCCGTTTTGTCATTATTTTAGGTGCAATACTCACTTTAGGCTAGGTTTGATATTAGTGTCGGTGGCATGCTTTTGATCTCGTGCATCTTTGACCTGAAAACATGGAGAAATGATCACTCGATTCTATTTCTATCATACTCACAGCTTCTATTGCTATGATAGTCACTATTGGTCAGTATCTTAACTTGATTTCTCAACATTCTATTCTATAGTTGTTATGGTGAAGATCTTTTACAATGAAATGGACATGAAAACACGGCAATAATAGGTGAGCAACTTTTTTGGAGTTTCAATTTAGCTGCATTTTGTTTTCCTTTTGCATTATACAGTTGCTATGATCCATTTTATCCTCTTCACCCATGTCGTTGCTAACAAATAAATCAGTAGAGGACCTGCAACAGAGTATGATGGGCAATAATGGATGTCAAACCGCGTTTGCAGCAGGTGATCAGCATGGCCTATTAATTATTGATACATGCCCTTTGTATAAAGTCGTGTAACATGTAATTGCACCACTTAACAACCGATATGTTTATGTAGTTGTTACCTGTTCTAATATAAGTTTCGCGCTCTCTATGCCATGATTATGATCCAATAACAAGTAGTTGTTTTCATTCACAAATTTGTCCAAAAAATTGTAATGCAATTACCAGATTTTGGAATAATTACTAATTTGTCCAAAAAACTATAATGCAATTACCAGATTTTGAAACCCAAAAGCATGATGATCCCAAGAACATCAACATTTATAGCAATGTCTTTGGTAATAACAACTTTGTTATTGTTGGGATGTTTTCAATCTGGTATTTGCAGGATTGCTTATTAACGTTAATATGAAGGTAAATAAGCACTTTGAATTAAGTGCCTCCGCCCACTTGTATAAACTGCTTATTTTTGTCCCAAAGTATGCAGATGAGTAGAAGCACTTAGCAATTTCGGATGTCTATCTTCTAAACAAAAATAGTAAGCAATCCACCAATACCCAAACATTTTAAGCACAAGTAGCAATATGTGTCTAAATTCTTTCATGTATGGCAATTACCTATCATGAGGTGTTTCATGTTTCGGATTCCTTATTACAACATGGTATCTTATTGTTTTTTAATACAATAGAAAACAATTTTAAGTGATTGGATAAACTCAAACTGCTTATGATTACTTGCTTATTTGATCGTGGCTCAAGTTGATTGGGATATAGGTGTTCACAATCTGGTTCGTTGGTTTTATATGAAACATATAGGCTGAACTGTTCTGCCTGGTTTAACAGTTTTCAAACCAAAATGGCCATAAAATTTAAAAATGGTTAGGTTCGGTTCAACCCATTTAAGCGAAAGAATATTTTCATTTTCTGAAACATCAGATATTTTGGTAAGTAATCTGCAAATGCAAAATGAGAAAATGGGCCACTCACTCAATATGGCAGAGAGCTCATTGTAAGTTTTTTGGCTTCACCCCACTATTAAAGAATGTTAATGTGATATTGATATACATGGACTTAGGGTGTGGAAACGAGTTGAAAACATTGGAATCTTTGTCAACTAGAAAGCTATAAATTTCATATGGAAGTTATAGAAGTAAACTGTCGCATAAGGGAACTACAAATGGATTTTGAGAAATTAAGGTAAAGAACTTTAAAATATAAAATGTCTGCTCTAATCTTATGACACTTTGTAAGATTCAGTGCATTCCACCACACGTTATAATGATATATTAGAAATATTTAGTATGTGACTGAGTTTGGTAAACCAAAACGACCTATTTGGCCCTTTAAACAGTAAAATAATTTGTATAAACTGGTTTCATCATCTTTCAAACTTAGGGTAATCCATGAAATGGTCATAAAACTTCTTATCTGATTCTTCTGCTTTGTCATAGCAGAAAAAAACCAAATAGTGTTATCTTGTGTGTTGGGTTTCAATACAGCTAATTACCTGTTCACATCATAAAGCATAAGTACTTTAATAAGCAGTCCCAAACACCCCGTAAAACTATCTTACTATTTCTCATGAAGATACTGATAATCACATTGTTATTTCATCTCATAAGCTGCTTAAAATGGTATAATTAAGTAGCAGGTTGCCATTTTGCTGCTATTAAAAGTAACTTTTCTTTAACATTAATAAACTAATCATGTGACAGTTTTGTGGATGCGTGTTTTAATTGATTTCCGCACTTCTTGTGATATAAGGACACATCAGTTAGTTTCTAAGTGTTTGAGTATGCTGATAATGTTACAATTGTTTGGGTCAATGAGTAGACTTGGTTTATGGAGGTTGTAGATAGAAACTGATCATTGATACTATATTGTAAATTTACCTAACGATTCATAGCTTCAACAAGTAATTATATGATGTTGATTCTTTCGAGTCTCGGTAAGTAGTTTTACAATGCACATCCAAACAGTTTTTGACGCTAATAATCTTCGTAAACAATCAATGAATCCTGTGACACTGGTGGTTGCTTTAGGAAAAGGAAGAGGCACAGGTAGCAGTTTTTACGCATAATTTACTTTTTTACGCATAATTCTCTGTACTCAAATTCACTTGTTTACACAATGCCAAACACCCTCTAGATTGAACTCGGCAAGACCAAACACGATAGTAACCTGTTGAGGAATTTAAGCTTGCTTTAGTCTAATGTGTTTGA
Source organism: Chrysanthemum makinoi (assembly GCA_910596185.1). NCBI lineage: Eukaryota > Viridiplantae > Streptophyta > Magnoliopsida > Asterales > Asteraceae > Chrysanthemum > Chrysanthemum makinoi. Next base: position 187,445,749 of record OU343221.1, read on the forward strand.
AAGGAAGGTAAGATGTTGACTTTTGCAAAGATGCAGGCTTAGCAAACTTGAAATGATGGGGTGTTTGGGTTAGTTGGACCTTAAGTAACTTAAGCATGTTCAAAAAGCTTGACAAGTTTTGTTAAAGCTGTTAACGTATCTACTCTTGAAAAAAAAAAGCTTAAACGAAACACGTTGAAAGAAGTTAACAGTTGTGAATATGCAATAAGCTATTAAGATCCCCTAATAATATTACCCAAACACCCGCTTGATTAGTTAAAGCCTGTTAAAGTATAAGAAAGCTGGAATCGTTTGCATTATTGATGTGTATGTCGAACTGTTTTTTATTTCGATGTCTGGAAATGTGTAGTCACATCAGTTAGCCTACTTTATTTCTTTAATATATCGTTTCCTTGTCTTAGAGAACTCCCATGTGAAAACTTTGATGATCAGGTTATAATTTGCTACAAAATTTCACTGGTTACTTGATCAACAATTTGGGGGGTATTTCCAAGCATATGATTGAATGTTTCGAGAAGGAAGCTACCAAGATGAACAAAAGGTCCTTCAAGTATACGTGGGTGTTGGATAAACTTAAGGCAGAGCTGAACGTGGTTCCAAGGATGGTCAGACCCGGTGAGCACGCACTTCTTGCTTTCACCCTTGGTGTCAAGCAAATGATTTGCTACTGTCACAAGGTGATGATAATTGAATTTGATTGTATATTGTTTTAACTTTTAACTAATGTGAATTTTAGTTATTGTATGATATGTTGCTAACTATTTTTGTTTACATTGTTTGTAGATGGATGCTACACTCTCCAAGTACTCTAAGTCAAGGTATGAGGAAATTGTCAAGGAAGTTTCTTCATGATTAAAGAAGGTCGGATACAAACCAGACAAAATCACCTTCGTGGCCATCTCTGGTTTTGAAGGTAACAACATGATTGAGAGGTCCACCAACCTTAATTGGTACAAGGGACCAACTCTCCTTGAAGCTCTTGATTAGTACAAGGGACCATTAGGTATGGTATGTGAGAACCAATTCCAACAAGTAGAGAAAAACTTGGTCTAATGAATGAATGTTATGTCTTATGTTATGTCTTCCCTTTGGTTTTTTCACAATATGCAACAACCCAACTAGGAACTCAGTTAAACAAAAACTATTCTTGAAATATATGCTTTCCATTTTGCTTGATTGTTTGATTTTATTTTTAATATGACAATACATTCATGATGTACTCTTTTATACATGACCATTTATGTTTCAAACCCTATCATTAACTAGCCAATTACAAAAATTATGAATCATAAGAAAAATATATCACATGAAGCTTGCCCGCCCATCAGGCGGGTCATGAGGCTAGTGTGTGTGTATATATATATATATATATATATATATATATATATATATATATATATTAGCTTTCAAGGCCCGCCAGATGGGCATGCATTACTTATAATTATCGTTGGAAGGTATTAGTTAACACAAAATAATATATAAAGTAGACGGGCATGACGTATAATTATTGTTAGAATTATGATTATCGTTGAAAAATTAAGTTAACGAAAAATAAGATAAAAAGTGCCATTTATTTAATGAATGCATTAAAAGCGAAAAGAAATAAACGGTTATCAAATATGAGAGAAAAAAAAATTCAAGGTAGTACGTAGAACAAAGTATCAAAGCATAGCCCGTCCGATGGGTGAGCAAGCCTTATAAATATTGTTAAAAAAAACTTAAGTTAATGAATAATAAGCTATAAACAAAGTATCCAAGCATAGCCCGCTCGATGCGAGTAAGTCTTATGAATATCATTAAAAGCATAGCCCGCCCGATGCGAGTAAGTCTTATGAATATCCAAGTGGGGGGAAGGGATTAGACATAGACACCCGCTTGATTTTACTTGCCTTTATTTTTCTAGTTTTTTATGAAAAGTGTTTCATTAGTAAAATTTTGACATGTTTTTCATTACTTAACTGGATTAATCTTTACTGAGCACACTTACCCTATATTTACATTGTGTGAGGATAAGCCTTTCCGTTTTCCCCTTATACATAATACCATAAAAATGAGTGTGCCGGTGGCTGTAGTAGACTTTAGAACTTGGCCTTGCATATATTTTCGAGACCATAATAATGAGCATTACATTGAGGAAACTTGGTGTGATCGGTGCAGCTAGGATATAAGGCAACTTTTAGGATTAAACCCAAATAGCCGATCCATCCATTTATGTTTGTGTATATTGACTTTTCACATCGATAAGTTAATCCCCTTGTTGAACCCTTTTTGTTGCACTCATCATCGGTGCAAGATACCCCTAGTATACCCGTCTGAGCCATTCCTTTCATTTTGTTCACCCAATATATATTTGTTTCATTACACCTATCGCCTAGCCTACCCTGTAGTTTCCTTATGTCCATGGTCCGGGCGCTGTTGGTTAATTTTGGTTCCACTAGTGAAAGTTGCGGGTTTTGAATAAAGGGTTTTGGAAGAAAATCGGGTTTAGATGATAGTTGATCTCAAGTGGGGGGATGCTTTTTATGTTCGTATCGTTTTTACTTTTGTATACCTTGTCTTGCATAAAAAAATGTGAAAAAGGCATGCAAGAAAGTGTTTATAAATTAGTGTTCTCGCCTTGTTCAACTAGCCGCAAGTTTTACATATCCATTTTGTGTTTACGGATAAAATTAGAAACCCATACATCTCTATCTCGCCTTTCAAATTTTAATCAATATTTGTACAATGGGGGCATTGTACATTTCAAGTGGGGGGATGGGAGATATAAATAGTTGATTATTTTGTTTTGGTCGAAATAAGTGCTAAAATTACCCAAATTTTAATTTTTTTTATAGCACATACTTTTTTTTCATTGATGATGAAGGCTGAGTTAATGCATCTATTTGCCTAGTTTATGGAGTTTATGAGGCACTACATTATATTTCTTATGCATTAACTCGTGTATTGGATTATTGAAGACCCCTTGACTCTTGAACCTCGGTTTTTGCTATTGGATTGAATGCGACTAGTGGTGGGGCGACTATGGACTTAGGAATCTATTTGTTTCGTGTCTTTTTATTTACACCCATTAAAGTTTTCTCATGTCTTATCCTACCCTTAGTCATGAATCGAGTTTAGGTGATGAAGCGAGCAATCATTGGTTTCTTGGCCATGGACTTGGTCATGTATCATTGATTTTTTCCCCTTCGTCGTAGCTCGTTAGTAATGACAAAATAACCTCGTAAGCCTTTATGTTGTGTCAACCCATTGCCTTGTAGAATAGCTGCATCTATAGACTCTAGTGGTGGAGATTAGTATCTTTGCCAAGCCTATGATATAATGTTCGCCATGACTGAGCAGTTGAGTGATCACCCCAAATATAAACACATGAAATAATGAGAGAGAGAGAGTGTGATTTAAATTTCCTTTTCGTGAGTTGCTCGATTTGGAATTTTCTAGTTTAGGTGATTTTTAAATTGATATATTCCAATTAAGATATCTTTTTAAGGATTATTTAAAGGGTCTACTTGAGGATAAGTAGAGTTCAAGTGGGGGGATATTTGATAACATCAAATTAGCCTGATATTTTATATATCAAATTCTCGTGTTTATGTTCTCATTTGTATTAATATGGTACTTAATTTATTCATATTCGTTCATATTTGCATTTCAAGATAAATGAGGCGTTGGAGCGGAAAAGATGTGATATAAGGCCAAGAAATATATTCTGAAAACAAGTTACGGCGTAAGTGGCACTTTTGACTACGCCGTAACCTAAACTACGAGGGCCTGATAATTATTTGTGAAGGTTACGCCGTAACTGCTTAATAATTTTGCGGCATAAATATGCGCCATGAAGGATACGGCGTAACCTCCTAACCTCCTCTTAAGGTTACGCCGTAATTATTATTTTGAAGGTTACGGCGTAACATAGTAAATTAGTTACGCCGTAGAGATAAATACAGAGTGGATAAGTATAGGCGGACGAAGGATTACGGTGTAACTCGGTGATTTAGTTACGCCGTAATTTATTACTTGGGCGCAAAGTTTCGAAGTTCCGGGATTAAAGTGGCAAGTTAATATTTATTTTATTCACTTCAAGGACTAAAGAATAAACAATGAAGTACAAAGAGGGGTTGAAGTTGTCATATTTACTACACATTTATATGTGTAATTAAAAGGAAAAGGACATAAGGACCATGGTGCAATTTTAATTAAGTTGGAGGACTTAATTGATAGTAGGTCAAATATTATTTAATATAAATTGATATTTATGTACGGATCATCATTTGATCATTTTGTGGTTTTGTTTTTCGTGGGGGCCACCGACAGGAACGACAGAAAGAGTAGCAACATCTGCTTGTTCGTGGCTTTTTAAGGGCAAACCCTTCGGGGTTTTGCCCCGGTACTCACTAGAATATTTTGGTGACGTTGAAACTAGGTGCTAGCCTAGTTTTGATTCTTTTATTATTAATTTTTTCTAGTGTATGCATGCTTAGTTCGTTGGTAGTTACCCTAGCTTCGGTAGTTTTGAAAGGCGGTCGTATCAAGTTGATTAGGAGAATTGACCAACTGACCCTAAGTAGTTAGGTAGAGTTGGGAAGGGTAAGAATTGACCAACTGACGACCCTTCCTCGCTTGTGCGAACTAACCAAATGATCAACGGTCGTCCGAATGAACTTAAGAAGTTAGGGATGAGTGTCTAAGATGCTAGCGCCCGGGCACTCATTATTTCGAATCTTGGATGTAGGGTACTTAATGACTTGGCTTAGGTGACTAAAACCACTCGACTATCAAAGGTAGAATCTTGACCTCGGGTAGGAGCCTTTATTGATAGGTTAGGACGAATTGACTAAATGTGGTCCTAGCGACTTAAACCCCTAGTTAAAACAGGAATCTAGTGACTTTTAGAACCCATGTAATGCGATGGTAAGCGCCGAGTCTTAATGACTGATATTAGATTGCCAAATGATCCTGGGTGATCTATCATCTTGGTGAGGAGTCTAAGAATCATAGGATAGATGAATTGACCATAGGAGTCTACCGACTTTTGCCACGATTTATTCGTGGATGAAAGCGGTTTGAGAATAGCATCACTATCCTTCCCATTAGCTTGTTTACCAGAGAACCAGCCCAATTGATCGCGTGACACCTAAAATATTATCAATTACATTAAAACTTATATTATGTGATTTAAAACCCCAAAAATGGCTCAGCGAAAGCATACAAGTATTGAGGTGCTACTAAATTGATATCACAACATAAGCATAGAACAACTGATTTTCATAAAGAAACTTTTATTCATTTTTGAAAACAATGTTTACATTATTGATTAGTGCTGAAAATGGCCCATTATCAAGATGTGGTCCCAATACATAAATCAGAGTCATCTATGACCATGCCATGCCTTTGCTTTGCGCCTCCTAAGATAAACTATCACCTCAAAACCTTAAAATACATGCTAAAAAGTGTCAACACGAGGTTGGTGAGTTCATAGATTTTAATTTGTAAAAGTTTTTTATGGACCACAAGATTTAGTATTTTATTTCAGGTCATTATGTGACCAGTTCACTCGGTCATGTTACCAGTTCACTCGGCAATGTGACCCATTCATTCGGTCATGTATGTACATAGCAAATGCGACCAGTTCAATCGGTCATGTGACCAGTTCACTCAGTCCATGGCATAACAGCTTTCCAAGTTTGTGTCCATATGTAAAAGCAAGCATTTACTTTACACTAGAATGCATTTAAGTAATCAAGTAATTGGCAAGTAAACACATAATACATTCAGTCAATCAGCATAGTTTGAGTAAACAATTCACTTGTTCAGGTAAAATAAGCATTTAGTTTAAGTGAAAACGAGCATGTATTCTCCCCCAAAACAGTTATGAAAACAGGTAAAAGTAGGGGCTATGAAACTCACCCTTAGTAATACGGTAGGAAATGCACAACAATAGCAAGTACGATATGACACCGGCTTCAACATGAAACCTAGATATGATAAGGCAAGTCTCAGATAATATAATCCGTTCACGACCATAAATGGTTATGTTTGGTAGATGATTTGCTGTGAGATACTTGTATCGTTTTAACTTGTGTGAAAATGTTTAAAGTTCAAAAACAAATATTTCTTAAGTATTGGCTCTTGGAATAAATGGAGGAATGATGTATACAAAACTTTCGTATAAGATTTGGCTCAAGTATTGGCTCAAGAATTTTCGAAGTAAGGAATAAATACAAGTCGAATCCTATTTATTAGATTCGTTGGGTTTTTAGATGTGAATATATATATATATATATATATATATGTGTGTGTGTATATATATATATATATATATATATATATATATATATATATATATATATATTATTAAGGTTGTAAGTAAATAATATATTTGGACAAATATATTATTTATAGTTTATGTGAATATAGTCATCAAATGAAAATATGTGTTAAACATATATATTTAAACGAAAGTGGTAAAAATATATAAGTTAATAACTTATTTAAAAAAATTATGAAAAATGTCAACTTGGTCAAAATCGAGGGACTGAAGTTGTTGATGGTTACATGAATTTCAAATTTAATAAAAGGTTTAAGGAAAAATGTCAAATGCTTCGAAGTAGAGAGGCTGGAATTTTAAATTTTCAGAATTATAAAGTTTTATAAGAAATTGATAGTTTGTTTATTGTTGGGGGACTGGTGTTGTCAAGATTTATATCATTTCGAACTTATATAAAGTTTCAAGGAAACTAACAAGTGGTTAGAAGTGGAGGGGCTGAAAGAGTAATAATCACAAAAATAGCAAGAATAGTGAAAACCTGCCATGTGCAAGGTTTGAACTTGGGACCTGTCGAATGAAACACTAACCTGTTAACCACTGAGCCAAGGATCATGTTTGGTTACATCTTACAACTAGCGTGTATATATCGAAACTTAGCTGGGTTGGATTTTTGGGATTTGCTCGCTGAGTTCTAAGTACCCAATACACATGCGTGTTTCTTTGAGTTTTCACAAACGAACCACTTCCATTGATCTATTAGTGAGCTTTTAAACTCAGCTTATTACAAATAAACTCGAATAAGCTTTTTAACGAGACATGAAATAATTTACAGGTTCGCATGAGTTTCGTCTTCAACAGTTGAGTCGAGTTGGCTTACAAGGTGAAGTGAGTACGAGTGAAAGGAATAACCAGAGAACTTAGAACTTTGACTAGCTTTCCCAAAGTTCATTTGCGAGGCTAGTGAGATGAGCTTCGATCTCTTAGCTTGTCCATACCGAGTGCCTATACCATAAGTACTCAAACAAAACTAACTCAACATAACTTAAAAGTTCGACATCATCAACCATAGTCGGAAACATATGTATATATATATATATATATATATCGAGTAGGAGGAGTGTTGGGATTAGTCCCAGATATATCTTTTGAGCCTTAGAGAGAGTATAGTTAACCTGTGTAATCACAAGAAAACTATGGAGAACCTTTACTAGAGTTGTATTCACGCGGAAAATAAATACAATACTTAAGAAGACAATAAATACTAATAACTTGATCCTCTATGGATCTATATCAATTCACTCTGAATGTTATGAAAAACGTACATTAAAACCTAGCCGCTGGTTTCTTTTATAGTACAAGAAACCCTAATTCTGCAGCTTGCAAAACACTCAAAAGATATGCATTATATATTCCTAATTTATCTCATGCATATCACAACTAAATACTAAATATACGGAAACTACATATCCGCAGGAACTATATTACTATCAGTAGCAACTACCACTAACAGCAGAAACTACACTATCAGTAGAAACATAAAGTCTATCAGCAGGAACCATATCAGCAGGAACCCACTTTTACAAAATTCCTAACAATCCTCCCCTAAATTTGAATTTGACTCGGTTAACTTCAAGTTTCCAGATAGATCATGAACGTGCCAGAGGATTGACCAAAAACACCAACTTAAGCAAGATGAGCATCCAGCAGAACACCTAGAACCACCAGAACAGCAATGAAGACCAGAATTCCATCAGCAAGCATCCTTGATCAGCAGCATCAGGAACCACCAACAGCATCAGTAACCTGAGTAGATTTGATGAGCCTTTACCAAGTAGCTACTTACTCTTGAGCTAGCTAGTTCTTGAGTGACTAGTAACCAGTCCAACACTTAGAACAAGAATCAATGGTGTGTTGAAGTACCCTAATGATTTTTGGCAAACCATCACAGCCATCAACAGATTTGACTTGTCTTTACCTGAAGCCGTTTAACTCAGGACTAGTCATGGTGTTCCACTGCCTTTACCACAAGCCATGAACTTGTGGGCTAGCCAACTCTTCATCTATGAGGACATGGTAAGTTGAGCACCATCCAACTTATTGGCAAGTTGTCAACCATCCAACGGATTTGATATCTCTTTACCAGAGCGTTTCCCTCATGGAGTAGCCAACATTTGGTGTGTAAGACCAGGGTACATTGATAACCCTCTGATTTTTAGTAAATCAGCAACTATCAACAGATTTGAGAATACTTACTAGAGCTGTACCCCCTTAGTAAGCTAACTCTTTGTCACTAAGGACATGGTGAGTTAAAACCATATATGAAACCCAATTGTACAACATGATCCTCAAAGATGAAAGTTAGAAAACATACAAGATATATACAAGGTTTTTATCACAATCAAAGAATGAAAAGTCAACCAGTGGAAACCAAGCAGTCAAACAACATAAACTAATCAACTTTTGTCCGTAGTTATCAATCCAAATCTACCAGCAGAATCCACAGCTCATCAGGAGAAACAACCACAATATCAGCAGCAATGAAGAGGGAATCGAATCAAATCTTTGACCCATAACAGTGCCTTAACAGTCTCCAATCAGAACTTTTAGCGATACAAATTCCAACCATCAATATATACCATAACTTCTACCGACCTAAGATTCCAAAAAGCCTATAAAACCAACCCCTTGCAGCCGCAACCATACAAACAAAACACATAACCCTAAGCACCAAAATCGATTTGCAAACAGATAACCATGAACAACTCACCAAACCACCCAATTGAACTATCATCCTCTGATAGTGAACCAAACTGGCTTAACTAATTTCCTCCTGGTGCTTCCAACAGTGTGACCTACATCTCAAGGGAGCCTCCTAGTAGGTCACCATTTTACTACACTTCTTTAGAAGAAGATCTTCCCAATCCTCCTCCTCATGTAGAGTTGGAAATATCCAGTGCTGAGCTCAATGCCATGAATGAAGACACTGATGATGAGGTGAATGATCCAACCTACAAGCTACGCAACTTCAGGACACTCAATGTTGCTCCTCTTGCTATTCTTCCACCAGATGCTTCAATTCCAAACCCCTAATCCTCCACATCAAACCCCCACCAAGAGAACCACTGTGATGGGTCTGGCTGCAGCACCAGTGTGGGAATGGATGGACAAGCGAGGAAAAGAGCATCATAGGATGCCGGAGTGGGGAAACAGGAGGCCAGAGAAGAAGCCTTGAAGATTGAAGCCATGATTTGGAGGAGTGTTGAGTCTGGAGGAATTTTGAGTTATGCTTATTATGTAATGAGTCTTGTACTGATGTTACTACATCTTTGAATGCAGTGTTTTAATGAATAAACAACTTCTATCCTTTTTCTTTTGTTATCTGTTCCCACTGATTGTTTGTTTGATACTTGATCTGCAAGATGGTTAGTAGAACACAGAACACACAACATAAATATATACATATAATATACAAAACTATACATCTTAAAACCTCCCCTTAAACCAGAATCCTCCCCTTAGGCACAATCCTCCCCTCAAACACAACAATCAGGGGTTGATCATGCCTATATGGACAACCAAATACTAAAATCTTGGACCATCAAAAGCCTTTGTTAATAAATCAGCAACATTTTCATCTATATGAATTTTAACCACTTGAATAAGGTGTTTTTCATTAGCATCTCTGATAAAGTGGTGTCTGATTTTTATGTGCTTTGTTCTTTGATGAAAAACATGATTTTTAACAATGCATATTGTACTTTGGTTGTCTATAAAGATTTTAGTGTTCATAAAATTGAACCCATAATCCAATAATTGGTTTTAATCCAAGTACTGACCACAACAACTAGCAAGAAGAACATATTCAAACTTTAGTAGAAGATGTAGCCACTATGGTCTGCTTCTTGCATTGCCAAGAAATTAATCTCTTTCCCAAGAACTGACAACCCCCAGTAGTAGACTTTCGATCAAAGTTGGCACCAGCATAATCACTGTCACTATAAGCTTCCAACTCAAATGGAGATTCTCTAGGATACCAAAGACCCGATTTAGGTTGGCCTTTGAGATACTTGAAAATCTTCTTGACTGCAGTCAAATGGGAAGTCAAAGGTGTGACCTGATGCCTAGAACAAGCACTGTTGGAATCACTCCTAAACCATAATCAAGTGTTTGTAATTAATATGTAATAGTTAGCTTTACTATGGCCTTTATGTTTGCAATTAGCCTTAGGCTTATGTAGAAGGCCCATAAGCCTAGGCCTTAGTCCATTAAGGAAAGGATGGAAACTAGGAGTGTTGCCCTAGCTTTCCTCCTATAAATACCTTATGTAAACCTTCATTTGAAGGTTGGTTGTTCTCTTTTCTATTTCACTCTTTGCTTTAACCTTTCTCTTAGTATTTTGTGTGTTTGGATAAGGGTTCAACCGATCTCTCCTTCTCTATTTCTTCTCTTGATGCTTGTGTTGTAAAACTAGTGACCTAACAGTGGTATCAATCGCCATCTAGTTGGGTGAAACGGTTTGTTTTTTTTTGTTTACTCGTAAGGTTCACGTTTTTAACCTTTCTCACGCATAAAGCTTTCATTTTTTTCACTTTAAAATTCAAGATTCTTGTACTTTAAAGGTTATTTGGTGTTAAAGTTTAAGTTTTTGGCAAAAAGTTTGGAACTTTACGTGTGTAGAAGTGTTTTTTACCTTGATTTCATTCGTGTACCTCTTTCTACTGGTAAGGTGAAAAAGTGTTTTGGTTCATCAAGTTTCACACTTTTGTGTTATTTTGGTGATATTGAAGCTACTTCATCATAACAATCCGGTTTCTAAACACTTTTGGGCATAAAATCAGTTTTTGGTATTTTCTACTCGTAAGGAAACCCTAAACTTACGCATAAGAGTTCCTTGGTTTGATCTTCGGTTTTGTGGTTTACTCGTGTTCTCTTGCTTGGATAAGCCCTAAAACACATCGACTTTGGATATCTTTTACCTGTGATAGTGTAAAAGATCTTTGGGTTAAACCCTAATCTTACGCATAAGCTCAAAGCTTACGCCAGAGAACCCTTTACGCATAAGATTATTCTTAAACCTAAACCTTGTCTTACGCATAAGCTAATCCTACGCATAAGTTTTCTACGCCTAACTTTCAGTTTACGCATAACTTTAGTGTTTCTCAACTCTTACGCGTAAGCTAATCCTACGCGTAATTCTCATTGTTACGCTGTAGGTGTGTTTTTACGCGTAAGCTCTTTCTACGCGTAAGGTTTTTTCTACGCGTAAGATTCTTTCTACGCGTAAGGTTCTTTCTACGCATAAGCTGGTTTTCTATGCTTAAGGACTTCTTCAACAAACAAAGTTTCATTCGGCTACAAAGATCCATCATCAACACAAGTTATCAAAAAAAAAATTTAATTTTTCGAGGAGACTAAACGTTCAATTTTTACGCGAGATTCAAATTTTGGTTTAACCGTGAAAATTTTGGTCAAAAATTCAAATTTTTGGGCCCAAATTCAAATTTTTCGGGTCAAATTTTTCGTAACAATTGTCATAACTCAAATTTTTCTTACAACCTTAGAATTGAAATTTATAGTGAATTTCAAATTTTGAGAGTCAAAATTTTTCAAAATTATTTTTGCAGGGAAATTGAGATTCACTATATCGGCCTTCTGTGTGCTATATCGACTTCGCACCTTTTCTCTTTGATTCTTCTGCAGGGGTTTAAATCAATTGATTCTCGATGTGAAAAGGTGTACATAAGATGGAAACCAATCAAATTCTCCTTCCTAATGATTTACAATTCCAAGCGTCAGACATCATCAAATTCCCGATATCCCGCAGATGCAAGTAAGGTGAAAGAGTTGATGTACATGAAAGGCATGCTCATATGGACGCTTGAGAATGTTGTGATTATGCAATCGCTCGGTAATGCGGACAATGAGGTTGTAGCATTGGAAAAGCAGGATGACAGCAGCAGATCCGGAGAAGATATCATACTTAACTACTACACCGTGAGCCTAACTCGTGACGAAGAACAAATGGTTGAGGAAGATATCTTACCCACCTATGACACCGACACGAATGATGGTCGAGGTACAATCTACTGTTGATCATATTCTCGAAAATGCTACACAACATACTGAGCAACCTGAATTTAGTAATGAAGGAGAGGTTGACCAGTGTGTTGCACAATGTCCGGACAACTATCTCATGTCTGAGCCCTTACTTGTTAACAATTCAACTGAAACGCCAAATCAAACTCTTGAATCTAAAATCATTCTTCTCAAAAAGACCATTGCCAAGTTTCATAAAGATTTTTCAAAACTAAAGGCACATTGCATCTCTCTTGAACTTAAATTACAAAACAAATCTTTTTCTTCAAAACACAATGGTCAAGATTCAAATGAACAAATTAATCGTGTGGATTTATTAGTAAAAGAAAATGAGCATTTAAAGGCTCAAATTCAAGCAAAGGGGCTTGCACATGTTGCTTTACAAAACAAACTGAGAAGATTAACTGGCAAGAGTGTGGATACTAAGTTTACAAAACCAACAATCTTGGGGAAATCGTCTCTTCAACCAATCAAAATCAAGCAGAGTTAGACAACCAACTGCTTTTAAATCTGAACGTTCTAAATCTTCAAAAATACGGTTTGCCTCCCAAGTTGTTGAGAATAATCATTTGTCAAAACCAGTACTCCACATTCGGCCCAACAATAATGTTTTGTTTCTATTAAACATGTTTCTCGTTAAACCTGCTTCATGTATACCTGCATAAGTGGTCGCCGCCAATCTAGGATTTGTTAGAACACTGTGTCTAAACCGAGCATTAAACGTAAAAATTCATATGATTCAAATGACGCATACAAGAACTATGACCTAGAAAAGGCTAGGAAAAGGGCACTACTCCAAATAGATGGAATCTTAGGTTCACAACCTAGTGTATCACCTTCGAGTGTATTACTAAACACTGCTTGTAGTAGCAAACCAAAACCTAAGTTAACTCAAACAGTTAGAAATAAACCTGTTGATCTAAACGTAAAATTTCAGAAACCTAATAGGTGGATCAATATAGGACGCAAATTCTTCCCAAAAGAAGTTTCAACATCCCTTAGATGGATACCAATGGGTAGAGTTTTCAACACTGTTGGTCTTAGGTGGATTCCTACAGGCAAGATATTAAGTAGTTGCACCATAACAAGTGTGAAACCCTCTACATCCATCCCTCGAGGTGAAAGGAAATCATCAAAATAGCATGTTCATGTGTCAAGAAGATAATTGACACTACATCTTTATGCTTCTAACATCTGGAACCCGGTTACACTTGGGGATCCATGTTTTTCTCTTCCTTGCCCCCCTTCTATTTTTCTATGCAGTGTACTACAACTATGGCTTCTACACGCAAAACAGTAGGACCCGCTTTTTCACCGTTAAAAATATCATGATCCATCACTTCCACCATTGTACTTAATCGTCATGAATTGGAAACATTGCTTGCTCCTCCGGTTAAAGATTCTGCCAAAAGTCGTTTCCGATGTATCGAATGTTTCCGCTGCACAACCGATAGCATACTCTAATTTCAGATACACTGAATCTACAACAACAACCGAATCTTCTATAACAGTAAGATCAAAACTGCTCCAACAACAATGACACCGCTGATGATCAACATAATGAACAGAGATGTTTTATCAGCAGTTGACTCTCTCGAAATATTTTTGGTACTTCACACTTGTTCGATTAATTGGACATACATGGTTTCGCTGTCTCCTTATACATGGTTTCATTGTCTTCAATTCATCATCAACATACGTGGTGTATGATTCTGAATCATTGAAAACATCGAGGGAGAGAGTGTGTAGGTGGTCATTGCTTCCTTGTTCTTCTACATGCTTCTTGGCGAAAACCCAATGCCTTCTTGAATTTCTTCAATTAGGGGGAAGAAATAAGTCGATCTGTGGCTCAAACGTCTCACTTTGGAGTTATCGTCTCGATTTCATGGGTGATCTTGTGTGAAGTTACCCAAATATGATGTTATGATGCCTCACACACGGTCTTGGTATCGCGTATTGCATATTCACAAGAATTAGTATTCGAAAGACCACAACATTCAGGGGAAGTCGTTTCATTTCGTCCTTCGTGGTTTGTTTGGTGTGATGCGTCTACATACGTGAGAAGATCTTGTTGATTTATGGCATGTTACCCTCGAACGGATCTTCCACAATTAGTCAGATTTTCCTTGTGTGGTTTTCTCTTTCTACAAATTCTGATACCGAAAACTTCAAAAGTTAGAAGAAATGTCTACTACATCAGTGTTTCAAATCTGCTAAAGATAGATGTCAGTTTGGGGAAACCGATTAAGAAACTTCGTCCAATATCCGCTTTATATTCACAATGGCTTATGAGTATACCAGCTTGGAACCCGGACACAACCGCTTAAACTTCCCCAAACCCCATCATCAGCTGAACAAAGCCCCCAGCTTACTCGTCAACAAATGGAAAGGTTATTTGTTCCGCTGTTCAGTGATGATATTGATGAACGTGCTCCAGTGTGTATCCGCTGTTCACGCTCAACCCGATAATACTCTTATACCGATACACTGCTACAACAACTATCTGTTGAAGAAGCACCACCAGTTGACTCCAACACTTGAACACACCGCTTCCAACAATGATGAATCGGCCGATGATGTTCTGAATGACGATTCCCCCACCGCAGATTTTGATCCAAATGCTCTTCAACCCGCTTTGCAAATGAGATCTGCTGCACTGATGTCGCGGAATCATCAACAAATCATTTGAATCCTCAGAATCTGCACAATGTATACCAACATCAACCCTCCACACATAGATGGACGAAAGACCATCCTCGGGAAAACATTATTGGCAACCCGAATCAACCGGCCGTTACGAGACAACGTCCTTCACACGACGGTGAACATTGCATTTATGCACTCACCGTCTGCCAATCTGAACCTAAAAACATCAAAGACGCAATGACAAAAGACAACCGGATTGAATCCATGCAAGAAGAACTCAACCAATTCAAACGTCTTGAAGTATGGGAACTGGTTGAAAGACCAACAGGGTCTACGTCATTGGTCTCAAATGGATTTGGAAAACAAATTGATGTGAAGGAAACGTTATCGAAATAAGTCACGCGGTGGCTAAGGGTTATCGCCAGGAAGAGGGAATAGACTTTGAAGAATCTTTTGCTCCGTCGCCGTCTTGAGGTTGTTCGGATATTTCGCTTCAAGGCTCATATGAATATGACGGTTCTATCGATGGATGTCAAAACTGCGCTTTCTCAATGGACAACTTAAAGAAACGGTTTATGTCACCAACCGTGATGGATTCGTTGATCCCGAAGTTTCAATCACGCCTACAAACTGAACAAAGCTCTATATGGTCTCAAACAAGCTCCTCGGGCATTGTACGATAAGCTATCATCTTTCCTCATTGCTAATAATTTCACCAAAGGTTCGGTTGACCCAACTCTTTTTATACAATATCACGGGTCACATATCTTAATTGTTCAAATTTACGTGGATGACATCATTTTTGGGTCAACACATAAAAAGTATTCAATCGCTTTTGCAAAACTAATGAAGAAAAATTTTGAAATGTCCATGATGGTGAACTTACGTTCTTTCTAGGACTGCAAGTTCATCAATCACCCCGTGGTATTTTCTTGAGTCACTCCAAATATGCCCTTGAATTGTTAAACAAATTTGGAATGAAAACTCGTGACACCTACGCCACACCAATGGCTCATACCAAGAAGCTAGACGATTTACGCTGGGAAATTGGTGGACCCTACAAAATACCGTAGTATTATTGGGTCTCTCATGTATCTAACGACTAGCACTGATATTGTCTTTTTCCAGTATATCTTTGCTCTCGTTATCACATGACCAACTCAAACCCACCTCTCTGAGGCTAAAAGAATCCTCCGATACATAAAGGGAACCATTAACTTGGGGATCCGTATCCGGGATTCTCGGTTTTGAACTAATCGCTTTTCAGACGCTGACCACGCAGGATGCTTAGACTCACGAAAAACTACTTCGTGAGCTTTACAATTTCTTGGTGATAAACTGGTGTCATGGCAATCGAAGAAGCTGGATTGTACATCGCTGTCCTCAACCGAATATGTAGCCATGTCGGCGTGTTGTGCTCAAGTCATTTGGATGAGAACACAACTCAAAGACTATGGTTACGATTTGACAGTAATCCCGATGTATCGCAACAATCGGAGTGCCATTGCGATCTCGCAACTCACCAAAGACTAAATCAAAGCACATCGATCTTCGATATCATTTCATCAAGGATCACGTGGAACGTGGTACGTTGAATTATATTTTGTGGGTACAGAATACCAATTGCAGATCTTCTCACCAAAGCCTTGCCTCCCGCTAGGTTTAATGAGTTGGTCCACCTGATTGGTATGAGGTGTTTGACTCAAGAGGAATTGGATGAACTCCTAAAACAAATTTTAAAAACTCACAAACACCAAAATCTCTTTTGTAAATAAATTTTTCAAAAAACAAAATACAAAAATATAAAATCTAAAATCTCAAAAACATTCTTCTATCTAAATTCTTTCAAACATCGCAAGTACAAATCTTCAGCCAACACTTTGTTCTATCAAATCTTTCACTATTTTTCCCGAACAAGTGTTGAGGGGAGAAAGTAAATATTTTTCGATTTCATAAAACCTTGTACTTCCATGTTTTCAAAATTATGTTGTTTCTTCTAAAATGGTGGATAAGTTTCTTATCATATACTCTCCTCGGACTCAAATGTTTTAACCATTTCATTATTTCAAAAGTCGAGGGGAGTATCGTGAAGTTTCTTGCCTTACAAATGTTTTGTCTTACCTAAACGGAAGTTAAAGGATCTTGGTTGGAACCTCTTTAAGGTTGAGGGACTGAATGTGTCAACTTGGCAAATTAATTCATTTACTCCTAAACCACCAAGATCAAACGCCCCAAATCAAATCTTCTAAATCCGTTCAAGTTTTTCATAATCTATAAGTTCTAAACTGTTTTAATCAAGATGATAAACAAGGATTTCTAAAATTCTTTCAAATCCAACGGTTAAAACTCTTTAAACTGATTTTGGAAAATTGTTCACTCGAATCTAATTGGGTGTTTATGTATAAAAGTGTTTGGATTGAAATGAGTTGTGTTAAAACCTTTCTTAGTGTCTATTAAACTTGTTTCAATCATCCAAAACCATCCCAATCTTAAATTTCATTAATTTGAATTCTAGGGTTCTTGCGCTCATCTAGGTTTTTCTTTCTCGTGATATGTTATTAGTTAGTCAAGAAAGTGTTAGAATAAGTTTATATGCATGTTTTTGAACCTTTAAATTAGCCCGTAAACATCTAAATCAGTATGAACTTAAGTTTTAGGGTTTTTAGGGTTCATCTCCCATAAATCTTTTGATTCTGTGGTGGAAATGTGTTAAATCTTGTTCCATTGCACTCATATGACATCTAGGACACTCCAGTAACATTCTTGTTTGATTTGTGTAGCTATATCCCTTACACGTAGATTAAGGGTTTAGGGTTTAAGTAATTTTACTCCTAAGTCTTTCTCAGTGTGTATCCTGATATGTTCTTATTCTTGTTTTGTGATCTAAAAGATGTTTGGAGTTAACTGCAATCAAGTTTTCATGTTTATATTTAACAAAGTTAATTATTCGTAATGTCGTAATCTTTAGGTGTTCAAACCGCTTACGCTTTAAGGAATACTTTATGCGTAAAGGTCACGCCTAAGAGTAATCTTATGCGTAGCTCTTACGCATAAGGGGTCTAC
Source organism: Chrysanthemum makinoi (assembly GCA_910596185.1). NCBI lineage: Eukaryota > Viridiplantae > Streptophyta > Magnoliopsida > Asterales > Asteraceae > Chrysanthemum > Chrysanthemum makinoi. The sequence goes on from OU343221.1 coordinate 187,463,819, forward strand.
AGTGGATTACGTGTATCTTGGAAAGATATTCGTAAACAAGGCTTGTTACACATAAGCTTTGCTCTTACGAGTAAACCTACGCGTAACATCTAGCTTTTCCCTACGCTAAGCTTAAAGCCTTTGAACTTGTCTTACGCTAAGAAACTCTTACTAAGCTTGGTCTTACGCTTTAGCTTACTCCTACGCATAAGCACCTTTCTTACGCATAAGGATCCTTGTTACTCATAACCCATTGTTCACTACTTTTGGCCCAAGTTACGCATATGTTACTTGTTAAATGTTACGCATAGGTCACAAATATCAGATGTTTCATATAAGCTTACAAAAGTTAATATGTTGTGTGTTAAGTGAATTATTGCTCTTTGAAATTTCAAAATTAACATGTTCACGTAACTTATCACATCAACTTCATACATTTGGACTAATGTGACTTAGGACTTGTAACTAATATAAACATGTTACCATCATACAAGTAATTAGATAATAAATCAAACTAATACAAACACATTGTGTTTCCATATGTCTGCTTTTGTCTAATGACTTTCGATCATGAAATGGCCGCAAATCAAGCAAACATCAATACCCCAGCTGAGCTCTCGATGGCAAACACATTCCAAGCTGGATACGACAAAACAATTGGCAAGAACTATCTCCGTCATCTTCATATGCTCATAATCATCTTGCGTGATTTGTTGTGGACATCCTTCTGCTACATCCATTCAAATTCATGTTCACAAAGTCATCCTGATGATGAGTATGATTCAATTGATGAGGTAATACAATTTCGTAAGACATTAAAGCATAAATGGATGGAATTCCATGCTTCAACCTTTCCGGTTAATCAACCCGTGGGGTGAGGGTCAAGCAGTATTCCTCCACTTATGGAAGATCCATTGTAAACATTTCTTACCCCATCCGATCCGTTAATCAACCCGTAAGGATCGGTATCACCGTCTCTACAACTGCTGAAATGAAGCAACCACAACAACAACTTATACAGAGAAGAAAAGCATGGTAAAGATGTGGAAATATATGACGAAGGAGATTACGATCATGATAAGGATGAAAGATTCATCGATGATAATTTTGTGGTCAAGAGGAAATGATTCAAAAGAGGCAAAAGAAGCCGCTAGAGCCGAGGAGGAAAAGTTAAAGAAGGAATCGCATAACTACATAGTTGACAATCCTATACACTAACCTCAATGTAACACCTCTTGATACTTCCACCAAACCCAAATCATCATCTCAATCATCACCTCCATCAACATAAGAAACACCTATGTCAACAACAAAATCTATTAAGAAGGCAACTCCATCCAATGATTCGATAAATGGTTAAGGTGTTATCACCACTACACAACAAGCTACACGTACCACCACCATCCGATCAACCAAGGATTCGTAAACCACACCACCAATGGAGAAAACCGTGATCACTTTACATACATCGGTGGTGAGGATCACATACCTGAGCCCTAACGTAACCTCAACCAAAATTTAAATCAAGTACATTATCAAGACTCCTTGTTTTCATAATAAATCAAAGAGCGTATTGAAGTTCTTCACCTCGGGTTCGAATCTTACCTAAATTCTATACTTCATCGGAATCAATCAAGAACCTCGACAAAAATCGCTCATAAACACAAGTTTTGGTTTGTCTACCAAAGTGAATATCATCATACTTGCTTCATGGCTTTCGATGAAATTCACTAAGTTCAAAGACGCCACCGTGGAGATGGTTCGATATAGATTGTCATATCGATTGAAGGACATTGAGTTGGGTATAATTCAGATGAAGAGATGGAATTCAAAGGATCGCAAGGATGTTCGTTGATTAATCACTAGGATTGATGAATGTTTGATTCATCGATCGTGATGCAACGGCCGAGAGCTATGTGGGAGGATGACCAAACTTTCCTAATCCGACTTTCCAACGCCCCTAAAGTAGCCGATCGCCCTCAGAATCATTGGGTATTCTCTTGATTGTGATTTTACTTGTTTGATTATCTGTCAATGGCTTGTGCACACATTACAAAGGTACAACCCGCATTGTAAATAAAGGACCAGTTGACCGTGGTACTGCCACAATCCTTATTAAAAGGAGCGAAAGCTTCTTACTTTTGAGTAAAACCTATCAAACCTTTCTTTTTTCAAGGTTTTGCTCAAAAGAACAAGTACTTTCCCTTATGATTTTCAAAACCTCAACCGCTTATATCACATATTGAGGGGAGTACTTGAATTAAAACTTTGTTCAAAAATTGTTCACAAAGTGGTCATTCTTCCCAAGAACACTTTTAAATGGTCATATTTATTCTCAACTTTTCAAAAATAACATCATATATGCCATTTTTGAGGGGAGAAAATAAGTGATAAGAAATATGTTGCGTCAATGCAAATGAATCTTTGTGCTATAGACTTAACCCATGAATTGACGAGATCTTAACTCATAGTAAGTCCTAAAAGACTTGTCCGACGGTAATAATTTCAAGCTAGTTCACTAGTGATGTAAACGGTTCTCGCAAAGGACTTGTCTCGAGTAGAATGTACCATTCTGAGAAACTCTTGGTAGACATGAACTCGATGGGTTTGACAACCTTTCGAGGATTGTCTACACCTTCAAGGTAGTTATTAGAGCTAGTTGCCACCTAAAAGTCGACAATGCAACTCTTTAACTATGCCAATGCGTAACCGGTCTCATGGGAATGTCTATCTTGAGTTGATCAATTCAAAATGTAAGGCTTCTTTCCTCATCAGGCATTTTAACCGCTTAAAACTCTTAAGCACATGTGGAGGGGAGTATTTATGCAAAATCTTATCTCAACAAAGGGTACTAAAATGTTTTTCATTCACAAACACTTTGAGAGATTTTTCAAACAGGGTTTTTATGGCAACATAAGGTTAGTCATGGAGTTATAAGGTGACTAAGGTTAGGAATAACCGTCCTATGATCCGCCAGAGTTTGAGGGATCTACCCAAAGACACCACAAATAGTTAGTATTTAGAAGTCCTTAGGTATGATTATAAAAAGGAGAAAATGAGAATCGGAGAAAGAAGGAGTTGAAGAATTAAAAAGAAATGCAAAGAAAAGGGTGAAAAGAAATAGCCCTCCGATTATTCAACTTAGGCGACAACCGGTTCAATTCATATGCTACTGTTGTCACTTAGTGACGCCGTATTGAAGATTAAAAGTCGTCCATGGACCCAAAGGACGCATGCACTAAACCTTCTTATCCACTCAAGTTTCTCTTAACATAAGCTTGTTTCATTCTCACAGGGAACCCTACGTAAACTATTGGCTTTCTCTTAGAGATCGCCGGTATTGAAGAAGGAGACCCTCTTCCTAGTCTCCGCCAGAAAACCAAAACGCACTATTGAGTCTAGAGCCACGAGATTCATCAAAGATCTCTTAGGTACACTTGACATTTCATCACTTGATATTCAACAATAAGAATTTCATGATACATTATCCACCCTTCACAGATCTTAGCAATCACGAGAACATTTATGAGAGGTTCACAATTGTGATCCTCGATTGAATGGAAACTCTCGCCAGTCATAATCAAACAGCCGACACAAGAAGTCACTTCGTAACTCCTCAGATTACGCTTAGTGGTCTCAAACGGTCTACATAGAGGTGATGCTTCCTGTACCTCAATGACTCATCCGAATCGTAGGTGTATTCGGTACATCGTGTTATCTCACTTGTGGGACTGACGTGAACGCCTTTGTAAGAATTAGAGTTGTGTTTTCACACTATGTTAACACTCTCGGGTTCAAACTTGTAAGTACCGGAATCCGCTTATTACTAACCGTTTTAAATGTTTTCTTCTTATGGAAGCTCCGAGCGGATGATCGTGCAGATTCTTCTCATGCTCACGCCAACATCATTACTAATAGAAGTTCTATCCAAAAGCAACACAACAAATTAATGATTCTTCATCAAATCAAAGAATCTATAAAGTTAAAGACTTAAAGAACTTCATCGATCAATTCCAACGTCAAAGAGTGTGTGAGCATGTTGAAGAATGACGCGAGACACCAGAAGGCGAAGCGCACTGAAAGGCGAACTTGATGTCGACAACAACAACATACTATCACTTTCATCACAAAGAACAATGATTATAGAACATAGAACAAAGATTAAAGATGACGCCAAAGCCGAACCGCTTAAAGAAAAACAATTTCTCTACACTGGGGAGATTGTTCAAATCAAGGCAAATCTTCTCACAAGAAAGAAGAATTTCAGAAGACGTCAACGCTACTATTACATCAACGCTTTCACTGTTTCATCACCAACACTTGAAGGGGAGATTGTTGGAATCACTCCTAAACCATAATCAAGTGTTTGTAATTAATATGTAATAGTTAGCTTTACTATGGCCTTTATGTTTGCAATTAGCCTTAGGCTTATGTAGAAGGCCCATAAGCCTAGGCCTTAGTCCATTAAGGAAAGGATGGAAACTAGGAGTGTTGCCCTAGCTTTCCTCCTATAAATACCTTATGTAAACCTTCATTTGAAGGTTGGTTGTTCTCTTTTCTATTTCACTCTTTGCTTTAACCTTTCTCTTAGTATTTCGTGTGTTTGGATAAGGGTTCAACCGATCTCTCCTTCTCTATTTCTTCTCTTGATGCTTGTGTTGTAAAACTAGTGACCTAACAAGCACTGACTGCAAACATTATGTCAGGCCTAGAGGCAGTCAAATACATGAGAGAACCAATCATGGATCTGTAGAGATGGACATTAACAGCAGGATCTGGTTCATTATTTGACTTAGCCTATAGGGTGTAGTGGCAGTCCTTACTAGTTCCATATCAAACTTCTTGAGGATGTCATGCACATACTTCTCTTGATGAATGAAAATACCATCTGATTTCACAGACTTGAAGGCCCAAAAAGAATGTAAGCTCACCCATTGTACTCATCTCAAACTCACTTTTCATCAACTCCTCAAATTCCTCAAGGCACAAGCTTCTTTGGTAGAACCAAAGATAATGTCATCCACATATACTTGCACAAGAATGATATCCCTCGAGCTCTTTTGATAAAGAGAGTCTTATCAATAGCACATCTCCGTCGATCCATGTTTCAAATAGAATGAAGAGAGCCTAGCATACCAAGCTCTAGGTGCCCCATGAAGTCCATAGAGTGCTTTTAACCACTTGTAGACCATATCCGATTGTGAGGATCTACAAATCCTTTACTGAGCGACATACACTTTCCCTCAATTTCACCATATAAAAATGCACTTTTCACATCCATCTAATAAACCATGAACCCCATGTAGGAGGCAAATGCCAAGAAGAGTCTGATGGCCTCTACTCTTGCAACAAGAGCAAAAACCTCATCATAATAAATACCCTCTTCTTGTCTGTGACCTTGAGCAACCAACCTAGCCTTATTTCTAACCACAATGCCCCTTGCATCCCTTTTACATTTTAGATTCCACTTAGTTCCAATAGCATACTTACCAGGAGGCAACTGAACACGATCCCAAACATTTTGATTCAAAATCACTGCATCTCCTCTTGCATAACATAATGTACCCAATCATCATCCGCCAGCGCTGCTTTTGTGCAACACGGTAGGTTCTACTTGAGATAGGAAACAAGAAAATAGACAATGATGATAGTCTATATGATTGTTTCTATGTTGATCCCAATGTAGCCGAAATGCGATTCACCAAATTTTGTCTTCTTGACCTTGCTTCTAGTTTGCACAGTGGAAGTAGGATCACCAATGATTAGGGATTGTGGATGAACTGTGTTAATCCTCATAGTGACATTTGGACTAACATCAACTGAGGTGGCCAGATTAGTAAGAGTGGGACCAAAGTCATCATCATTAGAAGAAGAGTAAAAAATGCCTGTTCTGATATATGATGAATGCCATCTAATTCAGATCCGAATGTTGTGAATTGGCTAAGTCGATGGACCCTGAAACTGGTAGGGTGTCTACAAACCCAAACAACAAAAGATGGAGTATTTGAGGTAACAAAGCAGGAACAACATCACTAGCGTAGGAATAGGAACACGACCAAAGTAGTATCAACATCGTAAATTGACCCATTATCGTAAGGATTAGCCATATTACTAGAACTTGTACACTACCAAAGCAGATGAAAGTTACCGCGGGCTTCAATAGTAACCCGCTTTAAGAGTTCCTCCTCAGATCTTTGGAGAATTCATAACCAAACTTTTCAAAGATCATCCTTGCGCATGCTCTTGGGCTTAAAGCTTCACTAGCTCTTCAGATATCCTAGATCACTTGAAGTAACATCGGGTATGTAGTCCTTGGTACCAGAAGTGTTGTAAGGAAAGGATGGAACAAGTATAAGTTGTTCATCACACTGATCCGACTCATCATCGAGGAACCCGCAATGTTAGTTATAGCATCTTGTGGTTCTCGCAGTAGAAGGTTAGATTTATAACGTAGTATAACCTAAATGGTCGGCTAAATAGTCAAGATCAAAATACCATTCTTGACTCGCCCTCTAACATTTGGCTTGTCCTCCATAAATCTCTATTGCTGTCTCTTCAACCCTTTTTATGGAGATGTTATATACCCCGTAGCTTTACTATGAGCTAATAGCCTAATACAAATCCTCATCACTTTCCCATCAAACTTGCCCAAGTGATCACCGTGTTAAGGATGGTGACATGACAACCAAAAGGCTTAAGGTGGCTAATGGTAGGAATCTTTCCAGACAGAAGTTCATAAGGTGTCCTTTTGTGAGGATTAGTGTAACATATTGGATTTCACATACACATCAAACCATAACCAAAGTAGGCGTACACAAGAGTTTTAGAGAGAGAAAGTTAGAGGTTTGGCAACTTTAGTGAGAGAAAGAAAAATCTTATTATGAGCTCCAAATCTCTACCTTGGAAGGTAGAGAGTATTTATAGTACTTACATAAAAACGCCACCGACGGCTGGATCGCATATAGTGGGTAAAGACCGTCCGCCCTCCACGATGTTACAAAACTAAATACTACTTAACATTAAATAACTACGACTACGAAGCTTAACGATTACATATACTTAGGTGACCGACACTTTAACTACTGGATTTTCCAAATCCTAACAATCTCCCCTAGGTCACCTCAAACACACATTACATTACATAGAAAAACAAACAGATGTAACATTGAGATTGTTCTTAGATACTTGTTCTCAGAGTCGTAGTCTTTGATTCTTCATATTTGCATTTTGGATAATTGAGTGGAGGTCTTTAACTCGATCCACGGATACCGAAGTTTTGAGCCAGCCTTTGAGATCATCGCACATTAAATCTCCACTCATCCTTTGTGGTGTTGGTATTATGTGATAGTGTGACTTTTGGACAGACATGCTCACATTATGGATCATGAAATCTTCTTATCAGAGTAGCGGAAGCTTTCGTTGATTCATGATATTGGCAGCAGAAGGTAAGCATGGAGTGAAAGTATCAGAGTCATTGATTCACCAATCATGATTTCTTTAGATATGAATGTGTTGTGTGAGCATGCGGCTATGGATTGACCGCCCATTCGATCAGCGCAAGCGGGTGTACCGCATAAGACAGTTAGCAATAAAGCCGCACGAAAGTTCTTTGATCACTTTCGATGAATTGAGGTACGGCCCACGGTTCCTCGTTGATCAGTACATTAGTACCGTGATCGAGTATAATTCGAAGAATTTCCTTGACAGGTTTCATCTTTATCCGTCTCAAACCGTAACGCCTCAAAGAAGACAACGAGTGAGGAACCAAATAAATGAGATTCAGCGATCGATGAAAAGAGATTTGAAAAACAATCGTGTATTGCTCAATAGAAATTGTTTTGCAATACAACGAAGGTTTTAATAAAAATCAATTATCAATCATAAACACCTTTTATTTTGAAAAATAAGTACACTGTCGATGTGCTAAAGAAAAGAGTTTTTAAGCACAACGACCGGTTTTTCAAAGGTATCCGTCAATCCATAACTTGAACTAGGATTGATTCAAAATATTGAATCTCTCCATTGTTTCTATCCAGTTGTCACATGGTTGATCTATTGGATAGATCTCACATGCCACCTACCAGGAGCTTGTTTGATGTTGGCTCCGGAAGGCTTTCCATCTTCATCGTGAATATGTATGCATATCACTTAGATGTTCTGGCAATACCACAAGGATAATGCGTAGGACTCATAAGATATAATCTCTCTTTCCACATTGTGTGAAACAGAGAAGTCTTCATTGACAGTGTCCTAAAGAGATTTGTATGATGATCTCGTGGCTCTAGACTCAATTGTGCATATTTGGTTCCTATGCCGAGACTAGGGAGAGGGTCTCCTTCTTCAATATCAACAATCTCTAAGAGAAAGTCGATAGATTATCTAGGTTCCTCGTGAGAATGAAACAAGTCCTTTCAAGAAGAACTTGAGTGGTTTGGAAAGTTGAAGTGCAAATGCCACTGGGTCCATGACGTCTTGTCTTCAATACCGATGTTACCTTGGTAACCACCAAGTAGTATATGAATTGAACCCGTTCCGCCTCTAAGGTTGAATAAATGGAGGGCTATTTCTTTTCACCCCTTTTTACATTCAATTCTTTTTCATTCTTCAACCCTTCATGCTTACCGAGATTTCATTACTAGAACCTTGTTGGGTTTATTCCAGTACTAGCTCAGTCTCAGTCCGCACTCTTCCCATATCTCACTTTTCTCTTTTTTCATCATACCTAAGGACTTCTACACTATCTAGTGGATTGTCCCTAGGTAGATCCCTCCTTCTCAGCGATCATGGGACCTCAACCTAACCTTATCATCCTTATATCCCCATACATAAAGTAAAGATGGTCGGTCTTTTAGGTATCGTTCATCTGCCATTAGAACCGATTGAAAACCATTTGAAAATCAATCAAGATACTTGTGATATAGAATCAAAGCATTTTGTATCTTAATTGTTTTGATATTTTAGAAATGCTCCCCCTCAACATATGCATAAAATTTAGAAATTGTTTAGCATGAGGCAAGAGATCTTTGAAATTGTTAGATTAAGTGAAAGGTCTCTTTTGATTAACCATTTTCTAAAATGATCATCATCACTTCCTAATCAATTTGAGTAGATAATACATTTTGAGGAAGGATGAGGTTTTCTCATGAAAGTTTGCTCCCCTCAATTCAGGGTTTAAGATACTATTCAGATAAATTCACTGAGGTTTAAAATAGTTGCTCCCCTCAACATGTGCATGGAAAATTTGAAAATCGCTTTGTCACTGTGGGAGGCAAACATGCTAAACATCCTTATGAAAACCATTTATCCTAATTATCGTTTGAAATCCAATTTAAATCATAAATTCTCCTCCGATCACAATTATCAAATCATTTGAGATTTGTGATCTCTTTAAATTGATTTTGAAAGCTTTTAAGGAGAATTGTGACTTGATTATGAAAGCGTTTTAACTGATAAGGATTGGATTTTGAGACTTTAAACTCCATTGATTAAACATGCATGTAATTATCTTTTGAAGATATAATAATAACTGGAATTGTGTAACAATTTGTAAAATATTTAGATTAGACCACTCAATAAATTGTTTGAAAAGAACACTTTTAATTTAATTGAAATCATTCTCCCTCAATCAATGATGAAAGTCATTGATTGATGAATTGAGATTTTGACACTTGATAAGTTCTTTTGATTTTCAAAAATAGAGTCCGAAGTGTTTTCAAAACAATTGAGTTTTCAAAAGATTACAAATATTTTCCATAGGAATCTTTAGAAGGAAAAATATTTGAAATTAAACATTTGTCTTGTTGATGACAAGCGTTTGTTATTAGAATCAGAGCATAAGGTATGAAACATGAGATAAAGCATGGCTCTGTTCTTTCTTTTGAAGCTGGTTATTGCAAAATAACAATAAACCATTTGTTTCTACTTTTCTTCCAATTTTTTGAAACATTCAAACAACATCTAAAGTCCCGTGTCACTTCTTTTGACTGACACAAAGACCGTAGATATATATCAATCAAGAAAGAAAAGACAAATTGACAATATTTTTGAAGATTTTTCGAGATTTTTTTCGATTTTTATGAATTTTTGAAAGTTTTATATTTTTCTATTTGGTTTTATAGGGTTTTATAATTTTTTATTTTGCTTTTTGGATAAATATATACAAAGATATAGATGAAGGAAAGACCTTTACTCCTCGCTCTTCCTCAAGACGCTGAGTGTTTCGGTTGAAGGCTTTTCAATCCAAGTCATGGAAGAATAAACTCAAAACGTTCTCTTGGAAGAGCTTTGGTAAAGATGTCGCTAACCGGTATTGACTTCACAAAATAGAGTTCCACCACACCGTTTCCACTTGCTCCCTGATGAAATGATGTCGGATGTCAATGTGCTTTGCTCTTGTGTGTTGCACGTTGTTGCATGAGAGAGCAATAGCACTTTTGTTATCACAAATGTAGGATTTTGTTGAATTCAAAACCATAGTTAGATAATTGGGATCTCATCCAAAGGATTTGAGCACAACAAGATGACATGGCTATGTATTCAGCCTCTGTAGAGGAAATAGAAGTACTCATTTGCTTCTTTGAAGACCAGCTCACAAGCTTATCACCCAAAAACTGAGCACCTCCATGTACTTGACGTGTATCTTGACATCCTCGCATGATCAAGATCTCCATAGTCGTTAGTGACATACCGGTATCCTTCGGGTACCATAGTCCCATATTGATGGTTCCTTGGAGATACCGAAAGACCCGTTAACCATTCAAGGTGCTTTTAGTAGGTTTAGCGATATCTAGCACACATGCACACACAGCAAGATGTCCGGTCTACGCTAGTCATGAGGTACATTAGGATCCAATCATGCTTCGATATTTCGTTTGATCTACCATGATCCCTGAGTGGTCCTCATCCAGTTTAGTACATTCTATCATGGGAGTGTCAACAGTGTCACATGATTCAAATCCAAATTTCTTTAAAATCTCATTTGCATATTTAGATTGATTTATAAAAATGCCTCCGGGACTTTGTGATATTTGTAATCCCAAGAAAAATGACATTTGTCCCATCATTGATATTTGAAATTTGGAACCCATTTCATTTGAAAAACGATCACATTCATTGGGGTCAGTCGAGGCAAAAATAATATCATCAACATAAATTTGAACGTGAATTAAATGTTTGCCTGACTTTCGGGTGAACAATGTCGGATCAACTGCTCCTTTCTGAATCCGTGGATAGAAGAAACTTTGACAGCGTATCATACCATGCTCTAGGAGCTTGATTTAAACCGTAAAGGGCCTTTTTCAGCGATAGAACATGAGTAGGATGATCTGGATTCACAAAACCCTCTCAGGTTGGCTGACTGACAACCACCTTCTTTCAAATCACCATTAAGAAAGGCCGTCTTTCACATCCATCCGATATACCTACCATGTTTTTACTTGCCGCATTAACCAAGAATATTCTGATGGCGGTGCCTCGATTTGGAGCAACTGGAGCAAATGATTCTTCAAAGTCAATACCCTCTTCTTGACGGTATCCTTTGGCAACCAATCGAGCCTTGTTCTTTAAAACATCACCATGCTCATCAAGTTTCACTTTGAAGATCCATTTTAGAGCAATGATCATAGCACAATCTGGAGCAGGTACTAATTCCCATACATCAAGTCGATCAAACTCATGAATTTCTTCTTGCATGGCATTGAACCAGCCTTCATTCCATGGCGGCGAACATCTTTTGGTTCGACCTTAGAGAGTACTGGAGTTGAAAGAAGCACCATAAGGCATCGGTTGCAAGTATATCCGCAGAGGGTTTCCAATATTGTCCAACGGGTGATCATGTGTCCATTTTCTAAGGTGTTAATGTGGTTGTTGTTGTGGAACCAAGTAGCGTGAAAGTCGACTATCTCCTATGAAGATGGTTCCCATGATGATTCAGAGCAAAGATATTTTCAAATGTGAGCTTCTTCTGGAGTAGCAAAAGGATTAACTTCTTCATTGATGCCAGACAAAATTCCATGATGTACATTTGATGATTGATGATTTGTTGATGAGACTCAGCAGCGCGCTTCTTGACTTAATGATATTTTTACTTCATCTCATGGGGATAGAGTGATGTTGATGGAATTGACATTACATCCGCATTCGGTTCATAGTGTTCATCAAATATTGATCAAATGCTTTTAGATCATCTTCATGATGGAGGTACATATGGAGTTGCCGGAAATGAGTTTGGTACAAGGGATGAACCAATGGGATCGCTTTTGAAGTGCGGGTCCGAACCGATAGTCCAGAGCCATTTGACCGGTCACCATCGAACGTAACGTGGAATTGTTTCCATGATATTTCGGTATACATGTAGAGACTTTCTTGGAAGATTAACCAACAAATGTCTTCCAGTGAATGAGGTAGTCACCGCTTTCTCTTAGTTTACCTAAGTCTTGACCATTTATAGCGTGCACAATGCACCAAACATTTGGCGAAGGAATGAGCGGATCATTATTCAATAATGCAACTGTGGACAAGTTCATATGGAGTTTTTCCATGAGCAATAACCGAGGTGATAGGTTTCTTGAGATGTCCAAGTACTGGCTTCTTAGATTGGAACCTTTGAGTAAATCAAGATTGTTCTTGCGGCTTCCACAAGAGCTGGATCGATCAACATTCGCCGAACTACACCGCTTTTGTTGAAGGTAACACTCATGACCGATTCCAACACTTTCATAAAACTCACTAAGTGATTATCCCAAACATTGATTCCTAATTCCATCGACTTAGTCAAGTGAAGCACCTATTTGAGTTTGATGAGAGAGTCATCAAAATCAAAACAATGAATCCCAGTTATCCTTAGTATATTCTTCATAATCAAAAGAATATACACTCATCATCATCAAAATAAAGTCGTATATACCATTATTCAAACATCCATCATCATGATTCACTCTTCTCCCACTCAAAAATTGCATCCGAAGTTGCCATTTTTGATTTAGCAAGTGAATAAGAGTATACACCAATGAACATAGATCCACTTGATGATTGAATGAGCGCGGAAAAACATGAAGCTTGTTGATGAAGAATGTAGATGAGTATGGCCATTCATGAGAGAATTTTCTTTAGCCTTACCAAGATAAAGCGCCGAGAAGAGTACACTTTTCTTTTCTTTGAAGAGAACGGGTCAAGTGTTATCTGCAGACACATAATAATGATGAAGAACGAGGCACTCGAACCGATGCACCGAAATGATCTTCCCACAACAGACGAAGTTCATGTTAAGACCGCCTCCAGTCATATGTTTAGAACGCCCGAATCCAAATACCAAGAACGACTTTGTACGACCTGCTTTGGACACGACAAGACAGAGAATTGGAAACATTGGATCCCCATGCTATCAAGAATGGGTCCTTTGGTTAGTAAAAACAAATCTTTGAATCAGAGAAACCCTAGGTGTAATGTCATTGTCACTAGAGCTGAAACTAGTAGAAGCATCAGACTTAGTCGAGGGACATTTTGTGCTTAATGGGATTATTCTACCAGATTGGCTTCCAAACCTTAACAGCACTATAGGCATAGTGGATCTTGTTAAGGGGCAAGGTTTGCCATTCGTGAATATTCGACCTGTTGGCTTCCATAAAATCCTACATTGGTAAAAACCTTCCCTGTAGGTTTCCAGGATTGCTTAACCTCGTTTTTGCTCAAACTTTCTTAAGCTGGGTTATGAATCTTAGACCTCGAAATAACACATCACATTTATCATGATTACCAGAAATTAAACATTTTTGCATGTTTTGCAGACAGCATAAGGCCTCGAATTAATTTTAGTAAGCTTAGAGCTAATACTAGAACTAACACGATTCATTTTGTTCAAATCAAACTTCTTGTCCCTATGGTGTTCTTTCACTTCCTTATCATGATCACTTTTAGTTTGCGTAATCCTATCCTTCTTTGCATAGCTTCTAGTTTTTGACCCGCTAACTTTAGTGTCAATCTTAACATCTGTAGAAGTAACGATGGTAACATTACATGGCTTCACTACTTTCTGCGATTCAATGATTTCTGGTCTCTCAGAAGTGCTTGATTTGAAATTCTAGGAGGCGCATCACAGGTTGCTTGTTTGAATTTAGATATGGAACAAGGCATATCAAGGGTCACATGCTTGGCTTTAGGCATAGAACGGATTTCTTGTTTGGCACTAGGCATAGAACAAGGCTTCACAGCTTTGCCTTTTCACCTAAGGGTTTTGGACATGTTGCAATTACACATTCAAGCAGCTCTTGAGATCGTTTGGCTTGGAGGCAAGCAAACCTAATTTCACTATCAAGAGGTTTGTTAATGAAATCCTCTTCGACTATCTCACGGAGACATTCTAGACTATCCTTAAGGTGAGCACAGTAGTCATGAAAAGCATGTTCATTATTCCTAAGATGAGGATCATATATAAGTTAATTGTCACAGTGTATTTTGCAATCTAAGGGTGATTTTGAGACAACATTCTTATTGAAAACAAGTGGCGGTTTTCCCGACTTCTCAGATTCTCAATTTCCTTTTGTAAAGACGTTATTATTTTGTTGTTTTGGTCACGGGTGACGTTTATTGAATCATATAACTCTTTAAAATGTCGTTTAACCTTTTCATTTTCTTCTAGAAAACTTTCGTTTTCCTTTTGTAAAGCATTTACTAAATTTTGAAGATGAAACGTTTGAGAATTCTGAGAATCTAAAGGAGGAGGCATTTGGGAGCCTGTCATATTGTTCGTTTGACCCTTTAATTGAGAGATTTGGGCTTTCAACTTTCTGATCGTGTTGCACTGAGCTTGAATCTGTTCATCACGTTTGTTAATTTGAAAACTGCATCAAACTCTGGAGCATCTGAAGATGTCTTGATATTTGAAGTTTTGACATTTTCTTTGAGATGTTGATATTTGAGTTGTAAATTAAAATGCTCAACTTCTAGTTTAGAAAAATGTTTAACCAAATTGTCGTGATCATCCAGTTCAATTTTCTCGTTTAGTTTAGAATTAGTTTTTCAAGCTCAATGACACGATCATGGGAGACTTTCAGGGCCACAGATAGTTCATGAAATTTGGAAGCATTAATAGAGCAATTTGAAGCAGTGAAAAAATATCTTGAGCAACACATTCAGTAATAAGAGTCTCATTTAATGTATGCAAGTTCTTCCTCTCAATCTCATTATATTTTAGTGCACGCTCATAATCACTAACTTCAACTACCATTGCATCAAATTCCTTTTCCATTCCTTGATATCGGATTGTTTCTATCCCTTTTTTAAGACTCTCAAAGTGATCTTTTAGAAGTTTAAAGAAAGGCATGACCTCAGTTAAATAACATTCTTTCATTTGCTCAAAACCCCTTTCTCCTTCTGTTATACCAATGGGTGTGATCCTTTTCTTGCAAGTTTTCTCAAAATCAACAAATAGTTGAAATATAACATATTGACTAATCAAGGTCTTGCTTTTAGTGGCAATTTTTCTAGGAACTAGATGCATTGGTGTATTAGGAGGATACTCACGCTTCTAGGCATTTTCCATAAAGGGAGGGTTTGTTTCAACAAATATTTGCAGCTTTTATTTCTAAGTCCTTTTCCGAAAAATTTGTTCGAGTTCAGAATGTTTGAGGCTTAATCATGTTCAAGGAAATCCAGTTTTCCTTCTTGTAGTCATGGGGAGTGATAATAATCTTTTCTCTTTGCATTTCGGGTCATCTAGATTTTTGTTCATCCTTTCCCTAGTGACTTCATCTGATTTCTTATCTTCCTCAGTGCACTCAACGCAACTAGGTTTCTTCCTAGGCTTAAGAATTTCATTACCATCATAAAGCACCTTATGAGCATTTCTAGCCTTTTTAATTACCTCTGGATTCGGTTCCTCAACAGGGGGAATGCTATGCTTATCGCTTAAGACTCGATGTTTAGTGACCATGTGAGCAGTCTGAATGGTGTTTCCTTGTATGTACAACTTGTTCTCAAGTTTGTTTTTCAAAGTTTTCAGATTAGAAAAATCTCTCAAGAGTTTTGATTCCTTTACATTAAATTCTTGCTTAAGCATTTTCACATTTTCTTGAAGTTCTTGTTTTTGTTTAGATGTTTTAGAAAGTTTTTCTTGCAAGGAATTTAATTCTTGTTTCAATACTTCTTCTATAAACTTACTTTTTCTAATTACGACTTACTTGGTCATCCATTTCCCCGCCACGAGTGGTCAACTCAAATTTAGCACGTTGTTGATAAATAGCAACACGTTCTTTATAGGCATTTAGTTCAGACATAATGGAATCATCAGGGGCACATGCAGTGTATTCATCAAAAACATAGTCATTGTTGACTGCAGAAGATGCATCACTTGGTACAACTTCACTTTCACTTTGTTTCACATATTGATCATATGGGACAATATCGATATTACTCATATTTTCAATATTTGATTCAATAGTTTCAGTTGATTGTACTTTGTCATGCATCCGTGCACACACATCATCGTATAGTTTTAATACCTCTGAGATGAGCTTGTCATGGGATGGCCCAACTAGTGATGAAGAAGAGACCTTGGGAGAAACCATTGGAGAAATGCTAGCCATAAAAATTGTGTGTGCCGAGGTCCATCATCCACATCGAGTCGTATGCATCACATCAGCTGACTTGAAAGGCATTCGATGATTGTGACGTATCTCCCTGAATAGGCTGCTCATCCACATCCGCATCATAGGTCTTGGCATTGCCCTCAGAAGAAACAGACAATCCTCTTCATTCAAAGAAGCACCATTGTCCTGAGCTTGAGCCAGCAGCATCTTATCTCTGAAGTAATCAGCATTCTGTGGGCGCTTTGGAGATGTACAGTTCCTTGCAATGTGTCCCTCACCACCACAGTTATAACATTTGATGAGCTTAGCTTGACCTTGGTTACCATTCCTTCCTCGATTCTGGTTTCCAACATAACCTCTCCCAGCTCCACCTCGTCCCCTGATCATACTGTTTTTCCTGAACTGGTTGCACCACGATCCTTCCATCTTTAATAGTGGCTTGATTGTGTGGGTTTGATGCAGTTCTGAGGTTGTTGTTGGTTTGTGGGAGAGTATTCATGTTTTGACTGATGAGAAGAGCTAGTTGATTAATGAAGCTACCCAAGCATCGATCGCTTTGTTTACATAGGATCAGGAATGAGTTTGTCATTACCATTACCCAAGGGTATGACTTGTGATGCTTTGGTTGTGATTCCGATGTTTGAGTAGAAAGCAGAGTCATTAGACGATCTTGTCTCTCCCTGGTTGGTTTTGAACTGATTGAGAATTAATTTTTCAAACATAGCATGTCCTCATTCGAAGAGGAAGGCATAGAGTGGCTCATAGTTTGTATTCTTCAATCCTTTAGTGAGCTTCACAGCGGTAACAAACTTGTGCCATTCGGGATTCATGTTGTTCACAAATTTTGAGTTCAATTGAATGTTAGGCATAGTCATTCTGATGTTCCTCATGTCATTAACTAACTTATGAAATCTCACATAGTACTCATAGACACTCTCATCTGGTTTCATCTTGAAATGCTCAAATTCGTCATAGAGTTGGGATTCTCTGTCTTCCATAGTTAATTCAAAACCTGAGAGAAGCATCTTAACATTGTCCCAAACTGCCTTAGCATCTGTGTTATGATTGATCAGCTTGTAGATGTCTTTAGGAAGACCTTGAAGAACAATGTTTGAAGCCCTGATATATCTCATCAAATCTCTTTTTATCCTTATCATCAAGCTCATATTACATCTTTAGGTCTGTCCATTCCGGAAAACAGAGTACCATCTCATTAGTATCAAGTAAGTCTCTAGTCGTCTCAACTCGATATGGTCCTTCATCAATGGATTTGAGAATGTTGACACCATTTTCCTTTCCAAGGCAATACGTCAATTCGTTGACCCCAAGAATCGTAGTCTGTTCTGTCAAGCATGGGTGGACGAGTATCTGAGCCAGCTGCTTGAACATCCTCGGCGATGGAGATGATGTGGGAACGTTGGTAGACATGTTAACAGATTATACGGGATTTTATAACTCTATGATTAAACCGAGAAATAGATTCTTTCACGGGATTTTACTGAATCAAGAGAAAACCGTAAACAATCACTCAAGACTCTAGAAGATAAAATACTAAATCGCTAGAAGATAATGCACTAAGTCGATAGAAATTAATGCACTAAGTCGCTAACCCTTAATTCGCTACACCCCTAAGTCGCTAGAGTCCCAAGTCGCTAACAGAGAAGCAAGTCGCTAAGTAGTAACTCGCCAATTTTGACAAAGTCGCTCAAGTCGCTAACCAAATTTTTGGCAGATCGTCCATTCGCTACACAAGTCGCTAGAGACACAAGTCGCTAAAGAGCAACTCGCTAATGACCAAGTCGCTACCACAAGTCGCTACCCGTAGTGGAGAATCCACTACTTGTACTTTAACTCGCTAGATCTAACTCGCTAGCTCCAACACTGCAAGTCGCTACAAAAATGTGAAGCAAGTCGCTACCAAGAAAATATTCCGTGAACTAAGTCGCTAGCTTGAAAAAACCATATAAACCTCACTTTTCAATCCAAAAACAACCCAACCAAGATGATTCAAGCTTACCAAATGAAAACCTAAACACTTTTGATGATTCTAAACATAAAAGTACCAACAAAATTCAAACTTTAACACAAGAAATCAACCAAATGATGCAAAAACCACTAAACTTTTTCAAACTAAAAACCACCTAAAAATCACTATAAATCCAAAGATGTGCACGATATGATCTAACCTGGCTCTGATACCAATTGTAAGATATAACTTTTCACATACACATCATAACATTAACACAAGGTAGCATATAGATGGAATTCTAGAGAGAGAAAGTTAGAGGTTTAGGGAACTTAGTGAGAGAAAGTGAAAGATATTATTATGAGCTCCAACTCTCTACCTTGGGAGGTAGAGAGTATTTATAGTCTTACATAAACGCCACACATCGGGCTCTGTGGATCGGGCATACAAAGGGTAAAGACCGTCCGTCCTCCGGTGTTACTTCTAACTAAATACTACTTAACTTAAAATAACTACGACTACGAGCTTTCTAACGATTACATATACTTGAGGTGACCGACTCTTTAAAACTCGAATTTCTAATTCCTAACAATAGCTTCTTCCACTCGCTTTGTTGTTGCTCCAAAGTGGTGGCACCAGATCCCTTATTGGGTTGATTAACCGCATCGTGACCTCGGTGAAGGTCGAGCCGCACTAACTTGACCCTCGGCCACCCATTTGTTCTATTGCAAATTCTTTTGCCACGTGTTGGAGTCTAAGGAATTTGAACTTCTTCATGTATGAAGTATCCAGTTGCTCTTCTTCTTCATCTGAGCTTTCTTCATAAGGCACAAGTACAGAAGTCTTCCCTTTTCCTTTGTCACCGTGGACTTGGAGGTTTAGCCGCCAAGGTTGAAGGTTCTTCGTTGCGCATTCAGTGTAGAAGATCTCTTCATCCGACATTGTGTATCTTCAGAGCTTTTCGTCCACAAGCTTTCTTTGGTTCATGTTTAGATATCGGAATAGGAACAGCCTTCCTTGGGAACTGTCCCCTTTCGTGGAGGATTCCTCCCGGGAAACATCCTTCGACTCTCGCTGCTTGCCGCACTTCCAACACTTCTCTTCGGTTCTCCTAGTAGGTGTTCCGTAAGGCTTATCATCGAGATGGCCAACTTTGCCTTCTCTCGCATCGCTACTTGACACCTTTTGTATGTTTCAAGATTTTGATTTCATTTGTCGAAGGTGATCGTGCAAAGACGCACCGCTTCTTTGTTGATGATTCCTTGATTCTGACGGATAGGGTAGGCTCACCAACATATCGTGATTATCCGGGTCATTGATCCTCTCGGGAATGTCGGGATGAAGTCCAAGTGCTCTCTGGATCAACAATTTTGTGTATCTGACATAGGGAATCTTTGAGCCAAGTTTCTTGTGAAATGACATCATGTCTTCCCATAGCAATGCTTCAATTTCGATGTCCTTTTTGTTGATTAATGACCAAAAAATTTGTAGTTCCATGAGCTTGGGATGCTCATAACCACTATCACGACCAGAGACCGATTTGGTAATGATGATGTAGAGGGTTCTCCACGGTTGAGGAATGTTCTTAAACTCCACATGAGAATGCTTAGTAATAATTCCTGAAGATTCATCATATCCAATATCCATCGAATTGCGTAACTGCTCTTCAAGAGGTGTGGCATAGAAGTCGGTTGGCTCGATCTCGTGGAATAAGAAGAATGTTCCTAGATCGCTTGTGTGATGGTGATTAGTTTGTGATTGAGCATCACAGTCACCGCACTTTGACCTTTGATCCTTTGCATTGAATTCCGAATTGTTGTAATGTAGATCTCCTGCATCAGAGTAGTGTGAGAGCATATTCGTATGGATGGTTCTTAAGAATATCCACAAAGAATCAAGCAAGAAGATTCTCGAAAGCATGTGAGGGTTTCAAAGTCAACTTCGAGATTGTTCTTTACAATCTTTCTTGGATAGCCATTAGGGAAGATATCATCAATTGTGAGAACCTTCGTGTACATCCACATTCATTTGAGCGTACCATGTCGTGATCCGAAATAACATTATCCAAAAGAACCAACATATCGAAAGACATAATGTTAGTCAACATAAGGTTTTATTGTCTAATTATTAAATATACAATGGTTAATGATTGTTACGAGTCCTAAGTCACTTGTATGTCCAATAGTCCAATGACGCCGTGAAACGCTTTCGTGAGTTAGTTAACTTTAAGTATTTAAAGTTTATGTTATCACTTATAGTTCACAACATATCAAACGATTAATTTTATTAGTGACATTATTGGATTCGTGACGTTATGATTCATTTATTTACAAGTTTGCACGTGTAACAATTCAAAATGAAGGTTTGATCAAGGCTTATGCGTAGGAATAGTAGCTTATGCGAAATGATAAGTATACAGCAGATGTAAGCTTACGTAGGGATCCGACTTACGCTGTAAGAAATATTACGCGTAGGAACAAGGAGAACCTTATGCGCGAAAACTTAAGCGTAGGCGTATATAAACCTAACGCGTAAGGATTACTCGTAAGAGTAAACCTTATGCGTGAGTCACCGTTACGATATCCTTCACAGATACACGTAGTCCCATTGTAGAACCTTACGCTGCAGTTACGCGTAAAATTTCTCTTACGCATAACTTTCACGCAAGGTGATCCTTATGCGTAGAGTAACAAAGACTTTGATTCTGAGTTTTATGCGTAGCAAGCCTGAAATAAAATCATCATATCCTCAATCTTATCACATATATTCATTCTAAAATAGATTATGGCATGAAAGCTTGTTTAACATTTTACGCGTAGAAAGTCATACGCGTAAGTCAAAACCCTAAGGTTCATGAATTACGAATATGATTTCTAGCCATAGGATATGCACCAAAGTTTTTCTGGTAGGTCTTAGATGTTATCAGAGTCTAATAACCAAGTTTTAACACCCAATTCGTGGTGAATCAAAAATACCCAAACTAAAGAACATTAAACCCTAATATCTAATTCTAACTTAATTAGTATTTCTGGGTTGTTATAGGGCCAGGATATCATCAATTCAACATGATATTAACCTCACAAAGCAATCTTTTTGACCAAAAGCCTTCACATTTGAAAATACCCAAATCCACGCATAAACCCTAATTTTTCAAAATCACTCAATTTGAGTTTCTAGGTTCGTTTTGAGGATAGAAAAAATATCATTGATGTTATTAAAACATTTTGACACTATCTTTTTAACCACAAACACATAAACAAGATTATGTGTTCATACGCATACGCGTAGAACACAAAATCAACCATAGTTTAAAATCTAACCGTTAATTTTCAAAACGATTTAAAACCATTGTTTTAATCTTGTTAAGAACACAAAGACACTTACAAATTGAAGATCTGAAACACGGATTTCTTGAACGTTTTTTAAACATAGGATGAGATGGGTTTTAGAAATAAATGTGAAGAGTTAAGTTAGGTGGGATATTTTATTGAAAAAATACTTTCAAAGTTTTGACAATTTTAGTCCCTCAACCTTTCCTTTACATCCAATGCCATTTAACTTCCATTTTGGTTATCAAACAAAAGATTTTAAGAAAGAAACTTGACGACACTCCCCCTCTACTTAAGAAAATAATGAAAGGTTATAAATTTTAGTCCGAGGAGTGTCAGCTTGACCGTAAAAAGTTTACCACCATTGATAAAAGAAACAACCGATATGATAACATGCAAGTACAGATGTTTTGAAACAGCTTAAGTGATTATTTTCTCCCCTCAACACTTGATCGAAAAATAATGAATTTTGAAAGATTAAAGTGTTGATGAAAGAAACGTACTTGCCATGTTTAAAGAAAAATAGATTAGAAGAATATTTTTGTTGTTTTATCAGTTTTATATTTTTGTATTTTGTTTTTGAAAAATAATATTTACAAAAGAGATTTTGGTGTTTGATGTGTTTTAAGACTGTTTTGGGAGATCATCCAATTCCTCTTGAGTCAAACACCTCATACCAATCCGGTGGACCAACTCATTAAACCTAGCGAGGGGCAAGGCTTTGGTGAGAAGATCTGCCAATTGGTATTCTGTACCCACAAAATATAATTCAACAAGACTGCTCCACGTGATCCTTTATGAAATGATATCAAAGATCGATGTGCTTTGATTTCGAGTGCTGAACTGAATTGCACGAGATCGCAATGGCACTCCGATTGTCGCAAGACATCGGGATTCTGTCAAATACGTAACCATAGTCTTTGAGTTGTGTTCTCATCCAAATGACTTGAGCACAACACGACATACGGCTACATATTCTCGCTTTGGTTGAGGACAACGATGTACAATCCGCTTCTTCGATTGCCATGACACCGCTTATCACCAAGAAATTGTAAAGCTCCTGAAGTACTTTTCTGTGAATCTAAGCATCCTGCATGGTCAGTCGTCAAAAGCGATTAGTTCAAAACCGTAATCCTTCGGATACCAAGATTCCCAAATTAATGGTTCCCTTGATGTATCGGAGGATTCTTTTAGCCTCAGAGAGGTGAATTTCAGTTGGTCGCAACTGATAACGAGAGCAAAGATATACGGCAAAGACAATATCGTCCCTAGTCTGTTAGATACATGAGAAACCCAATAATACTACGGTATTTTGTAGGGTCCACCAATTTCCCATGTAAATCAGCCTCTAGCTTCTTGGTATGAGCCATTGGTGTGGCATAGGTGTCACAGTTTTCCATTCCAAATTTGTTAAGAAGTTCAAGGGCATATTTGGACTGACTCAAGAAAATACCACGGGGTGATTGATGAACTTGTAATCCTAGAAAGAATGTAAGTTCACCCATCATGGACATTTCAAAATTTTTCTTCATTAGTTTTGCAAAAGCGATTGAGTACTTTTTATGTGTAGACCCAAAAATGATGTCATCCACGTAAATTTGAACAATTAAGATATGTGCCCCGTGATATTGTATGAAAAGAGTAGGGTCAACCGAACCTTTGGTGAAATTATTTGGCAATGAAAGATGATAGCTTATCATACCATGCCCGAGGAGCTTGTTTGAGACCATACGGAGCTTTGTTCAGTTTGTAGACATGGTTCGAACTCGGATCAACGAATCCTTCCGGTTGGCCGACATAAACCGCTTTAAGTTGTCCATTGAGAAACGCAGCTTTTGACATCCATCCGAAAGACCGCCATATTCATATGAGCCGCGAACGCCGAGAAATATCCAAACAGCCTCAAGATGAGCAACCGGAGCAAAAGATTCTTCAAAGTCAATACCTTCTTCCTGACGATAACCCTTAGCCACCAGACGTGACTTATTTCGATAACGCTTTCCTTCAAAGATCCAATTTGTTTTTCCAAATCCATTTTAGACCAATGACGTAGACCCCTGTTGGTCTTTCAACCAGCTCCCATACTTCAAGACGTTTAAATTGGTTGAGTTCTTCTTGCATGGATTCAATCCAGTTGTCCTTTGTCATTGCGTCTTTGATGTTTTAGGTTCGATTGGCAAATGCAGTGAGTGCATAAATGCAATGTTCACCGCCTCTGTGTGAAGACGCTTGTCTTGTAACAACCGTTGATTCGGGTTGCCAATAATATTTTTCGTGAGGATGGTCTTTTGTACATCTATGTGTGGAGGGTTGATGTTGGTATACATTGTGCATATTTTGAGGATTCAAATGGCTTGTTGAAGATTCTCGCGACATCAGTGCAGCAGCCTCATTAGCAAACGGGTTAAAGAACGATTTGGATCAAAATCGCAGTGTGGGGTACTTCATTCGTAACATCATCACGGCGTTCATCATTGTTAGGAAGCGGTTTGTTCAACTCAATGTGTTGGAGTCAACCGGTGGTGCTTCTTCAACCATAGTTGTTGTAGCAGGTGTATCGTATAAGAGTATTATCGTTGAGCAAATGGAAACCGGATACACCGAGCACGATCATCAATATCGTCACTAAACAGCGGAGCAAATAACCTTTCCATTTGTTGACGATTAAGCGGGGCTTTGTTCAAATTGATGATGGGGTTTGGGGAAGTTTAAGCGTTGTGTCCGGTTCCAAGCTATTATACTCAGAAGCCATTTCCGTGAGTTCATCAAAATGAGCATGAATCGCTTCCATAACCTCCTTTGTTCGACGATTCCGTATTCGAAACCTTTAGAATTATCACAATATCCTATAAAGACTCCAATGTCGGCTTTGAGCTTTCCAAAGTCATCACGATCATTATTGGATAGCAAAGAGATCCAAATACATGAAAGTGTTTGAGATTTGGTTTTCTGTGGACAAGCTCAAAAGGTGTTTTGTTGTATGCTTTGTAATCATAGAACGGTTTTGAGTATAGCATGCAATATAGATACGCCTTCCATAAGTAATCTGGAAGTTTAGCATTGATTAACATTGTTCTTGCAGCTTCCACTAACGCTCGGCTTTTCTTCAACAACTCCGCTTTTGTTCCGTGTACGCAATAGATGTCCGATGCTGAATTCCCACTTTCTCATAAAATTCACGAAGAGTTTGGTTAACAAATTCAGGCTGCCTCTGTCTTCGATTTGTTGAACGGTTTCAGAGTGAACTTGTATTTTCGTGAGAAAGGTGATGATCATCTGTGGAGCTTGATCTTTGCTACGAAGAAAGTAGACCCAAGTCCAGCGTGAATAGTCATCAACAATTACTAAGATGTAGCTTTTGCCATTGATCGTTTGCACGCATCGGGCCACACAAATCCATGTGAAGAAGATGAAGCACATGCTGAGAGCTGTGTTCCACCTTTGAAGGAAAATGAGCACGAGTGCTTTTGCCTTGTTCACAAGCTGAGCAAAGGTGATCTTTAGAATACCGAAATCATGGGAGTCCTTCAACTAGTTTGTGTCGAGCAAGGTTGGTGATGGTTTGAAAGTTTAGATGTGAGAGACGACGGTGCCATAGCCATGATTTTGTTGATGTTGCCTTTGAAAGTAAGCAGATGGGAGAAGAAGCAACCATGTCTTGCATAGAGATAGTGTAAAGACTGGAATTACGGAGCCGCATATAAGGTCGTTTCCTTGTAGATCATTAATGAAACAAGTTTTCTCCCTGAAAGCAACCTCCAAATCTCCATCACAAAACCGACCTACTGAAAACAGATTGTGACCGAGGCCTTCCACATAATAAACCCTCCTAATTTCGATGTTCCCATTGATATAGTCTCCGTAGCCCATGATAGTCAAGCAGTGATCATTCCCTAACCCGACAAAGCCAATGAACTTTGCAATAAAGTTTGATAACATTTTAAGGTTGCTCGTCATGTGTCGAACATCCGCTATCAACAATCCAGGAATGATCTCAGACACCGTTACACACCAAACTAATAATGATGGAATAGAAGTAGATGTGGAACCCCAAATGTTAGAGGGTTCCGGAGCAATTATAGTAGACATACACACATCAATAGCTTTAGGTATCCATTTAAATCCTAGTGTGTTATATATCCATTTCTGCCATCTCCAACTAGTATTTGCTTTAGTCTTAGTGAATGCACTAGGTGGTACTACATTCCTAGGAGGTGAAACTGAGCTACAGGGACAGAAAAGCGCTTCTTAGAATCTAAAGAGGGCGTCTACCAAGCAATGCACTTAGAAAGATTAGTGGGCCTAGAGGTATTCGGTTCTTAGGATTCCTTAAACGAGAGATGATAGCTTTAGCAACACATTTATCATGACAATCAAAATTCATACTTTTACGACAAATAACACAAGGTGCATCGATCAATATCAAAAGTGCTTCATGGTTTAGCATTCGTTACATCACTATTTCTATTACATTTGCCGGACGCAATATCTATAGTGGAAGCAACGTGAGTCTTATTCATAGTCCTAGGGTGTTCTTCTACTTTAGCATTCCTTATTGATCTTTTCTTAGGTCGCAACTTCCTATTCTTCGATGTAGTGCTCCTAGGCCGTGAAGTGCGGACGTTTGGAAAAGACGCAACTATTCCTCGCTTAAAGAAGGAAGCACGCTAGCAACTTGTGATTTGGCAGTAGGGATTCTAGGTTCACGATTACTAAGTGTTACTGTGCTATTCTCTTAATCACGGTAGGCGGAAGTTGTTCATACTTTCCTAACATTTCTCTTAACTTGAAGATAGTGTGAATCGATCTTGATTTTCGTACCTAATATTTCCAAAGAAAATGCATAACTTCTTTAATGTGTGCAAGATAATGATCAAGTTCATTTGATGCTTCATCACGAGTCTTTTGAGTAAATCAAATATGACACCATATTCCTTTTTAACTTTACAAGTTCTTGTTCATATTTTGAGATTTGACACTTAAAAGACACGTTTTGATCATCCGTTGCTCAATTTTAGGATCGTAAGATTTTGCACGAATCAAGCGATTTTGTGTTGATAAACAAGTTGTTGATCGTGAATATCTTTTTGACACCAATTAAGACGACGTGTTGCATTTGAAAGTTCGTTTGACAATCGTTTGTTTTCAACTTTTAAGGACTCGACCAAGCACATTATCGTGTTCTCAACATTTACCACATAATCAACAAAGATCGCAGAGATATAATCAAATGCATATGACAAAGAATTCAATAGCACAACATTATGGACATCAAAGACGGATGACATCTTCAAAGAGTCGATCAACATCTTTTCTCAACATTTTCTTTTACGTTTAGTATTAGAAATAGATGTTTCGCTTTTCTGAAAACGACCTTCATCAATCCAAGTTCCTTATGAAAGTCCTTTCCCAAGACAATGCACAACTTTTCAAATTTTTAACATTTGGTAAAAGATTTTTCCAAAAATGTCTTTGTTCTCACGCCAGAGGCATTGAAAATGTTGAACTTTGATTTCATAATGATATTCTATCTCATGTTGTAAAGTTTTGAGGTCAGCCATGAAAAGGTCAAAATATCGAAGAATTTTGATTTTCGTGTTTTGAGTTTACTTCACTGATGGAAGGTAAAGGACCATAAGTTTGTGCATAATCTATTTTGGGATTATCATTAGAAGACTCAGACGTTTTTATGATAATCCTTGGTGTGTTAGAAGAATCCGCTGGTGTGACGAAAGTGACCGCTTTTGAATAGTTAAAAGGTTTGTTGTAAACAACTTTTTCTAATTTTGATCGACTCTCGTCTTCTCGTGATCTAATTCCTCTTGACGATGATATTCAACAACACTCATAAATGAATTATCAATTTTATATTCTCGCACCGAAACTTCGTGATTTGGTTTGAATGTTTTGGTTGAAAGCTTAGGTTTGTAATCAGGAAGATTCGGTCCATATCCATTTGGATTGGGTTTTAAAGTAAACTTTTCAATAGCCGTGACCGACTCGCCATGTTTGTAAACAAAAATTTTAAACTCTTTAAGTTTGTTTTGCAAGCCGATGATTTCTTCAAGATGATCATCTATTCGCTTCGTTGAATGCTTTTTGTATGCAGAGAACTGTTTTTGACAAGTTAACAACTCACCTTTTAGCTTTTTGATTTTCCAAGGTGAGAGCATTAATTTGCTTTTTATGTTCATGTTTCATTTGTTCTATTTCGCATACAAAGCATTCTTCGAAGCTAGATCACGATCTGCTCTCTAAATATTTTTCGCTTTTGATGAGATTTGGCAAAGGTCGCTTCAAAACCGCTTTTCACGCTTTTCTTGAGTTTTGAAAAAGTTGAGTTGCTTTTGTAAACATTCAAAATCCTTGGTTAACAAAGGCATTTTTGCTTTTCTAGTCCTGATTAATGGCATGACATTTTTCCACTATGGTCTGTTGGTCTTGTATTAAACGAAAAAAATCTGGATGAGGCAAAAGTTCGGCGTGTTCAATGTGAGTCTCAACATGATCATTACGGAGATCCTCAAGTATAACCACGGAGTCAATTTGATTATCAAGGGAAACCGCTTTGGTCATCTTGATCGCCAAATATAACTACGGGTCTAGTTGAAAATCGCCGAATGAGATGGACGACTCATTTTGAACATTCTGAGCCTTGCCGGATTCAGATGTTGGCGAGATATGAGATCAGAGATAAATATGGTTTGTTCGGGTACCTGAGACAAGCCATCGTGTCATACACCGGGCCTGTGGTCACTCATGTGTAACTCATGCATATTAGCCATCAACATAATAGCGCATTGGCCCGCAAGTCCTCCATATCATCATCCTGAGTCGATTTGCCATAAAGCTCGTTTTTGTCCGTGAGAGTTCCACCAGCTTCATCCTTAAGAGCCAAAAGAAGAGCCTCTTTGTGATAAGCACTGCCTCGAGTCCTAGGCTTTGGGCATGCATTAGCCAGATGTCCCTTCTCATTGCAGCTTGTAGCATCAAGACCATTCAACCCATTCTCGAGCATTCCCTGTTCCACCACTTGAGCTCTATTGTTATTCCTACCCACAAAGATTAAACCCTTGACCACCCCATCCGGACGACCATATACCACGATTCTCAACTTCAACTCGCCCATTGTTCACAACATGCTTTGATTCCTTGTATTTGACGAGGAACGAATACGGTTGTTGGATTTGTTGGTATAACGGCTAAAGGCATTAGCAATCATAGCAAATCCTTGCTTGCTTCTCGAACGGATCGATTCCTCATTAGCTTCACTGACAAGTGCTTGAGCATTGTTGTTGTTGTATGGAACCAATTGAGTTTGTTGAGATTGAGGTTGTGAAGGATCATATGGTGTGATTGTAGCAGTTGGTTGAGTTGCCGGTTGAGGAGAATAACCGCTTTGAGCATATAAGGCAAGTTGTTGATTTTCCAGATGTGTTGGTGGAGCAATTTGAGCACGGAGAATCCTTTCCCTATCAACTTCCTTTTCATGAGGCTTCAAGTAATCGTACAACAATCCATATGTAGAATGATGCAAATTCTTCGCTGGACGGAGAAAAATGACATACTTCTCCCATTCGTGACCAAGACTACTCAGAACTTAGTATTCATGCAATTTTGGCATGATGATGTTGTGTTTATCCAAATCATTGATGATGTCTGAAAAATGATGATGATAAGACTCTAGTGTCTCTCCAAGTTCAATCATGAAGTGTTCATAAGCCAAGTAAATTTTGGATTCCAAATCCTCCCGATTGAGTACAGATCCTTCCATAAGAAGATGAATATGATCCCACATTTCCTTTGCAGCCTTTTGAGCATCAACACTTCGAAGAATTGGGTTAGGTAATCCTAAGAGGATATATTGCATTGCAAGTTCATCAGCCTTCATAGTGTAGAAGTTCTTTTGCATTCAGGTCGGCAATAAAGAGTAAATGTTGGATTGTTCATCTCTTGGTGGATTAGCATTTGATCTCGGCGGTACGATAATGAAGTAGGCATCCAAATGGACCTTCCAGGATAACCTTCTTTAAGAACTTTCCATGTGGCTTCTTCTGATCACAAAACCTAAAGAACCTTATCACCCATTGATCGTAGTTTCCTCGAGTGAGCATTGGAGGTCTATCAAGTGATCCAACCTCATGAATTGATTGTTGGCTACTTAAAGCTTCACACATCTTTGCAAACCAAGTGGGTTCCTTCATAGTGTTCCTTGATGGATGTTGATTGAATTCGCTTTGTGTAAGGTTGAACATGAAGACTTGGTGGTGGTGGAACCATTTGAGGTTGTGGAATTGCAGCAAGTTGTGGAGTATGTTGTTGATTAAATTGTTGCTGATAAATTGCTTGTTGTTGATTCAATTGTTGATGTTGTGGAGTTAGTTGTTGTTGATGTTGAGAATAAGTGTAAGGGAAATAAGTAGAGTATGGTGGTTGTGACATGCTGAAAACTTGTGTTGGTAAAAAATGGATCTTTGTAGTCGAATGAACCTTTGTTGATGAAGTATCCTTAGGCGTAGTAATCACAATAAACCAAGTAAGACTTATGCGTAAAACACCAAAGTTACGCAGTAACAATGAGAGTTACGCCAGTAGTTTTAGCTACGCTGTAAGGAAAAATCACTAAAGTTATGTGTAAACAAAGTAGTTAGGCGTAGAAAACTAAGGCGTAGGATTACCTTATGCGTAAGACTAGGCTTAGGCGTAAGATGAATCTTATGCGTAGGATTTCTACGCCTAAGCTTTATGCTTATGCGTAAGTTTAGGTTTTATCTCAAGTGATCTTTTACACTATCACAAAGGCAAAAGATATCCAAAGTCGACGTGATTTTCAGTGCTTATCCAAGCAAGAAAACACGGAGTAAAACCATGAAAACGTAAGATCAAACCA
Organism: Chrysanthemum makinoi; assembly: GCA_910596185.1. Classification (NCBI taxonomy): domain Eukaryota; kingdom Viridiplantae; phylum Streptophyta; class Magnoliopsida; order Asterales; family Asteraceae; genus Chrysanthemum; species Chrysanthemum makinoi. The sequence goes on from OU343221.1 coordinate 187,494,566, forward strand.
AGAAAAATCTTACGCCAGAGTATTAGGGTTTTGCTACGCATAGGATTACTCGTAAATTTGATTATGCCCAAAGATGTTTCTAAACCAGTTTTTGTAAGATGAAATAGCTTCAATAACACCAAAATGACACAAAAGTGTGAAACTTGATGATCCAAAGCTCTTAAAAAGTTACGCAGGGACAAAACCCACCTTTAATAAAAACTAGCTCAAAAACAATGATCCACGCATAAAGTTCGAAACGTTTTGCCAAAAACAAGTATTTTAACACCTTAAAACATTGAAAGTACAAGAATCTTGGATTCAAACGTGTAAAAATTGTGTTTTTAAGCGAACCAAAGTATCAAACCACGCACGTATGTTCTACGCGTAGGACCAAAAACCCACTTCAAGAAACAATACGTTCACCCAACTAGTAGGCTTATTGATACCATCGATTAGGTCACTAGATTTACAACACAAGCTTAATAGAAAGAAATAAAGAGGAGAAGAGATCGGTTGAACAATAAACACACACACACACGCGTATAAATGTAGAAGGGTTAGGCGTAGGAGTATGTGAAAGAGTAAATTGAACAACCAACCTTCAAATGAAGGTTTACAAGAGTATTTATAGGAGGGAAGCTAGGGCAACACTCCTAGTTCCCATCCTTTCCTTATTGGACATGGGCCTAAGCTCATGGGCCTTCTACATAAGCTTAAGGCTAATAACAAACATAAAGGCCATAATTAAGCTAACTATTACATATGAGATAACTAACACTTGATTATGGTTTAGGAGTGATTCCAACAAACTCTTACGCCTAAGCTTGGTATTACGCTTTAGCTTACTCCTACGCATAAGCTCCTTTCTTACGCATAAGGATCCTTGTTACTCATAACCCATTGTTCACTACTTTTGGCCCAAGCATATATGTTACTTGTTAAATGTTACGCATAGGTCACAAATATCTGGTGTTTCATATAAGCTTACAAAAGTTAATATGTTGTGTGTTAAGTGAATTATTGCTCTTTGAAATTTCAAAAATTAACATGTTAACGTGAACTTATCACATCAACTTCATACATTTTGACTAATGTGACTTAGGACTTGTAACTAACATAAACATGTTACCATCATACAAGTAATTAGATAATAATCGCACTAATACAAACACATTGTGTTTCCATATGTCCTGCCTCTTTGTCTAATGACTTTCAGATCATGAAATGGTCCGCAAATCAAGCAAACATCAATGCCCCAAATACCGAGCTCTCGATGGCAAACACATTCCAAGCCGATACCTACAAAACAATTGGCAAAAACTATCTCCGTGTCATCTTCAACTACTTCATATGCTCATAATCATCTTGCATTTGTCGCGGGACATCCTTTCCGCTACATCCATTCAAATTCATGTTCACAAAGTCATCGATGATGAGTATGATTCAATGATGAGGTAATACAATTTAGTAAGACATTAAAGCAAATGATGGAATTCCATGCTTCAACCTTCCTGTTAATCAACCCGGAGAGGGTCATGCAAGAGTCCTCCACTTATGGAAGATCCATTGTAAACATTTCTTTTACCCCATCCGATCCGTTAATCAACCCGTAAGGATCGGTGTCACCGTTTCTACAATCGTTGAAATGAAGCAACAACAACAACAACTTATACAACCGCAAGAAGAAAAGCATGGTGAAGATGTGGAAATATATGATGAAGGAGATTACGATCATGATAAGGATGAAAGATTCACTGATGATAATTGGGTGGCTTGTCAAGAGGAAATGATTCAAAGACGAAAAGAAGCTCCTAGAGCCGAGGAAAAGTTAAAGAAGGAACCGCATAACCACATAGTTGACAATCCTATACACAAACCTCAAAAGTCTTCTCAGAACACCTCTTGACACTACCACCAAACCCAAATCATCATCTCAATCATCACCTCCATCAACATAAGAAACACCTATGTCAACAACAAAAATGCTAAGAAGGCAACTCCATCCAATGATTCGAGCAAATGGTTAAGGTGTTATCACCAATACACAACAAGCTACACATTACCACCATCTCCCATCAACCAAGGGATTCAGAAAACCACACCACCAATGGAGAAAACCGCTGATCACTTTTTACATACACCGGTGGTGAGGATCACGACATACCTAAGCCCCCAACCGTAACCTCAACCGAAATTTAAATCAAGTACATTATCAAAATCCTTGTTTTCATACGCTTCAAATCAAAGAGCGTATTGAAGTTCTTCACTCCTAATCTTACCTAAATTCTACACTTCATCGAATCAATCAAGAACCTCAAGACAAAATCGCTCATAAACACAGTTTGGGTTTGTCTACCAAAGTAAAATCATCATACTTGCTTCTTGGCTTTCTCATGAAATTCACTAAGTTCTAAGACGCCGAGATGGTTCGATATGGATTGTCATATCGATTGAAGGACATTGAGTTGGGTATAATTCGCATCTAAGAGATGGAATTCAAAGGATCGCAAGGATGTTCGTTGATTAATAACTAGGATTGATGAATGTTTGATTCATCTGATCGATGCAACGGTTGGAGAGCTATGTGGAGGATGACCAAACTTTCCTCGATTCTCGACTTTCCAACGTCCCCTCGGAAAGTAGCCGATCGTCTCAGAATCATTGGGTATTCTCTTGATTGTGATTTTGCTTGTTTGATTATCTGTCCATGGCTTGTGCACATATTACGTTGTACAAACCCGCACTTGTAAATAAAGGACCCCCGTGGTACGCTGACACAATCCTTATAAATGGAGCTTAAAGCTTCTTACTTTTATGTAAAACCTATCAAACCTTTCACTTTTCAAGGTTTTGCTCAAAAGAACAAGTACTTTCCCTAATGATTTTCAAAACCTCAACCGTTTATATCACTTGTTGAGGGGGAGTACTTGACTTAAAACTTTGTTCACAAATTGTTCACAAAGTGGGTCATTCTTCCCTACCACACTGAAATGGTCATATTTATTCTCAACTTTTCAAAATAACATTTTATATGCCATTTTTGAGGGGGAGAAAATACGTGATAAGAAATATGTTATGTTTTGCTATATGAACTCTCGTGTGAAAAGACTTTAACCCAAGAATTGACGAGATCTTAACCAAGAACTCAAAAAGACTTGTCCGACGGTAATAATTTCAAGCTAGTTCGCTAGTGATGTAAACGTGTCCTCAAGAAAGGACTTTTCCGAGTAGAATGTACCATTCGAGAAACTCTTGGTAGATATGAACCTTGACGGGTTTGACAACCTCGTGGTTTTCCACACCTTCAAGCTAGTTATTAGAGTTAGTTGTCACCTAAAAGCTGATAATGCAACTCTTTAACTATGCCACGTGAACCGTGTCTCAAGCTGGGAATGTATATCTTGAGTCGATCAATTCAAAAGTGCGCTACTTTTTCCTCACAAGTGCAAGTTTCCTCAAAACTCTAAAGCACATGTGGAGGGGGAGTATATCTGCTAAAAGATAAAACTCTCATAGTGGTTCAAACATGTTTTCATCTACAAACCCTTTGAGAGATTTTCTTGAAAATGGTTTTATGGCAATGGAGTTATAAGGTGATTAAGGTTAGAATAATCGTTCTATGTTCCGTCAGAGCCGGAGGGATCTACCCAAGGACACTACCAATAGTTAGAATTTAGATGTCCTTAGGTATGATTGTAGAATGTAGAGAATGAAAATCGGAGAAAGAAGGAGTTGAAGAATTAAAAAGAAATGCAAAGAAAAGGGTGAAAAGAAATAGCCCTCTAGATTATTCAACTTAGGCGCATAATCGGTTCAATTATATGCTACCGTTGTCACTAGATGACACCGTATTGAAGATTAAAAGTCGCCATGGACCCAAAGGACTAAAGTGGACGATGCACTAAACCTTCTTAACCACTCAAGTTTCTCTCAACATAAGCTTGTTTCATTCTCACAAGGAACCCTACTGAAACTATCGGCTTTCTCTTAGAGATTGCTGGTATTGAAGAAGGAGACCCTCTCCTAGTCTCCGCTCAGGAAAACCAAAATGCACTATTGAGTCTAGAGCCACGAGATTCATCAAAAGATCTCTTAGGTACACTTGACATTTTATCACTTGACATTCAACAATAAGAATTTCAAGGTACATTATCGAGTCCTTCACGATCTTAGCAACTGCCGAGAACATTTATGAGAGGTTCACATTTGTGATCCTCGTGATTGAATGAAAACTCCCCGCCAGTGGTCAACATCAAAAATGCGATCGGCAGTCGCCTTCGCAACTCCCCTCGTGGATTGCGCTTTAGTGGTCTCAAACGGTCTACAATGTCAGGAGGTGATGCTTCGGTACCTCAAATACTCATCTCAATCGAGGTGTACTTCGTACATCGTGTTATCTCAATTTGTGGGACTCCGAACGCCTTTGTAAGAATTATAGAGTTGTGTTTTCACACTATGCCGCCAACACTCTCGAAGGGGTTCAAACTTGTGTGCCGGAATCGCTTATTACTAACCGCTTTAATGTTTACTTCTTATGGAAGCTCGGAGCGAATGATCGAGATTCTCCACTTGTTCACACCAACAACATCATCAAAGAAGTTCTATCTTAAAGCAACACAAAGTCGAATGATTCTTCACAAATCAAAGAATCTACAAAGTTAAAGACTTAAAGAACTTCATCAAGCATCAGAATCCAACGTTAAAGAGTGTGTGAGCATGTTGGAGAAAGACGTGAGACACCGGCAAATAAGGTAACTCTCGAGGCAAACTAGATGCAGATAACAACATACTATCACTTTCATCACAAAGAACAATGATCAAAGAACAAAGTTAAAGATGATGTCAAAGCATAACCTGCTCAAAGAAAACTATCTCACTACACCGGGAGATGGTTCAAATCAAGGCAATTCTTCTCACAAGAAAGAAGAATGTCAAGACGCCAAAGCTACTATTACATCAACGCTTCACCGTTCATCACCAACACTTGAGGGGGAGATTGTTGGAATCACTCCTAAACCATAATCAAGTGTCAGTAATTAATATGTAATAGGTAGCTTAATTATGGCCTTTATGTTTGTTATTAGCCTTGAGCTTATGTAGAAGGCCCATGAGCTTAGGCCCATGTCCATTAAGGAAAGGATGGGAACCAGGAGTGTTGCCCTAGCTTCCCTCCTATAAATACTCTTGTAAACCTTCATTTGAAGGTTGGTTGTTCAAGGTATTCTCTCATTCACATCTCTACCTTTTAACCGTATACTCATACGTGTGTGTGTGTTTGATATTTGTTCAACCGATCTCATCTCCTCTCTATATCTTTCTATTAAGCTTGTGTTGTAAATCTTGTGACCTAACAGACATCTTCAATCACTTAGAAGTATTAAGCTCATCAAGTTTACTCGCGTTTAGATACGTGTCTCCTCCCCTTGCCGATTTGATACTCGTAATCAAAGAACACATTGAAGCCCATATACTCAAATCATTCAGAAGAACCTTTAGAAGTCTTTTGTGATAATCAACTTGTCATATTATCAGAGCAAATCTAATTAGATTAACATTGGCTTCACTATCCCCAATTAGTGCTCTCTCCCCAAAACCCATTACAACAATCTTAATGCGATGAATGCTTGAATTAAGAAGTTAAGTCTTTAGATTGTTAAATGCAACTCGCCTTTAGTCTTCTAACATGTACCAAAGAATGTAGAACCGACTGTAGACTCGACCTTCTTCAAGATTGTCCACTTGGGGAATAGAAAGTCAACATCTTCAACTCACCAAATGCCTCCCCAAGTTAACATACAAATAGCAAATCCCCAATACCTCAAATCCTCCCAATCAAACAAGAACAAAGATGTTCATTAAGGAAATCGACTCTGGCGAATCGAAGCACTTTGTCATGAATCAAATCAACCTCAGTGAAGATGTTTTTAACCAACGACTCTTACTAGAAAACCCATGTGAAGATGACCATAATAAGAAGCTCTGCTCTTACATGAGTTTGGAGCCGCTTGACAATTTATTCTCGTAAATCAATCAACCATACAAGAAATTCACACTTCTTTTCCCCCTCAAGAATTGCATACGGAGTTGCCATTCTTGATTGAATAAGTGAACATCTTCAACAAATGTAGTCTATTCACACTTCTCCCTCAAGAAAATTAGCACATGATGTCGCCATCGCCATTATACTCGAGCAAGTGGAATAAGAAAACAATCAACTATAGTCCTGTCACTTGATGTCGAAGTTGAAAGCATGGAATGGCCACACATTAGTGAGAAGATTTATCTTCTTCGTAAGATAAAGTCAAGACCTAAGCGCATAATTTTCTTTTCTTTAGAGTAATGCAGGCTTGAAATCGTTTCGCTCAAACGCCATAATCAGAAGAGATATTGGATTTCACATGCACATCATATCATAACTCAAAGTGGGCGTATAAAGGTGAGTTCTAGAGAAAGAAAGTTAGAGGTCTAGGGAACTTAGTGAGAGAAAGAGAAAGATATTATTATGAGCTCCAACTCTCTACCTTGGGAGGTAGAGAGTATTTATAGTCTTACATAAAACGCCACACAACGGCGTGGATCGCATATGCATACAATGGGTAAAGACCCGCCCCGCCCTCCATGGTGTTACATAACTAAATACTACTTAACTAGAAATAACTACACTTACTACGAAGCTTTCAACGATAACATATACTTGAGGTGACCGACTCTTTAATACCCGGAATTTCTAATTCCTAACAATCTCCCCTAAGGGAGGTCACCTCAAACATATACTAAAATTACATTGAATACAAACAGATATTACATTAACAATTGTTCTTGTATTCTTGATGTAGTGTTCAAGTCGTGAGTCATTGATTCCACTCATTGCATGTTTGGTTAATCCAAGTGGAGGTCTTTAATGATCCACGGATAATAACATTGAGCCATCTTTGAGATCATCAAAAAAATCTCGAGACATCCATTGTGGTGTTGGTATTATGTGATGTTGTGACTTTCAGATCGACATGCTCACATTCTGGATCATGATATCTTCTCATCGAGTAGCGAAGCTTGCTGATTCATGATATTGGCAGCAAAGATAGCGTAACATGGAGTGAAAATATCAGAGTCATTGATGCACCAATCATGATTTCTTTAGATATGAATGTGTTGTGCGAGCATGCGGCTATGGATTGACCGCTCCATTCTGATCAGCTGCAAACATCGGTGTACCGCATAAGACATTTAGCAATAAAGTGCACGAAAGTGTCTTTGATCACTTTCCTGAATTGAGGTACACGCCCACGTTCCTCGCTGATCGCTAAGACAAGTAGCCTCGGATCGTAGAATTCTAAGAATTTCCTTGACAGGTTATGCAATGTTCTAGCCGCTTCTCAAACCGAACGTCTCAAAGAAGACAACACGGAGTGAGTGAACCAGCGAAATGAGATTCACCGATTGATGAAAAGAGATTTGAAAAACAATCGTGTATTGCTCAATAGAAATTGTTTTGCAATACAACGAAGGTTTTAATGAAAATCAATTATCAATCATAAACACCTTTTATTTGAATAGTACACAAATGTGCTAAAGAAAAGAGTTTTTAAGCAACAACCGTTTTTCAAAGGTATCCGTCAATCCATAACCCGAACCGTGATTGATTCAAAAGATTGAATCTCCATTGTTTCTGCTTCAGCTTGTCACATGGTTGATCCATTGATAGATCTCACATGCCACCTACCGTGAGCTTGTTTGATGTTGGCCGTGGCTATTCCATCTTCATTGTGAATATTTTTATTATATCACTGGATGTTCGCAATACCACAAGGATAATGCGTAGGACTCATAAGATATAATATCCCTTTCCACATTGTGTGAAACTAGAGACTTCATTGAAGTGTCCTAATGAGATTTATAGATGATCTCAAGCACTAGACTCAATTTGTGCATATTTGGATCCCGTATTCGAGACTAGGGAGAGGGTGGGTCTCCTTCTTCAATATCAACAATCTCTAAGAGAAAGTCGATAGATAATTCGTTCCCTCGCGGAGAATGAAACAAGTCCTTTTAAGAGGAACTTGAGTGGTTTGGAAAGTTGAAGTGCAAGGTCGCACGGGTCCATGACGCCTTGTCTTCAATACCGATGTTACCATCGCGAGCATATGAATTGAACCCGTTTCGTTTTCCTAAGGTTGAATAAATGGAGGGCTATTTGTTTTCACCCTTTTCTCATTCAATTCTTTTAATTCTTCAACCCTTCGCTTAATGAGACTTCATAGCTAGAACCTTGTTGGGTTTATTCCAAAGACTAGCTCGCACTCATCCGACTCTTCCCATATCTCATTTTTTTCCCTTTTTATCATCATACCTAAGAACTCTACACTAACTAGTGGATAGTCCCTAGGTAGATCCCTCTCGTTCTCAGGCGGATCATGGGAACACATACCTAACCTTATCATCCTTATATCACCATACATAAAGTAAAATTGGTCGGTCTATTTGGTATTGTTCATCCGCCATTTGGAACCAACTGAAAACCATTTGAAAATCAATCCAGATACTTGTGATACATTATCAAAGCATTTTGTACCAATTTTTTTGATATTTTTAGAATAAGATCTCCCTCAACATGTGCATCAAGTGTTTGAAATCTTTTTGCACACGGAGGCAAGAGAAAGAATTAACTTCTTTGAATTCCATTTTCTAAAAGATATCAACATCACTTCCCTAATCAAATCAAGTAAGATAAAGCATTTTGGGAGGATGAGGTTTTCAATGTTATGCCCCCTCAATATATGTGCCACGAGGTTTGAAAAGAAGCCGATCAATGCTTCAAATCATTGTGGTTTAAGATAGATGCTCCTCCTCAACATGTGCATGGAAAATTTGAAATCGCTTGTCACATGTGGGAAGGAGAGCTTGTACATCCTTATAAAACCATTTACCTAATTATCAGCTTAAATCCAATTTAAATCACACATTCTCCCCGATCACAATTATCAAATCATTTGAGATTTGTGATCTCTTATAGATTTAAATTGATTTTGAAAGCTTTTGAGGAGAATTGTGACTTGATTATGAAAGCGCTTTAACTGATAAGGATCTGATTATGAGATTATAAACACCATTGGTTAAACATGCATGATTATCTTTTGAAAACAATTGAATGCCAAATAACTTTTAATTTAATTGAAATCATTCTCCCCTCAATCAATGACATAGGTTGTTGATTGAGAGATAGATATTTTGACAAATAAGTTCAGATGATTATCAAAAAATAGAGATGAAGTTATTTTTCAAAGCATTAGTTTTCAAGAGATAAATGTTTATAGAATCAGAGCATGGAATTTGAAAACATGGTAAACCATGGCTCTGTTTTTTTTTTGAATAGCGGTTATGCTCTAAAATGACAATAAACCATCGTTTTACTTTCTCCCAAAAAATATTTTTTGATTTTTTTTGATTTTTTTTAAATTCAACAACATCTAAAGTCCCGTGTCATTATTCTTTTGAATGACAAAGACAAAGACCGTGAGATATATGGAACCGAAAAACATGACAAATTGACAATATTTTTGTAGATTTTTCAATTTTTCAGATTTTTTTTTTGAAAGTTTTATAATTTTGTATTTTGTTTTTCGAAAAAAATATTTACAAGAGATAGATGAAGATAGACCTTACTCCTCGCCTTCTTCCCCAAGACGCTTGAGTGTTTCGTTGAAAGCCTTTCAAGCCAAGTCGAGGAAGAATAAACTCAAAACGCTCTCTTGGAAGAGCTTTGGTGAAGATGTCCGCTAACCGATATTCAGACCTCACAAAATAGAGTTCCACCACACCTTTTCCACTTGTTCCCTGATGAAATGATGTCGAATGTCGATATGCTTTGCTCTTGAGTGTTGAACGTTGTTGCATGAGAGAGCAATAGCACTTTTATTATCACAAAGACAGAGGGATTTTGTTGAATTCAAAGCCATAGTAGATAATTGAGATCTCATCCATAAGATTTGAGCACAACATGATGACATGGCTATGTATTCACCTCCAGAGGAAATAGAAGTACTCATTTGCTTCTTTGAAGACCAACTCACATGCTTATCACCCAAAAACTGAAAGCACCTCCGGATCGCATTCTCTCGACGAGTATCTTGACATCCCGCATGATCAAGATCCGCATAAGCTGCCGTTAGTGACATACCGTGTCCTTCGTACCAAAGTCCCATATTGATGGTTCCTTTGAGATACCAAAGACCCGCTTAACCGCTTCAAGGTGCTTTTAGTAGGCTTAGCCGTATCTAGCACACATGCAAACAAATAACAAGATGTCTGGTCTACTAGCAGTGAGGTACATCGTGGATCCAATCATACTCACGATATTTCGCTTGGTCAATCATGATCCCTGAGTGGTCCTCATCTAGTTTGGTTCGATCAATCATGGAGTGTCAACAGGGTCACTTGAATCAAATCCAAATTTCTTTAAGATCTCAAGAGCATATTTAGATTGATTTATGAAAATGCCTCCGCGACTTTGTGAAATTTGTAATCCCAAGAAAAATGACATTTGTCCCATCATTGACATTTGAAATTTTGAACTCATTTCATTTGAAAATGATCACATTCCATTAGATCAGTCGAGGCAAAAATAATATCATCAACATAAATTTGAACATGAATTAAATGTTTGCCTCGACTTTCTCGTGAACAATGTAGGATCAATCGCTCCTTTGTCAATCCAGTAGATAGAAGAAACTTTGACAGCGATCATACCATGCCCTTCTGGAGCTTGCTTCAAACCATATAGGCCTTTTCGCTTATAAACATGAGTAGGATGCTCGATTCACAAACCCTCCTTCGGCCGGGCCGACGTGAAACCACTTCTTTCGATCTCCATTAAGAAATGCCGTTTTCACATCCATCCGATAAACAACCATGTTCTTACTAGCAAGATTTGCCAAGAAGATTCCGATTGCCTCGACACGCAGCAATCCGAGCAAAAGATTCTTCAAAGTCTATACCTTCTTCTTGACGCATAACCTTTAGCAACTAACCTCGAGCCTATTTTTCTTTTCAACACATCACCACGCTCATCAAGTTTCACTTTGAAGATCCATTTTAGAGCAATAATCATAGCACAACTGAGCGGTACTAATTCCCATACATCTCATCGATCAAACTCATGAATTTCATCTTGCATGGCATTGAACCAAATTGCCATTCATAGGCTTTTAACATCTTTGGTTCGATCTTTGAGAGAGTACGAGTTGAAGAAGCACCATAAGGCATCGTGAGTGCAAGTTGTTTACGTGTGGATACTGGACGAGAAGGATTTCCAATGATGTTGTCTAATGGATGATCGTGAGTCCATTTTCTGAGGTGTTCATGTGGTAGTTGTTGAGGAACCAAGTAGCAGAGTCGATGTCTTCAAGAAGATGGTTCGATGAAGATTCAGAGCAAATATGTTTTCAAATAGAGCATCTTCGGGAGTAGCAAAGGGATTAACTTCATCATTGATGCCATAAACATTTCCATGATGTACATTTGAAGAATGATGATTTGTTGATGAGACTCAAGGATCAGCAGCAGCTGCTTTTGACTTAAGGATATTGAGACCGAGGGATTGACTTCATTCACGTGAATATGAGCGTCCTCTAGGGATCGACACCTCATTAGTACTTGGATCATAAAGTTCATCAAACATAGGATCAAACAATTTCTTTAAATCATCTTCGGATGGAGGTACATATGGAGTTTCTTGAGAAGAGTTTGGAACAAGGGATGAACCAATGGGTCTTTTGAAGTGCGGTCCCGAACCGATTGTCCAGAGCCATTTGACCGACACCATCAAACGTAACGCGAATTGTTTCCATGATATTTCAGGTTCTTTTGTTGTAGATTCGGTATCCTTTTTTTGTTTGGTGCATACCCTACAAATACTCCAATGTCCGCTTTAGCTCTAAGTTTGCCTAAGTCTTGACCCTCATTAGTTGGATAACACAATGCACCAAACACACTAAGGAAAGAGAGATTAGGTTTTCTGTGTGACAAGTTCATATGGAGTTTTTCCATGAACAAGGTGAATCGTGGAACGATTTTGTGTGTAGCATGCAAAGGGCAATAGCTTCACCCGCCTGCAGAAACATTGGAACCTTTGAGTAAATCAAAGATTGTTCTAGCGCTTCTACAAGAGTTCGATTGCCTTTCAACTACACCGCTCGTTGAGGAGTTCGTGGAACACTTCTTTGATGGTTGATTCCAACGCTTTCATAAAATTCACTAAGTTGTTTGTTGACAAACTCAGCCCATTGTCTGTCTCGATTATTCGACGGTTTTGTTAAGTCGAACTCGCAGATGTTTGATGAGTTTGATGATGATATCGTAAGTTTCATCCTTTGTCCTTAAGAACTTGATTCCCGTGTGAATCTAGAGTAATCATCAACCACAACTAACACATATTTCTTCCCAAAGATATTCTCAGACCTCATTGGTCCACATAAATCCATATGAATCATATGAAGAACTTCCGCGACGTAGTTAGTAGGTTTGGGTTTATGGGCATACTTCTTGCTTTTTCCCAATTGACATGCTCAACAAAGATGATCCTTTTCATACTTTAGTCGAGGTAAACCTACAACTAAGTCCTTTCCGGAAAGATCATTGATGGTGCCGAAGTTCAAGTGATTGAGACGACGATGCCATAACCATGACTTTGTTTTCAAGCCTTTGAAAACAAGCGATTGAGAAGACTTCATCATATCATCGATAGAGATGGTGTAAAGATTTGAACCACGAATTCCTCTTAAAAGTTCCTTACCATCAAGTTCTCTAACAAAACAAGTATGTTTTCTAAAGGATACTTCTAGATCGTAATCACAAAATTGACCAACAGAGAACGTGATTATGACCAAGACATTCCACATAGTATACTCTAGAGATAACACTATCACCAACAACATAATCACCATAACCCATAATTGCAACGTAAATGATCATTACCAATCTAACCGTCTCCATGAATTTGCTCAATGGTTCATGAGCCGGACCGCTCCAATCATATGCTTGGAACAAATTGAGTCCGTGTACCACGTAATCCATTTGAACGACCGCTAGCTTGAACACACGACAAGAATGGATAACATGATAATTGGGATCCCCATGCAAGAATGGGTTCCACTTGGTTAGTAACAAGAATTGGAACACCCACATCGAAATAGAAACATCCATATCGAAGTAGAAGCAATGGAATCATTAAATAGATGCAATGCCGGTGTCTCAGATTTGACCTATTCAAAGTATGTTCACTTTTTAAGTGAATAGTTCTACCAAGAGGCATCCATTTTCTAGTGGGCATAATCTTAGCATTAAACTGAGAGCAAAACTGATAATTCTTATGGCCAAAAGGTATCCAATAATAACCTATCTTTATAAATGTTCTTCCCGTGGTTTCCACCGCTTTTCTAACAATCTTCGCTTTTGCCTTTTGCCTTCTTTGCACGATTATTAGCATTAACAATTTTAACTGGCATTTCAAAGATTAGACAAAGCATTCACACCACATTCATGATTAGCAATGTAATTCAAGCAGAAATCATTACAAGGTTTGCAAATAGTATCGTAATTTAATTAATTACAAGATTAACCTAGGCTAATACTAGAATCAACACGATTCGCTTTATTCAACTCAAGCTTAAAGTTCCTAGATTGGTCTTCTACTCTCTTCCAATGCACATTTTAGCTTGCAAGGTCCTATCATTCCTTGTATTGTCTTGAGACTTTGACCCGCCGCTTTAATGTCACCGATTACTCTGTAGAGGAATGGGAACATTAGTTGGTTGATCTAATTTTTGCATTCTCAACTTGATGTGCAAGGATCCGAAGTACTAGAAGGCACATTATGTATACTTTCAAGACCGTGATTTGAGCTATTTGTAGGCACACTAAAGTTCACTTTCTTAGCACTAACATATCCGAATCAACTACTTGAAGGCACATTAGTGTTTACTTCTTAAGACTGGGCATAGAACGGATTTCGCTGGCACTAGGCATAGAACAAGGCTTCACAGCTTTGCCTTTTCACCTAAGGATTTTGGGACATGTTACACATTCTAGCAACTCTTGAGATCGCTTTGGCCGGAGGCAAGCAAACCTCATTTCACTATCAAGAGGTTTGTTAATGAAATCCTCTTCGACAATCTCACGAACACATTCTAGACTATCCTTAAGGTGAGCACAGTAGTCATGAAAAGCATGTTCATTATTCCTAAGATGAGGAGGAATATATTTAATCACACAAAGTATTTGCAATCTAATTGTGACTTTGAGACAACATTCTTATTGAAAACAAGTGGTAGTTTCCCATTTCCTGACTTCTCAGATTCTCAATTTCCTTTTGTAAAGACGTTATTTTTCGTTGTTTTGGTCACGGGTGACTTTTATTGAATCATATAACTCTTTAAAATGTCGTTTAACTTTTTCATTTTCTTCTAGAAAACTCTCGCTTTCCTTTTGTAAGGCATTAACTAAGTTTTGAAGATGAAAAGTTTGAGAATTCCGAGAATCTAAAGGAGGAGGCATTTGGGAGCCTGTCATATTGTTCTTTTGACCCTTTAATTGAGAGATTTGGGCTTTCAACTTTCTGATCGTGTTGCAATGAGCTTGAATCGTTCATCACGCTTGTTAATTTGAAAAACTACATCAAACTCTGGAGCATCCGAGGATGTCTTGATATTTGAAGTTTTGACATTTTCTTTAAGATGTTGATATTTTAGTTGTAAATTAAAATGCTCAACTTCTAGTTTAGAAAAATGTTTAACCAAATTGTCATGATCATCCAGTTCAATTTTCTCGATAGTTTGAATTAGTTTTTTCAAGCTCAATGACACGATCATGGGAGACTTTCATGGCAACAGATAATTCATGAAATTGGGAAGCATTAATGGAACAATTTGTAGCAGTGAAAAACACATCTTGAGCAACACATTCAGAAATCATATTCTCATTCAATGTATTCAAGTTCTTCCTCTCAATCTCATTATATTTTAGTGCTCGCTCATAGTCACTAACTTCAACTATCATTGCATCAAATTCTTTTTCCATTCCTTAATATCATTTTATCCCTTTTAAGACTCTCAAAGTGATCTTTTAGAAGTTTAAAGAAAGGCATGACCTCAGCTAAATAACATTCTTTCATTTGCTCAAAACCCCTTTCTCCTTCCTTATACTATACCTGGGTGTGATCCTTTTATTGCAAGTTTTCTCAAAATCAACAAATAGTTGAAATATAACATATTGGCTAATTAAGGTCTTGCTTTTAGTGGCAATTGTTCTAGGAACAAGATGCATTGGTGTATTGGAGGATACATCGCTTAGGCATTTTCCTAAGGGAGGTTTGTTTCAACAATATTTTCACTTTCGCTTATCTAAATCCATTTTCCTAACACTTGTTCGGGAGTCAACAATGTTTGAGGCTTAAACATGTTCAATGAAATCCAATTCTCCTTTTTGTAGTCATGGGGTGTGATAATTATTTTCTTCTCTTTGCATTTAGGATCATCTAGTTTCTTGTTCATCTTTTCCCTAGTGATTTCATCTAATTTCTTATCTTCCTCTGTGCACTCAAAGCAACTAGGTTTTTGTCTAGGTTTAAGAATCTCATTGCCATCATAGATCACCTTATGAGCGCTTTTGCTATCTTTAATGACCTCGTGGTTTGGTTCCTCAATAATGGGAATGCTATGCTTATCGCTAGAACTCTATGCTTAGTGATCATGTGAGCAAATCAATGGTGTTCCCTTGTTTGTACAACTTGTTTTCAAGTTTGTTTTTCAAAGTTTTCAGATTAGAAAAATCTTTCAAGAGTTTTGATTCCTTTGCATTAAATTCTTGCTTAAGCATTTTCACATTTTCTTGAAGTTCTTGTTTTTGCTTAGCAGTTTTAGAAAGCTTTTCTTGCAAGGAATTTAACTCTTGTTTTAATACTTCTTCTAAAAAATTACTTTTTCTAATGATTGTACGCACTTGGTCATCCATTTCTCTCCACGCAGTGGTCAACTCAAACTTAGCACGTTGTTCATAAATAGCAACACGTCCTTTATAGGCATTTAGTTCGAATTACGTAATCATCGGGGCACATGCAAGTATTCATCAAAAACATAGTCATTGTTGATCGAAGATGCATCACTTGGCACAACTTCACTTTCACTTTGTTTCACATATTGATCATATGGGACAACATTGATATTACCCATATTTTCAATATTTGATTCAATAGTTTCAGTTGATTGTACTTTGTCATGCATCTTTTGCACATCAAGATCATCGTATAGTTTTATAGTACCTCTCGAGATGAGTTTGTCTTGGGATGGGCCAGCTTGTGGTGAAGAAGAGACCTTGGGAGAAACCATTGGAGAAATGCTAGCCATAAAAATTGTGTGTGCGGTAGGTCCATCATCCACATCGGAGTCGTATGCATCACAATCAGCGACTTGAAAGGCATTCTGATGATTGTGACCTATCTCTGAATAGGCGCTCATCCACATCTGAATCATAGGTCTTGGCATTGCCCTCAGCTAGAAACAACAATTCCTCTTCATCCAAAGCAGCACCATTATCCCGAGCTTGCACAAGCAAAGATCTTATCTCTCAAGTAATCAAGATTCTCGTGGACGCTTTGGAGATGTGCAGTTCCTTGCAATGTGTCCCTTACCACCACAGTTATAACATTTGATCGGCTTAGCTTGACCTTGATTACCATTCCTTCCTCGATTCTCGATACCAACATAACCTCTACCACTCCACCTCTTCCCCGATCATACCGCTTTCTGAATCTGGTTGCACCACGATCCTCCCATCTTTAACAAAGAGCTTGATTGTGTGGATTAGATGCTGTTCTGAGGTTGTTGTTGGTTTGTGGGAGAGAATTCATGTTTTGACTAATCGGAAGAGCTAGTTGATTAATGAAGTTACCCACGGTGCATCAAAGATCGCCTTGTTTGAACATAGGGTCAGGAATGAGTTTGTGATTACCATTACCCATGGGTATGACTTGTGAGGCTTTGGTTGTGATTCAAATGTTTGAGTAGAAGGCGGTTGAGTCATTAGATGAGCTTGTCTCTCCCGTTGGTTTTGAACCCATTAAGAATAATTTTTTCAAACATAGCATGTCTCTCATTCTGAAGGAGGAAGGCATAGAGTTGCTCATAGTTTGTATTCTTCAATCCTTTAGTGAGCTTCACAGAGGTGACAAACTTGTGCCATTCGGGATTCATGTTGTTCACAAACTTTGAGTTCATCTGAATGTTAGGCATAGTCATTCTGATGTTCCTCATGTCATTCACCAACTTATGAAATCTCACATAGTACTCATAGACACTCTCATCCGGTTTCATCTTGAAGTGTTCAAATTCATCATAGAGTTGTGATTCTCTGTCTTCCATAGTTAATTCGAACCTCGAGAGAAGCATCTTGCCATTATCCCATACCGCCTTTGCTTCGGTGTTGTGATTGATCAGCTTGTAGATGTCTTTAGGAAGACCTTGAAGAACAATGTTTAAGCCCCGATATCAAGATCGAATCTCTTTTTCTCCTTATCATCAAGCTCATCATACATCTTTGGTCCTGCCCATTCAGAATCAGAGTTCCATCTTCAGCATCATATTGTACATCTCTAGTCGTTTCAACTCGATATGGTCCTTCATCAATGGATTTGAGAATGTTGACACCATTTTCCTTTCCAAGGCAAGACAATCTGATTCGTTGAGCCCAAGAATCGTAGTCGCTTCACAAGCATGGGTGGACAGTATCCGAACCACCGCTTGAACATCCTCTAAATGTGGAGATGATTGTAGGAACGTTGGTAGACATGATGATAAATTAAACGGATTTTATAACTCTATGATTAAACCGGAAATCGATTCTTTCACGGATTTTACTAAACAAGAGAAAACCGTAAAGAAATCACCCAAGTCGCTAGAAAATTATGCACCAAGTCGCTATCTTCTAATTCGCTATTCCACTAAGTCGCTAAAGTCCCAAGTCGCTAAATTAAAGACAAGTCGCTAAATAAAGAATCGCTAAGCCTCAAGTCGCTAAGCTAAATTTTGGCGCAATTCGCTAAGATTCAAGTCGCTAAGGAATCAAGTCGCTAAATAGCAACTCGCTACTTACCAAGTCGCTAACACCAAGTCGCTACCCGTAGTGGAGAGTCCACTACTTGTACTGTTAATCGCTAGGCCTAAGTCGCTAGTCTCCAATAACTCGAACTCGCTACAAAATTGTAAAGCAAGTCGCTACTAAGAAAAAAAATCCGTAGGTCAAGTCGCTAGCAAGAAAACTTCACAAACATCACTTTTCAATCCAAAACAACCCAACCAAGATGATTCAAGCTTACCAAATGAAAACCTAAACACTTGTGATGATTCTAAACATAAAAGTACAAACAAAATCCAAACTTTAACACAAGAAATCAACCAAATGATGCACAAACCACTAAACTTTTTCAAACTCAAAACCACCTAAAAACCACTAGAAATCCAAAGATGTGCAAGATATGATCTAACCATGGCTCTTGATACCAATTGTAAGATATTGGATTTCACATACACATCATACCATAAC
>OU343221.1:187513238-187557380 GCA_910596185.1 Chrysanthemum makinoi
GATCTTTCTTACGGTTTATTCTTGGTTTTGTAAAATCCCGCGAAAGAAACTATTTCTCGGTTTAAACTATAGAATTGTAAAATCCCGTAATGATGGATTCATCTTGGAGAAAGGAAAGTGTATTTCGGGATCTTATCTGATCTTTGGTGCTACGGTTTCTACTTCGAAGAAGGGATAAAAGAGTGTACTTCATGAATTGGGTGTTCGTTTAGATTGTCCTCATGGCAGTTTGGCTATTACAAGGTTTTATGGGATTTTGTGCTTTTAACCATGGTCGGGATGAAACCATTATCATAGTTCATTTAAATATCAAAGAAGGCTAGATTTGAGCAGTTCAGAAGATGTGACAACGGCGTTAATTCAGTATTATTTATTTGAGGTTGAAATGAAATATCACGGGCGAGTGTACTTAGTATCTGAAGGTATCGGGGATGGTTGGATGAAGATTCTTCAAGATCCTTGTTCGAGCTATTATCAAAAATGAAGACTTGGAAATCTAGTTATTGTTGGGTGTCTTTTACCTTTTCTTTTACCACTTGGGGGAATTGGGCTCTTACCACCACAAAATAACTATCACTTTAAGGAGTTACGTTGTAGTGCTCAGTGTCATATTCAATTGTGGATTTTCAAGAGGTAATGTACGTCTATTACTTGATGGTTGGTTGGATGAAGAGTATAGAGTACTTAGAGATTCAATGGAGGATGAAGTCTCGGACACCTCTTTGTTACATATGTGCAAGTTTAAGTCACGAATTCGGGTTAGTTCACTTCAGGGTCAAATTCATCATATTGGGTTTTCTCCATCAGCTTTCACGACAAAGAGCCTACTGAATGATAATGGGGTTGATTGCATGTTTGCCAAGAGTAGATGAAAAGAGAGAGATTATGAAGTCTGTTCACATCAGTTCAGGCCTCGTACTTCAACATTATGACGTATGAACACAACAGTTCATGCCTCGTACTCTAAAGAGAAGAAAAGTGTACGTTTCAGTGCGCTTTATCTTGGAAAGAAGAGAAATCTTCTTATGACGTTTGAACACAACAGTTCAAGCCTCGTACTCTAAAGAAAAGAAAAGTGTACGCTTCAGTGCGCTTTATCTTCTGAAGAAGAGAAATCTTCTCATTAATGACCATTCTCATCAACATGCTTCATACTTTTCCACGCTTTTCAGTTCTCAAGTGAACCGAGCTACTGTTGATTGTTTTCTTATTCCACTTGCTCAACTATAACGACGATGGCGACATCCTGTGCTAATTTTGCGGGGGAGAAGTGTGAATAGACTACATTGTTGAAGATATTCACTTGCTTAATCAAGAATGGCAACTACGTATACAATTCTTGAGGGGGAAAAGAAGTGTGAAACTACTGCATGATGATTGATTTCTGAGAATAAATGGTCATACGGCTCCAAACTCATGTAAGAACCGAGCTTCTACTTATCGGGTCATCTTCAAATGGAGTTTTCTAATAAGAGTCGTTCGTTAACATCTTCACACGGGCTGATTTGATTAATGACAAAGTGCTTCCAGTTGCGGGGCTGATTTCCTTAATGAACATCTTTCTGTTCTTGTTTGATTGGGAGGGATTTGAGTTAAGGGGATTTGCTATTTGTATGTTAACGGGAATGCATTTGGTGAGTTGAAGATGTTGACTTTATATTCCCCAACTGGACAATCTTGAAGAAGGTCGAGTCTACAGTCTGTTCTACATTTTCTGCTACATGTTAGAAGACTAAAGACGAGTTGCATTTAACGATCTAAAGACTTCTTCTTATTCAAGGCATTTATCAAAAAGATTTTCGGTTTACGGGAGAGCACTAATTGGGGGAGGGTGAAATGTTTGATTTAATCCCCAATTAGATTTGCTCACACTATTCTTCAGCAAGTTGATTCTCACAATGACTTCAAGCGATCTTCTCAAACAGATTTCAAGTATTTGGGCTTATAATGTTTTGCTGATTCTGAAGTATCAAAACACAGGGGAAGGAGACACATCTAAACGCGAGTAAACTTGATGAACGTAATACTTCTAAGTGATTGAAGAAATCCCGGGAAGACAAATGTCATTACCACAGAGAAACTCAAGGTTTGACTCATGGCGTTTAGTGTTCTTATTCAACTATGTGGGGGAAGAGATGGAAGAGTTAGTTTCTGGTGATAAAAGAGGTACACATGTGTGTGATGATTTCAATGCTATCGCAAATCATCGGGGAGAGATTGTGTGTACATTGGGGAAGCTCAGTTGTTTCACTTGAGTGCTTAATCAGTGATTCAGAGATATAATCACTTATTCCGGAGTTGAAATCCGCAGAGATAGTCCTCCGAAGAGATAATCAGTGATTCGGCCTGCTTCTTCAATGTTATCGGTTATTCTCTCTTTGGGCATTGGTACCGGGTTCTTGAGCTTCATCCACTTTCTTGGGGGAGAAAAAGTATACATTGGGGTTATCTTTGGCTATTGGACTTAATGCTACCGATGGTATAAGTTTCTCTGTCTTTAGGTATATGTGTATTCGGGTTCGTGAGCTCTAGTCTAAGAGACTGACTGCATCAATTCATCTACTTGGGGGAAGTGTTCTCTTGACAAATTTTGGTATGGATCGCTTCAGACTTTAGTATAAAAGGAATTTGAGAAGAGGTATTCAAATGTGGGATGATACGTTGCTGTTGTTCTATTTGATGATATAACCTCGAACGAAGAATCACGGTGATTATTCTTAAAAGGAGCAGCAGGATCGATGATAATGGTGTGCTTCTTTGTACACCTGGCTAATGGAAGCTTGAAAGAAAGCTTTGAATCTGCTCAGCTAAAGGATTTTCGGTTTGGGGGAAGCTGCCAAAGTCTCTGTTTCTCAAAGGCTCATGTTCTATCGTCTATTCTGAAGCCTCGGATGCTTTGGTGGTGAATGTTTGAGAGATGATGACTTCTATCTTCCACAACGGGGTTGCTCGATATCCTTATCTCGGTACTCGTATCATCATATTCTTAAACTATATCATCTATTCTATCTGTAAATATTTATCAAAAACAAAATACAAAAATATAAAACCAACAAAAAGAAAATAGAAAAATATAAAACCTTCAAAACCCATAAAAATCAGAAAATTTGAAAATTCCAAAAATATTGTTTTCTCTAGACATGTCTTCTGGTATCGATAACATCTACGGTCTTAGAAATGTCATTCAATAATGGCACGGGACCATAGATGAAGTTCGAGCAGGAGGTGTAAATATTCTTTTCTAAACATGTCTCAAAATATGGCTTACAGTTATTTCAGACTGTAACCCGTGCTTAAACTATGGCTTACAGTTACTTCAGATTGTAACCCGATTTTCAAAATTATGGCTTGCTATTATTTCAGATAGCAACCCTTTCTTCAAGGAAGGAAAGTGCTGCGCTAAACCAATTTTCAAAATATTTCGTGCACTTATCCTAAAACATAACAAGGAAAGAATGTCGTCAAAAGACTGATGTTTCTACACAAATGTTTTTCCGTCTAAAATTCTTCAGAAAAATATTTGTTGTATTTCAAAATGGTGAATAATGAGTTGCTTGAAAAATCAATCAGAATCAGAGTTTTTATAAAAAAAATTGAAAACTCAATCAATGACTTCAGCGATTTTAAATTTTTCAGAAAATGAGTCATTGATTGAGGGGGAGAATGTTTTCAAATCTATATCTTCTAACGGGGCTTTCTTAATTATCATATATGCTTAATTAAAAAATCATGTTAACCTACGTTGAAGGACTAGGTGCCTAGGATATGATTGTTAGGATTAGATGATTAGAGTTTGATAAACACATTATTCCTATGCTTTATATGAACTGATTGATATATTGAATTGACTTTTATTAGTCGATTGTTGTTTGGGTGTTTTCGACCACCATATATCTGTTTGTATGTTTACTAACGCATGCAGATATCATGGTTCATAAGAATGTTCCCAATCTGGATCCCACAATTGAAGATGATTGGATGCCGAAAGGAAAGGGTAACTATATCTTGGGTTGACAAATGAAGAAACGGAGCTTAATTGGACTTCTATGGAGAGTTGGCATTAATGCAACGTAAGAGGTCTCACTGCATCAGCAGATGGTTTTCTTCATCAGAAAATGAAGAAACGGAGCTTAAACTGACCTCAGTTGGCATTAAAATGCAACGTATGAAGTCTCACTGCATCTGCAGACGGTTTTTTCTTCCAAGCCCTACAGCAACAACATAAGCTTCTCAACCACCTAACGTATCTTTGTGCAGGATACCATTTTTAAACAATTTTGAAAAAAAATTTGATTAAATTGTTTTGAAAATGGAAAATATTGTTTTGAAAATTAATTGGACTTAATTTTGAAAATCACCGGACTTCAATTTATCAAAACTTAAGTCACTCAATCATCGACTACGGTCATCGATTGAGGGGGAGAGTGATTTAAAATAAAATAATTTCAAAACAATATCTCTTCATAAAAGTCCGCTTGTACGAAATAAAGTGGTGATCTAAAGATTTAATGTTATGTCATGGTATGATTTTTCTTTTGAATCAAGATCTTTCAAAATGAAAATTTGTTTGTTCTTGTTTGATTGTGAAATTGTTTTATTTTACCTAAAAAGATCTCTTAAAACAATCATACCTGACACTAACAATTTTTAATGTCTTAAATGGTCCTTATCTGTCATTTTTCAAAATTAAATCTTGCCACGTCTTTCCCTAAAATCTTTTAAATGATTTAAATCAATTGGGATCACAAATCTCAAAAGGTTTGAAATTTTTGATCAGGGGAGAGATCGTGATTTAAATCTCAAATCGGTTTTAAAGGGTGATTGTTTCAAAAGCACTCCTTCCTTCATGTGCCAAACGATTCTGAAATACATAATGCACATGATTGTGGAGGAGCATTTAACCAAAAACCAAAAGAGTATTTAAACAAGGCTACATTTTCTCCCATGTTTTCCAAACCTTATTAAATCACTTGGGATCCAAAATCTCAAAGGGTTTGATATTTTTGATCGGGGGAGAATTTGTGATTTAATATGAAATTTGATAAAAGATGATTGTTTTGATTCAAAGTGCAAGTTCTCTCTAATATGTGCCAAACTCTTTCGTATATCGATGCACATCTTGAGGTGGAGCGAATGGTTTCTATTGGCAATCGCGAAAAGTACTTCAAAGAACTCTTTCCTCTATGTGATAAAATGCTTTCAAATATCCTACGCACATATTGAGGGGGAGAATTTACCAAGAAAATCAAATGGCTTTTTTCTACGGAAATTGTGATCAAAAAATTATTTAAAAGAACTCTTGCCTCCATGTGCTAAACAATTTCAAGATTATATGCACATGTTGAGGGGGAGCATTTCTAAATGATCAAAACAATTAAGGTACAAAATGCTTTGATATTATATCACAAGTACCTTGATTGATTTTCTAAATGATTTTTTAATTGGTTTCAAGAAGAAAAGAACAATACCAAAAGACCAACGAATTTTACTTTATGCATGGAGTTATAAGGATGGTGAGGTTAGGTATTAGTTCCCACGATCCTCCAGAACCGGAGGGATCTACTTAGGGACAATCCACTAGATAGTGTAGAGTCCTTAGGTATATTGAAAAAAAAGGAGAAAAGTGAGATACGGGAAGAGTGCGGACTGAGACAGAGCTAGTACTTGAATAAACCCAACAAGGTTCTAGTTATGAAGTCTCGGTAAGCACTGAAGGGGTTGAAGAATGAAAAAGAATTGAATGTAAAAAGGGTGAAAAGAAATAGCCCTCCAATAATTCAACCTTAGGGCAGAAACCGGGTTCAATACATATGCTACTGGTGGTTACTAAGGTAACACTGGTATTGAGGACAAGACGTCATGGACCCAGTGACGCACTGCACCTAACTTCCCAAACTACTCAAGTTCCTCTTAAAAGGGCTTGTTTCATTCTCACGGGGAACCGAAATAATCTATCGACTTTCTCTTAGAGATAGTTGATATTGAAGAAGGAGACCCTCTCCCTAGTCTCCGGCATAGGAACCAAATGTGCACAATTGAGTCTAGAGCCAAGAGATCATCCACAATATCTCACTAGGACACAAAATTAATGAAGACTTACTGTTTCACACAATGTGGAAAGTTAGTATATATTGAGAGTCCTACGCATTATCCTTGTGGTATTGCCAGAACATCCGAGTGATATATTCACGATGAAGATGGAAATCCTTCTAGAGCCAACATCAAACAAGCTCTTGGTGGGTGACATGTGAGATCTTGCAAAAGATCAAAATTGTGACAACTGGATAGAAACGATGGGGCGATTCATTCTTGAATCAACCTTGGTCCAGGATAAGGATTGACGGATACCTTTGAAAAACCGGTCGTTGTGCTTAAAAGTTCTTTTCTATAGCACATCGACTGTGTATTATGTTTTCAAAATAAAAGGGTATTTATGATTGAAAATTGATTTCTTCTTCTAAACCTTAGTCGTATTGAAAAACTCTTTATCTTAAGCAATACGCGATTGTTTTCAAATCATTTTCTATCAATCTGTAAATCTCAATTTGCTGGTTCACTCACTCCGTGTTGTCTTCTTTGAGACGTTCCGGTTTGAGAATGGCTAAAACAGCTACGAAACCCTGTCAAGGAGATTCTTCGGAATTCTACCTGATCACAGGCAGTACTTATACTGATCAACGGGGAATCGTGGGTCGTGTACCTCAATTCAACGAAAGTGATCAAAGGCACTTTCGTGTGTTTTATTGCTAACTGTTGTATGCAGGTACATTTGGACGGTTGCAGCTGATCAGAATTGAGGAGTCAATCCAAAGCCGCATGCTCACATCATCATCACTTAATTGAAGAAATCATGACTTGTGCTTATCTACATAACCTGGCTCTGATATTTCTATACTATGCTTCTGCTACGCTGCTGCAAATATCATGAACCAGTAAAGCTTCCGCTACTCTGATGAAAGATGTCATGATCCAAAAGTGTGAGCATGTCGGTCCGAAAGTCACAACATCACATGATGGCAACACAACAAATGGGTGATCCAGAGATTTACTGTGGCTGATGATCTCAATGAAAGCTCAAAGATCATCAATGATGTGGATCAGTTAAAGGCCTCCACTCAAAGTACAATATAATCGGACTATGAAGAGTCACTGCTAAAGCACAAAGATGCAGAAGTTGAAGAATTAAAGTCTACGAGCTCAAGAACGAAGTCAAGAATATAATGCTAGGATTCGAAATGTAAAACATGGGGTGACCACCCTTAGGGGGAGATTGTTAGGAATTAGAAATTCCATTGTGAAGAGTCGGTCACCCCAAATATTATCTAGCATAAGTTAGCTCGTAGACTTGTAGTTATTTACGTTATGTTGTAGTTAATTAGTTAGTTTGTAGCGTAGTTTAGTTTAGTGCAACACCGTGGAGGAAGGACGGGTCTTTACCCACTGTATACCTGATTCACAGGCCGTCAGGAGGTCGTATTGTCTGTAACTATATATACCCCTTCCATCTTTGGAAGGGGTGGTGCTTCTCAATCTAACATTTGATAATTTACAAAGCAAGTCTCTAAGTAGAACACCCTCTCATTCTTTCTCTCTCTAAACTATGGCAATCATGTATTTCCATCATCCAAGACCACCCGAATCATCAACAACATAAATATTACGATCCTACACATTTCAGTCATGTGATGAGCATAATCTGATGAGAATTCCCTTCTAATGAATGACTGAAATTGTTTGTAGATCACTTGAAGTGCAGCACTAGAACTATCCATTTTAACCTTCTCTTTTTCAAGTTGTAGCTCTAATTGCTCTAAGTTTAAAAACAAAGTTCCTGTTAATGTGGATAAGCCCTGACGGAAGAGGGCAATACATGTTCATTCCATTGTTATGGGTAGAAGTAACATGAGGTGAGAGTGAAGTTGTTGATAGGGTTTAATGCAGCATTCCTTTTGCATGGAATTCTGTAGCATTAGTAGGTGCACTTCTTTCTCATTGTACTCAGAACATGAAGATCTCACATCCTCATTGATTAATTCAATCATCTTTAATCGTTTAGTGTAGCATACATTATCATTGTTACCCACAACATCATACAATTTAAGTACTTCTGAAATCACTGAATCAGGAGTGTAAGACATGATGTTGGTGTGTACACGGGATTTTACAAGTCTGTGATTTAAACTGAGAAATAGAATCTTTCACGGGATTTTACTAAAATCAAGACCAAAGCGTGAGAGAGTGAGAAGTAGAATGTAGTAAAGGAACTAGAAGATGATAAGGAAGTGAAGACAAATTTGGTGTTATGGTATGTGATATTCCCTAATTCTTTATATATACCCCTTGTTTCGGAAAATTAGGGTTTGAAAACAAGGGTTTTGTATGTTAGGTTTAGAGACAAATCGCAGGAATTGACAAATCTCAGTCCTTGACAAATCGCATTGGAGACAAATCGCACTAGAGACAAATCGCACATGAGACAACTCGCACAGGAGACAACTCGCACCCAAGACAACTCGCATCCTAGACAACTCGCACCCAAGACAAGTCGCAATATAAGACAACTCGCACAGGAAACAACTGTCACACCCCCAAATTACCTGTTTTGCAGCGGAATGGAATTCCCGGGGGTTGACTGCCATAGCATCACAGATACAGTTATATTGAACGACTTAAAGTATCGTTTGGAAAATACATCGTTTGATTGAATAAAATAATCAGAGTTTACAAAATATAGGTCCCAAATGAAAGTCAACATGTACGGAAATAAGTTTGATACAAGCCAAACAATGATTTTAAAGTGCATAAATCCCATGTGAGACGTGTCGTCACCACGACTCTATGATAAGTCCATATGCATGCCATGAAGTATATGCCTTAGATACCTGAAAATACATTGCTAAAAGTGTCAACACAAAGGTTGAGTGAGGTTATAGAGTTTATGTAAATGTTTTATACGACCACCACAAGTATAAGTTATGTGTGACAAATATGTCAAATAAAAATGATACAATTGCTATAAGCACATGACACCGAAGCTAGACTGATCATGATGTTCGCCCCAACAGAGTGTTTTGCCAAACAACTCAAATAATGATAATAAATGAAATGCATCCGTTTGACCAGTTGGGACCACCAACCTGGATGGAGGAGTCACCCTCAATAGATCTATTCACTCACCCTCGCTTCTTTCGGAATTAACGGTTCATGATTATGAAATGGGGACATTCAATTGGCAATGAGGTAACTTAAGCAATGTAAATGAATTTGATATACTTGGGCTCGTAATAAAATGATGTGCAATGTATTCTCCCCCGTAGGTTTGAAATAAAGTATAAACTTGTAAGACGGGGCTATGAAAACTCACTTGGTACAATGATGTGATGGCAAAAGTGAGTACACTGAAATGTAGCGCAAATATCTAACTGCGACCTATTATGAATGATATGATTCTAATATAAGTCATGATGTAATGTTATGCATGCAAACCCACATGATATCCATACCACTTGTGTATTTGAAAATAATGTTTATCGTCGAAATATAAGTTTATAACGTATTGTCAAGTTATAAATTACTTTACAAGTACTTATGTTGAAATGATATCCTACGATAGTCATTTAGTGATTTATTAAGAAATTATAGTTTTTTGTCGTAAAACAATATAATTTGACAATTCATGAAAGTGACTAAATGGCCTCGAAAAGCTAGTCGTAAAATAGTGAATATCGAGTTTTAGGAAACAAACTCAATGGTTTTGGAAAGCTTGTAGCATTATCTCAAAGTCTTAGCTTTTAAATTTTTATCATAGAGGTCTCGATCATGGAGAAAAATATAGACGAAGTAGGGTACTTGGACTAAAAATATAGTTTAAGGTTAGTTTTCGGCAAAGTTTGTGTGACCGTATATTATTCGTTACAACTCTTTTTGACGAACGGTTGAACGTTTTGGAAAATAGGCTAGGTGAACTCACTTTTACTAGAAGACATCGTTTTCTAAAAAGTATTCTATCAATGTAAAAAACGACTCCAAACATGGTCACTAGCGACAATACTAGTTTGGCTAATAGAAAATATATATGAGTGTTTATACTTGTGAATAATAGTTACGACAACCTCATTTAAACGCGTGTAATTTAGTCGTTATAAGTCCGTTTTCTACGTTTTATATGTCCTTAGTTTTGTATTAAAGTATACTAATATATTTTTGATAAATCGACTCATTTAGATAATGCTTAAAACTCATTTTTGACCCTTAAAAATTCTGGACAGCATGCAGTTTTTATGAAAATACAGTTTTCGTCGTTAAACTTGAAAATAGCATAACTTCTTCGTTATAAATCCGTTTTAACCCGTTCAAGCGACCACGGTTTCGTTTTAAAGTATATTTTCTGAAAATATAACCCAAAATATTTCATAACCTGCTGAATTTTCCAGATTTTACAAAAATGATCAGACCTTATTTTTAAGTTGTCGAAAGTAATATTTCTAGTGTAATACTTATTCTAATCACTTCAAATCAACACCAAATCTATTTTAAACCTACCATACACCTTCGTAGGGTGTCATGGGTTCCTAAACATCATCAACAATGATATGTTTCAAGGGATTAATTATAGGATGATATATACTAATAATAAGTACCAAAAACAATAAAAGTGGTATAGATACACATGAAATTTGCATGTTTTCTATCTAGCATGATAAAAATAACTTAAGTATAAATAGGAAAGAGTAATAAAAATCATGAAATGCTTACTAGTATGATGATGAGGTTTATGGACTAGGTTTCCTAATTACTCCTAGGTTTTTATTGCAAAACCTTAAAATAGAGTATACTAGTGTTTGTAAAATAACTTGTTCTTGAAAATCTTGTATTTTCTTCCTTGGTTTTAGTCTTGGCCGAATATGGAGATGGACATGGAGAGGATTTTAGTTTTCTTTCACCTTGTATTGTGTGTTTGTATGTGTTTAGGATGGAAATAATAATTGGTATAATACATGGCAAGTCTATAAATGTATATGTGTATGTCTAGATGTAAGATTTTTATGAAAAACTATGGTGAATCACTAGGGGAGGTCGGTAAGGGTTTAATTGGGAGGTGGTTATGTATTTTTTATGTTTAAATGAATTTAAAGGTAAGTATTATGTATATTTTGTACATATATTTAGTTATTTAGTGTAGCATTAGCTAGAAATCGATTTTAGCGGAACAAAATAAAATATATTGAAGTCATAAAAATTATAAAAATGCATTTCTTACAAGAGTTGAGTGAAATAATAATTATCGAGTAGTATTTACGAAAATCGTCGTAAATATTTATATATAACAATTTATATACAAAATAAATTTAAAACATCGGGTAAACTAATAATATAATTTTTATAGTCTTAAAATGAGTATAAAAATATATTAGGATAATTTTTGGAAGTGTCGGATCAAATTTTCAAAATAAATGATTATGCGATAGCGTTTATTTAATAAGAAAATATATGTTTAATTAAATATGCAAATCCATGCATGAACTAATATAATGATGATGTTACTAATGATATGTAGACTAAATCTAGTCTATATGAAATGTCCTCAATGATTTTTTTTTCATGAATTCGCAGTTAAACCCTTACGGTTACGCGAATTTGATACTCGTAAACCTAGTTTACGATAAATGATGAATAGTGAAGCATGAATAGTGATTTTTCTCCGGGAATGAATAGTGTTTCGTGAATAGTAAAATTTTGAAATACCTTCTCAGAATATCAAATCGACTTCAAAAGCAATGAATAGTAACCGATGAATAGTAAATTCCCGAGATGAATAGTAAATTTGAGAAATGACCTGAATTTACGAGTGGTCACAACAACTCGCACCCTAGACAACTCTCACCCTAGACAACTCGCACCCAAGACAAGTCGCAGTATAAGACAACTCGCACAGGAGACAACTCGCACCCAAGACAACTCACAGTATAAGACAACTCGCACAGGAGACAACTCTCATAGTACACAAGTACACCCACTACTTCCACTACTTTGTCATTTCTTGTCGTTTTGTCTCAATAGACAACTCGCATCCAAGAAACATTCAAAAAAACACCACTTTACAATCCAAAAACAACCCAACCACGATGATTCAAGCCTTCCAAATCAAAACCTAAACACTTATAATGATTCTAAACACAAAAGTACAATCAAAATCCAAACTTTAACACTAGAAATAATCCAAATGATGCAAACTACCCTAAACTCATTCTAACTCAAAAACCTTATGAAAACCATTAGAAATCCAAGAACATGAAAGATGAGTGATCAAACCATGGCTCTTGATACCAATTGTTAGATATTGGTTTTTATAAACACATCACATAAAACAATATGGTTCGAATAGTTTAAGGTTCTAGAGAGAGAAAGTAGAAGATGGGAGCCTTTCTAGAGAGAGAAAGTAAACAAAAGAAAGAAAGGTTAGATTAAGTGAAAGGTCCAACCCTCTACCTTGGGAGGTAGAGGGCATTTATAGTTACATACTACACGTCCTCCTTCGGATTGTGGATCAGGCATACAGTGGGTAAAGACCCGTCCGTCCTCCACGGTGTTGTTCTAAACTAAATAACTAACTAAATAACTAGAAAATAACCTAATGTCTACGAGCTAACATATGCTAGACTAGAGTTGGGGTGACCGACTCTTCAACATGGATTTTCTAAATCCTAACACGCGTACCATCCTCAAACAGATGGACAAAGTGAAAGAACGATCCAAACTCTGGAAGACATGCTAAGAGCATGTGTGATCGATTTCGGAAAAGGATGGGATAAGCACTTACCTCTAGCTGAATTTTCTTACAATAACAGTTACCACGCCAGCATTAAAGCCGCTCCTTTTGAAGCACTTTATGAAAGAAAATGTCGATCGCCTGTTTGCTGCGCAGAAGTTGGAGAAGTACAACTCACAGGCCCAGAGATTGTCCAGGAGATGATTTGCTCCCAGACGGTTAAGTTTTGTCACACAAGCTGACCACTTGTGAATGGTCAACCGTAACAAACTTCAAACAGTCTGGAACCAAATGCAATGAAGTCCAGGAGAGTATAGTGTTTCCCCAGGTCGTTATGTCCCAACGAGCTGTGCGAGAATAGTCAAACGTATAGTGATCGAGAGATTTGAACGAAAAAGAGATATGATTGATTAAACCTAAAGAAAAAGTTTATAAATTACAGGGGCTTAAATGCAAATTAAAGAAAATTAAAAAGCTAAATTATATTAAATAAACGCTATCACTATATTTAAAATGATGTTTTTGATTTTTCTTTTATAAAACTTAAATTAAAAACTACGTGACGTACAAAAGAAAATGTGAAAATGAAACAGTATTAATCCTAAAAATATAAAAATGACATTTTTACAAACCTAATGATAAGGGAAAATTTTTAGAAAAAGAAAATTATTTTTATTACTATTTATTTAATTATTATTAATTAAAAACTATTTTTACTTATTTAATAATACCCTAAAATACAAGAAAATATGAAATAAAGCTAGAAAAATGAAATTATGACTTAGAAAAATCTAAAATAACTAAAGAGAATTTTCAAAACTAATTTTGTATTTTTCTGATTATTTTTCTATTTTCTATGAATTAAAAACTATTTAAAACTAATTAAATTACTAAAAATTACAAATTAAACTATGAAAAATCTGGAAAAATAATTTTTTGACTTTTTATATTTATCTTAACCTAGGAAGAATGAAAACTTATTTTTTTGAAACTTTTCTGATTTAATTGTATTAAAAGCTAATTAAAATTGCCTAAAAACTGTTTTAAATGAGGAAAAATAGCAAACAGAGCTAGAAAAATATGAAAAATTCAGGAAAAGTCTAAATTAATATTCTGAATCTAAGAAAAATATAAAAATAGTGGCTTATGTGAAGGAATATGAAGCTGCAGTTACAAGTGCTTATAAATAAGCACTTGAAATAAGCTAAAGGTACCAAATGATCACCAAATTATCACAGAAGCTCTAATATGCTAAAATTACTCAAAATCAATTTATTACAACTATCCTAAACCTCTAAAGTGCAAACTACACAGGTTTGATGATTTGAGGTCAAGTGCTAAAAACAGTTTCTAACTACCACTTTGTAGCTTGAAGATAAGCTACTCAATAAGCTGAAACTTAAAAACAGATGTTGGAAATTAGAGTAGACATGGCTAGCTACTTATAAACCAAAGACCAGACCAAGACAAGCTCTATTGAGCTTGTGACAAGCTCTGCAAATAACCTGTGCACACTCAGTATTCACTGTGAGTGCACAGGCCAGGATAAGCCTAATTGATAAGCTATTTTGGAGCTTGTAAAAAATTTACAAAAATCTACAAAAATGATACTAAGAAACTAGACCAACTGAAGTTTTTAAACCCCAAGTTTCACTTGATTTGGCCCAAAACTGAATCCATGAAAAATCACCCAAGTTGGGTGAAAAATGAGATTTTCACTTTTTGACTTTTGAAACAGTTTTGATATTTTGACTTTTGTGAACTTTGAGACCAATTTGTGGACTGAATGTGATGTATTGTGATGAAATAATCTTAATGCAAGCTATCTTTATGAATTCTAAACACAAATCGAGTTTTTGATTTTACAAAATCCCAACAGTTAAGAAACTAGGACAGATCATATGCCATTTTGACTTGGAGCTAGAACAGATGCAATGTTATGACTAGAATGAGTACAATAGAGCTTAACAAGCCTGAAACAACAAGTCTCAACCACTGGACAAACCTCTAACACAGATTTGCTATATAATCCAAACAACACTTTAAATCACTGATTTGCAAGTTAAATTAAGCCAACTACTGAACTAGCTTGTATTATTGATTAACCGAGTTAAGTTATCCTAATTACCACTAAATAAACAAGTCTAAACTATTGATGACTACAAATACAGATTATGCAATAAATTTGGAATTGACTTACATTTGGTCCTAGCCACTATGGCTTGCCAAAGAACACAAGAACCACTAACCTATTCCAAACCATAAACTAACTCAATTTCACCCCATATCCAATTCTGCATCACCCATATATCATTTCCATTTCCATTTGAGCCCAGTTTGACTTTCGTTGCCCCAATACCAAAGTTATTTGAACTTGAGTGATAGACTTACTAAAAGCTATAAGAAGCTTAAATAAGCTTATTTGGACTTAAAAATAAGCTATTAGAAGCTTGGACATAAGAGTTTGAAATTGAATTTTGCAACAGTAAACATGTAAACATGAAATGGTAATGCAACTTGACTTGATACTTGAAAATAGTTTGAATACACTGAAATAACTTAGTTTGTTACAACTACACTTGAAATTACAACTGAGAAGCTATTTAAGACATAGAAAGCTTAAAACAACATACATTTGAAAAATAAACTAAGTACCACACTCTTCTCTCTATCTCTTGCTTCCTTTTTGTACACCAAAATGTTTCTCTCTCCTATCTGAGCGTTTCCCACTTTAATTCAGGACCATTGGATGAGTTGAGCCATTATTGGCCGTTTGATGCATTTTGGCGCCAAAAATGGTTTTAGCAGTGGGGGGGTTGAGTGCAAGGGGGGAGGGATGCAATTAATGCATTTTGGAGTTTGGTGAGGTGGAAGGATAAGGGGAGTGGGAATTGAGCTGGAGGGATGGGAAGATGGAGTGTTGCAGGCATGTTTGGTGAGGAAGAAGAAAAAGGCGGGGAGGGTGTTTGACTGGGATTTGACTTGGGTTTATATTAAAAGGGGGGTCAAAACAGGGGGTCCAAAGGGCTTATGGCAGGGGTCCAAATGTTGCAAAGGGGTCAAGGGCTTTAACAAACAAGGACCCTTTTTGTAATTTCTAATATTTGAGGGACCAAAACTGCCACTTTTGCAAAGTTGTTTCAAGGGATCAAAAGTGACAAGTTTCAATAGTACAAGGACCAAAATGGACATTTTCAAACTTCCAAGGACTATTTTTGCCAAATTTGAAACTTAAAGGACTAAACTTGTAATTTCTCAAAACTTTTGACATTTTTCACCAAAGGACTAATTTTGACAACTTATGATTTTAAAAGGACCTTTGGTGACTTTTCTTTTGAAATAAGTGCTCAGGGACTATTTTTGACAACTTTTTGAAACTTGGGGAATTTGAGCGCCAATTATGCAAACTTAGCTCATTTTCATCGATTTTGAACATTTTGTTGCATAAAGAAACATATAAAATGCAATTTTGAGATATTTCCAGTATTTTGATGCATTTCTGAGCATTTTTAAGTGTTTTGCAATTCAGTTTTGACCCAAAAATGATGAGTATTTAGACACTCATCAAAAGATAATGCAAATTTGGCAACGACTGCAAGCAGCTCGAGATAGACAAAAGAGCTACGCAGATGTCAGAAGAAAACCAATGGAATTCCAAGTTGGAGACCGAGTAATGCTCAAAGTATCACCGGAGGAATGGTCGAATGGTTTTGGAAAAAGAGGAAAACTCAAACCTCGATACGTATGACCATTCAAAATTCTGCAAAGAATTGGTCCAGTGGCATATAAGCTCGAACTTCCCGAAGATCTTAGTCGAGTACATGACACTTTCCATGTCTCGAATCTTAAGAAGTGTCTATCGGATGAAACTCTAGTCGTACCCCTAAAGGACATACAACTCAATGACAAACTTAGCTTTGTAGAAGAACCCATAGAGATCATGGACAGGGAAGTCAAGAGGCTTAAGCAAAGCCACGTTCCTATCGTTAAAGTTCGATGGAATCACAAAGCGAGGTGCGAGTTCACGGGAGCCGAGGATAATGCGTTCCAAGTATCCCCACTGTTCATCTAACCACCCATGACAACCTCTGCGAGAGAGTTAAACTGCGGACGCGGTTCTCTTAAGGGGTAGGTACTATAAGCTCCCGGAAAATTTCATTGTACTTAAGACCTTAATCAGAAATTAAGCACGATTTATATCATCATGAAATTTTTTAAACATCACATTTGCATATCATTTGGCATATGCATGATCAACGCAGCTTGAGCGTTCATAATTATACCGTTGTGATCAGAACGAAATTCCCCACAATCCCGGTATTCTTAAAATACATAATGTATATGTAAAAACATTTATAAAATACGAAATAAATTTTAATAAAAATATATTAAATTCGGAATTGGGAATAGAAACTTATTGGGCTTCTCATTACCAAACGATCCAACCCAACTTACCATTGGGCCTCGTTACCCATTTCGAGCCCAACACCATTTACAACATTGGGCTTTTGTTTCTTGTTTGTGTACGACCCAAGTAAACCAAGCCCAAACACTCTTGATTTCCTTTGGGCCTCGCTGCTAGCCCAACACACCCAAGTAACAACTTAAGAAATATTTTGATACTATACTTTCCTTGCATTTGTGTAACCGGTCGACCAAAAACCAAAGAGAAAGAAAAGGAAACATA
Organism: Chrysanthemum makinoi; assembly: GCA_910596185.1. Classification (NCBI taxonomy): domain Eukaryota; kingdom Viridiplantae; phylum Streptophyta; class Magnoliopsida; order Asterales; family Asteraceae; genus Chrysanthemum; species Chrysanthemum makinoi. The sequence goes on from OU343221.1 coordinate 187,530,695, forward strand.
ATTATACTATAGGTAATTAGGTTGGAAATTTGGTCATGAAGCTTGATGCCACACTCCTTTGGCAGTCGACTAGACAAAGACCCAAATTAATTGTGTAGTCACACACTAACCAAACCAAAACCTTCCCCTTTCCATCCTAAGTATTTCGAGTAGAAGACAAGAGACTCAAACACACTTTCAAGCCACCCTAATCACCTAGATTAAAATATTACCTAGTGATTTAAAATTTGTCCAACCATGCTTTGACTACCTTGGACTTTCTTATCCTTTGGGTAAAATGTCTCAAGGACCTCGACATGGCTAGGGAACACCCTCCCTTTTCCCGGTCACCTAAGCCATGCCACAAACAAACATGCTACAAACTTGGTCTTGCTTGTAAACTAGAGGAGCTAGCAATATTTTAAGACAATACCCATACTTGCTTAATCCTTATAAGGTTCCTCAAAAACTCTAAGTGTCTCACCACCACTCTTACTAAGTCTCAAATCATCCACCGTGAGAAGCAAAGGAAAACGGGAAAGAAGTTAGGTTTAAGGGAAACTTGGGGAAAATATTTGGTCGAGTAGCATTATAAGGAGAACTAGGGGTTCGTATAAGCCACAAACCGCTCCAAACTCGCGTTTCATCTCCACTTTTCGAAGTATAGTAAGTTTTATAAAACCATTTCATTATTTCCTCTACTTTGTTTCATTCGTTTTCATATCACACGTACACATATCACATGATAAACATCATACGCATCTTTTCACACCAAGTTATAACATGGTAACTAGAAATAAGAAACTCTCGACACATAGTCATTCACTAGTTACACATTAGGACTTGATAACCATGTCGAAGCAAGACATAAACATGTTTCAAAACCTTGCAAGAACCCTGGAAAGACCATCGTACACATTTATTTCATACGCTAAACCATACGGGCCTAAAGCCCAACTGCTGAGCCCATTAAGCCCAAACAAGGTCCAATTAAACCTTTACCCGGCCCAATAAGTGTAAAATAAGTAAATAAGCACTAGAAATAAGCTTGGAATAAGCTTGTGATCGTTTTGCAAAGTTTTCGTTTTCTAAAAATATATTTCGGACTTAAAATGCAAATTGTGTTGTCTTTGGGTTAAAACTGCAACATTTTTAAAGTTAAAGGGATGGTTTTTAACATGTAAAAACATGCATGAAAAGTCGAGGGACTAGCATGAACTATTTTTGAAAGTATAAGGGTGTATTTATGCGTGCATGTGAAAGCATGAAAACCACAAGGACCGATCTTATCATTTGTTAAAACTAGTTATAATTTAAGTTTGGGTGGAAAATGTAAATGTGGGAAACTTTTTTTTTTTGGGTAAAAGGGTTAATTCACCCTTGTAAATATATTATCCTAAAAACATTGAAGTACAAAGGACGAGGGTGATGTGCCTCGCCACAATCCCTTAGGACACTTGCAGACACAAATATAAGAATGACAAAACATTCTTATAACTTACCACTAACCACTATATAAGAGTGACAAACCACACTTATAACAAATAATAGAACATAAAACTACGACGCCTAATAAACATAACAAGTTAACCGCTTCAAGTAGAACACTTGATTCTTCCAAAGACGTCATAGAGCTCTAACTTCCAATTATCCAACCCTCAAGGACCTCATGATCAGAATTATGTCCAAGAAAGGAAATGTGGGAAACTTATGGTCTAAACGCGTTAAAAACGTATCTTGGAGGGCTGTTTCGTAAAAATAGTTTTCTCAAGGGTTAAAACTGTCTAAATCTGGAAAGATTTGATATAAATACATTCCGGGTAAATAGTGTAAATAGCTCAAACTTGAGGGACTAAACTCGTACTTTTTGTAACTTGAGGGTAAAAGTGTAAATTCGAGAAAAGTTTAGAAAAACTTATAAACTTAACGTAACTTCGTAAAAATGAGTATTTTGATCATATGATTATTTTATTATCGGATAACGTTAAATATATTACGTATATATATATTTATAAGATTATAATTATATATATATAATCCGATAAAACACACGTGGGATCTAAACAAGCTAAAATACTCAACGACGCTATCATTTTACGAGATCACAACGGGGAAAACATTTCAGTTATGCGTAAGTGAGGATCATTAATTAAGGCAATGTAGCAAGTAAAATTAACTTAAAACGTTAAGCGCGCACAGACTATTGAATTGGACAATTCAATGATCTTTTGAATAAGAATATTCAGTGCTCTATTATTTTGGTCGCGAACCAAAATGTTTATCATATCTGAGACTCGCCATCTCATCATTTTAGATTTCGGTTTGAAACCTCCGTTACATTGTGCTTGATCTGTTTGTGCTTGTTCATATCATCAAAGCGAGTTTATAGCCTCGCTTTTACTTTTATTTGCAAACCCCGCGAGGGAGATACATGCTCTAAACTAGAACACAAGGTTTTTCATAAATGTTCGCTTCTTGATTATTGGAATTGCCTAAGTATTTAGCCATAAGTCCCCTGTATCATGAACCATTAGTCACCGCGAGTGAACGCATATATCGTGAATAGTACTATGGGGAGTACGACCCCTCTTGGTTATAGATAAATAACCGGAGCCCCATATTTGAATTGCGTTAGGTAATTGGCTATTACCTCCTTTGGGGCAAAACTTACGTACACCAGTAATTCGGTGTATGCAGTTGAGTATTGGTTGCATGAGCTTAGCGCATAATAATCTGTGATTTTCTTTATGATATTGTTAGTTTACTATGATCAAGCTCATATACTTGTGTTAACTGTTATTTAAACCTATGAAACTTCACTCAACATTTTTGTTGACCTTTTTAAGCATGTTATCTCAGGTAATCAGTGAAGATTATGACCAAGGCACGGAGTGGGACATGTCAAGGCTTTTCTGGTAGTGTAAATATAAAGTTGTCATTTCTTTCAAACTCATGATCTTTATTTTGGGAAAACGCTTGAACAATTTACAATGTTTTGTAACAAACTAACAACTATGAGTTTTCGATGAATGATAACTACTTTTAATAAAATGTCTCTTTCGAGTCGTTTTCTATAATTATTGACTATGATCTCCATTCGAGTAACACCCGAATTAGTCTTCCACTGTCTTTAAGATTTCGGGGGTGTTACAGCACATATACAATTTTCACATGTGTGGGGTAATTTTATAAAACATAAAACCATTGTTTTTAAATCAGTAATTTGAAAAGATAAATGAAAATGTTTGTATTATTCCCTTGCACATATCAGTTTATAGTCTGTATAAGAGATGAAATTTTTTGGACATATATGCTCAAGCTAAAATTTCATTAATAATAAAACATTGCTAATTTTTTTTGGATGTATGGTCAAGCTAAAATTTCATTAATAATAAAACATTGTTAAAATCATAAACTGTGTTTGCACCATCCATAGCTGTTACACTCTCCCAACGAACTTCGTTGGGAAACCTTCGGTCTTGTTTTAATTGAAGTTATTTTTACTATCCAATCCGATCTTACTTTTATAGAACCATGGCTAAAAAGGTACAAAGTTATAGATTATGTTTTTATATAATTTAAAAAACAACATGCGATTCTTCTTAAACATTAAATATTCATAATTTATGACAAAATTTTCATGAAACATTGATATAATTTGTGTTTATGATATATACTAATTTATATATTTGAATAATATTACAAAGAATATTATAAAAAAGATGTTATAGTAGGATCTTACGATCCCGATCCGATCTTACGATCACGATCTTGCAAAGACAATAACGATCATAGGTAGGATCCCGATCTTAAAAACCTTTGTATAAAGGACTAACGTTGCAAACAATCGTTGGCTAAACGGTCGTTAGGACGAAACTTGCAATTTGGGCCAAACCACAAGGACGATTTATGTAATTAATTCTAACGAAAAACCTCGTCAAGTGTTAAGATAGGTGGAATTAGCAACTTCGATACATTTGTTAGAAAAAAAATGATACACAACTCAGTAAAAAATGACAACTTAAATACATTTAGAAACCATTATCCCTCAGACATTTCACAAAGGAAATTGATTTGCACACTTTTTCTTTTGATTGGGATACTCCAAGTACCGCATCAGACAGTTGTACTATATTTACATTCTGCTTTAGTAACTTATAACGTGAGTGTGCAAATAAAAAAAAAAATGCAAATCACCACCCTTTTACAAACCTTTACACTTCAACCAATATATAACAGTTGTGCCCAAAAAAAATGTATAACAGCATCGTCATGATCATGTAATTAGCCTTATCCAAATTCATATTTTTTACTTTTTTCAAAGTTTTCCAGGTGCCTCTAACTATTTGACTACCTTTTGTTATGGATCAAAATATAAATTAAGCAACAAATAACGCATATTGCATAACTGCAATGAGACCCGCAGATACACTGCAAGCCAAACTTGAAAATTATAACTGTTGTTTCATAAATTCTGAAGTTTGTTAACATGTAATAGTTTATAAGCGACATTCAACTGTACTGACACCAAATAATCACTATCATGGGATGATTCACAAACGGAGAACGAGCTAAAAAGATACTGCTCATCCCAACTCTTCAATCTCCGCGCAGAACGTAAATGAAAATCGATGAAAATAAGTCATTGCAGGAACTCGTCAAAAAAAGTCAACGCGACATTCACTCTCCTATTCTTTATGCACTCGCTGTTCCTTTTGTAAGAAAGATCAATCAACACCTACATCAAAACAATCAAAAATAAATTAAAGTTTATGGCACAAAAAGAAAAGAAACTAGCTTACCAGCTGTACTACATCCGGCTTCTAAACCTTGACCTTTTTTGTCAACCAAAGCAGACTGGTTAAGGGTCTTGATTGCATCTTGGGACTGACATCAGATACAAATTTTGATCAATTTAATGAATGATAGTTTGTTCACTAGCAAAGCATACATGGAGTGTGTTCAATTATAAGAATGAATATAAACTTCTATGTATACTAGAATGTGGAAACACAAGATTGAATTCATTATATTTCTAGCAAAACTGACTCTTCCTCATTAAACAAAAATAAATCTTAAGGGGTGTGTGTATTTGAGTTTCGAAATTTTTATGTGACACTAGTTTAAATCAGACACCATAGACAATAGTGTTCTGATACGCTTCTGTAAACGTTTTAAGGTATCTAGTGTCTATAGAATTATGATTGTTCAACTAATGAATAGATCTAATAAGGAGTATATAGGTAATTATATTAAACCCTTAGATAACCATTCAAATATCTGACCCCTATATCATCTAAAAATTACAGCTTCAAAACGCAGTAATTGTCCAACACACAAGTCCAAACACGTAATTTAGTCGAAAGAAATAGGTATACCTGATTAGATAAATGGGTCATTGCATGAGAAATCTTAGTTTGCATCGGGTCCTTTGAGCTTGGAGCCACATCTACCGGTCGAGCAGCAGGATGCATAGGAACCCTGGGCATAGGCGGTTGTGGAAATAACATTGGCATTCCTTGGCTAGGATGCCCATAAACAGTTGGGGAAGGCAGAGGGTGTCGTGACCCTTGTACATTTGGAGGAAACTGAAACATACTTGGGTGTCCTTGCTGATTCATCTCCATTCCCATTCCGATTCCATAGCCCATTCCCATACCAATTCCCATGGGGGAGAAATGAGGATGCATTCCACCTGGGAACATCATTGGGGACATACATAATCCACTTCCCATTGACATAATCTGCAACAAAAAATAAATTAGTCAATGTAACGCCATGATAATGGAAAGGAATGACAAAAGCATAAAGATTAGTATTTTAGTTAGGAAATATTGTAACATTTTACTTGAACTTGAAGTTGAAGTGTCTTCAAATACTCAATTGCCTCGTCAAGCATTGATGCTTTATCCACCTTGTCATAAAAAAATAAAAAAACAAAGATGTCAGTTTGGAAATATAGACAGTTATGTACAAAAGATTCCACAAATCTTCAAACTGAAAGGGATTCGTAAACTGAGATTACATCATTACATTGTGTACCTTGTTGCAATTGGGAATGAGTTCTTGTAGTGCACGCATCTTTTCGTTTATCCTATCCCTTCGCCTCTGTTTCAACATTAATAAACCAACAATTAGTATGCATCTTAGAGTTAAATTAATACAAACAACCACTCCAACAGGCTTCATGAATCTTGTAATTGTTGGGCTCGAGTAGAAGTGGTAACTTCATCCCATTTATTTATGAAGACGTGGTTGTTTTTCTTGATGTGAAATGGGTCAAATGGGTAAAACAGGTTGAAGTTATCCAAAGTCCTTTATTTAATGTAATACAACCTCCTCAAGTACTATTAGTAGTATCTTTATGATGATTATAGTTAACGTGTTTATAAAACAACTTAACCAAATGTTAAACGAGGTCTGCACGTCTTTCCAATCAGCCCATCTTGACCAGTGCTAGAAATGACCCATTTTAACCCGAACCCCTATTGATCTGTTACAAACCTGGCCAACCCGCCCATATTTCCACCTCTAGGTTCAATGTGTCTGATACCATCCAAAAGAGCTAAAGTGTAAACAATCTTTATCATAAATAGATGAATTTGCTCACCCTTTCAGACAAATTATGAACTTCAGCAGCCCGGCTTCTTTTGGAACCTGTACCTCCACGAGACGCGCTTGTTGTTTTAGTGCCCAGCGACTCTTCATCAACATCCTAATCAAAACATTACTTGCGCTCAGTACATTAAAAAATAACACGACATATAAGAAACAAATGATTATATACATACTTGGCTTTGGCACTCAAACTCCTCCGTATCACGAGATTTCCTCTTAGAATTCTTGGAAAAGTCATTAGAAGCTCTCTCAGCACTATTCCCTGAGCAAACAGAAGAAGTAGCAACAACTGGCTCGTTGCTCTTTACAGTTTCTTGAACTCGCTCCATTCACATCAAGAACCACATTTGATGACTTTTCAACAGAATGTGGCTCATTAAGTGGCTTACTCACAAAAGGGTTCGAACCTACTCCAACTGAATGCAAATTCGGTTGACTAACGAACCCAATTTCTTTCTGTGATCCATTATTCACAACGTTAACTGCAGTGTTCTGAAGATTAGTTTTAGCCATAGCAGCAGGTCTTGAAAAATGAGAAAAGTTCAACAAGGTAGATGACGAATCTTGTTTTTGCGCCATTTTTTCAACCCTGCCTGTTGAACCTTGAATATGTATTGGATCTCTATGAACCCCGTTATTGACTTTACTTCTACAATTACTACTACCTATATCTGTAATTCCTGATCTGACCACCGGATCTGGCAAAGAAAACAAGTTGCTACCTTTTAAACCCTTAGATGTGTTCGCTTGGTCTAAACCATTAAACAAACTAGTATCCTTATTACCTCTCTTATCAATAACACTCATACTATTATGCATAGTCGGCTCATGAACCGTTACACCAGATATCTCGGGTAACAAATCAGCACAATAATCATCAAGCGGATAATTCAACCATGGCACCATATCATCATCTTGATCTAATCCTGTTTCTGCCATAGGTACATTCAACATACCATCTTTTCCTTGAACTTTCGGTGCATGAAACTGAAAGTTACTAGAAACCGGCGTCTTTCTAGCTTTACTAGACTGACCCTGTATCATAACCTGACCCTTTTCCCATATCAACTCCACAAACTCATCATTCGGTCTGCAATCAAATTATCAGAACATACAAACATCAATTCAACAACTTTAACCAAAGTTTTATATCTTTTTTTTCGTAAAAAAGCAACCAAGAAACTTACATATACGATATATCAGTCAATTTCTGCTGAGACGATTCGTTCTTATACAGCTCTGAAAGTGGCATTTTTGAAACAAAATTATTACTACAAACAATGTTCTCAAAAACTCATAAAACTAATAGTATTTGTTCTATAAAGCTCCAACCACTTGATGGAACACCTGCAAAAACCATGACATGAGATAATGAAACTTGATTCTTTATAAATATATTTTCTGACATAAATAATTTATTTTATTTAAATCAAGACATGTCTGTATTGACAATTTAATACTATGTTTTTTTTCCAATTAATATAGTACTGCTACTAGTGTCTTAATCTGACAAAAAAAATTTATCTATAGCCGCAATAAATGTTATAAAAAAATACTACTACTAATCAGTCAAACTAATTCTTTATTAATCTAAAAAGCTAAAGCTGAAACACAATCTAATTAACCTTAAACTATTAATTAACTAAAGTATAAAACAAATATACTCTAATCATCATCAGTCAAACATAAGTAAACAAAATCAAATCTTTAAGCCACTTAACTAATTAACTAACAAAAGGGTCACTGATTAACCAAATAATGAATTAAGAAACCAACCTGAGTATAAAAAAGTTGGTTTAAAAGAGACCCTTATGTAGATGAGTTGATTTTAGCAACACATTTGTGATTTGATGGTATTTTAAACAAATAAACAAGTGGGATGATTTTACAGGTTGTTAAGTGTATTGAAAATGGTGAGAGATGATTGGAGAAAGTAGTAGAAGACGGCGAAAGGCTTGTGGAAAATGGAGGTAATCAAGAAGAGAAAAGAGATGAGGAGTTCAAGTACAACTGTTTGCTTACTTCTAAATTTGTTTACTCTTTTTATACAGTAAAGTTTGATTTAAGATAATTTAAAAGCTTTACCATTCAGATTAATCCTAACAATTTAAAAAACTTACTTTCATTCTCTTTTTTCAAATATTAGTAACTTTCAAACCGTTAATTGTTAAGCGAAAAAAAAAAATATCATTGCGACGAGCATTTAATTATCTTTTATAGATAGAGCTTTGATATACTTTCGACAAAAAAAATTTCTTAGTATTTTCACGTTTTTTTCTAGTTTTTTCGTTTTTTTCGTTCTTGAAATTTACATTAAAAAATCATATATGATTAAACACTAATTTTAATATCACATGTGATATCAGTGTTATATCATATATGATATAACACTAATATCACATGTGATATTCAAAGTAGTGTTTAATCATATATGATTTTTTTTTAATGCCAATTTCAAGTAACGTAAAAAGACGAAAAACGTGAAAAAAAACGATTTTCTTTTGAAAGTATATCAAGTCTTTCCGATAAAAGATAATTAAATGCGCGTCGCGACGGTGTAAATATTTTCGCTTAACGATTAACGGTTTAAGAGATATTTAAATTATAAAAAATATGTGAAATAATAAAATGCTTTTAATCTCAGCCAATGCTTTTAATCTCTTCCATTGATTTCTTTTTAGATAGATGGTGGAGATGAGTCCCTTAGTATTTAAGAAAAGTTTGATATGTAAAATAACTCTCCTCATACTACCTCATTCTAATTCTAAGCAAACAAAAAATAGACGCTTATGATATGTATAAGTAATGTTTGTTTTAATTAGTAAAAAGTCAATATAGAATTTAAAAATAAGTAATTAATGCAAGTTCTAGTCATAATTATTATTTATATATAAAAACTAGATACTTATTTAAGACAAACATAAATAGTAAGATGGACACTTTATTATACGAAGCGAGTAATAATTTTAGAGCAAGTTCTTTAAATGCCTTTTCGCCCAAAAGTGTATACCTTTTGTAGAGCAAAAGAATTTGGTTTCTCAAAATGCTCCGGAAGACTCAAGCGACTTTTATCTTAGCTTAAGTCATGACATGTGTCTCTTTTTTGTACTTAACGAGACTTTTTTGTAAGTAATTTTGTAAGACACTTTTGAAACTTTTTCAGACATGTTTTTTAAGAGACCTAATATACTTTGGGAGGCGATTTTTTTTTCCTTTTCCCAAATTTAGTCAAACCAAAAATATATTTTTCTATTCAATAACTTTGAGAGACTTACGTCTCATATACTTTAAGAAACTCTATGGTACATTTTTTTTAATGCATTGATAGTTGTGAAATCAATATTGGTATGTATGTCCACTTTAAAAGACTTGTATCAGTATATTTTAAAGTAAACTGCAAAAAATATCCCTGAACTTTGCAAAAATTGCGAAAGATGTCCTCGAAATTTTTTTTTACAAATAATGTCCCTAAAATTTTAATTTTTTGCGAGTTATATCCTTGCCGCGTTACTGTAGTTGCAAATTTAGTTTTTTTGACTAACGCTCGTTAGTATTCTCGTTAATTAGTCCTCATGTGCGTTGCACGTGAGGGTATTTTAGTCTTTTCACTTTTCCCGCTATCAAATCCACCTGATAGGCCTCACTAGCACACCTAACTTTTTTGAGGGACGTTTTTTGCAACAAGGTTTATCTTCTCTAATTCTTATATAACACGATTTGCCCTGTGTTTATTGTACACCCTTGAACCTACTGTTATTGGTCATCATCTTGTTCATACCTACTGTTATCATCATCTTGTTCATACCTACTGTTACTGCGCATCATCTTGTTCATCTGAAAATGGTTCTTTGAGCTTGTGGTCTTCAAGTTGTGGTAAGAACAACCTGGACGAACAGGAATCCTGGTAGGCGATTCTACTCATGCCCAACATACGTAAGTTTGACTCTTGATCAAAACAATAATAATGTTACATTTTACAAGTTGCCTCTGTTTTCTTCATTTTAATTACATTTCGTTACATTTTACAGAACTCGAGTTGTCCGTTCATCGGTTGGGTGGATCCGTTGATGTGCGACAAATCTTTAGACATCATCCATGGTATACTTAGGACCATTGATGGTTTGGAAGATGTGCTGGCGTTAGAGAAAGAGAGGGCTGACTGGGAGGAGCACAGGGCAAACGAGGAGGAGACCCGGGCAAACCAGGCGGAGCTTCTGGCAAAAATGGAGGAGCAGCGGGCTAACAAGTTGAGGAAATACCCTATCATCAGTTGGGTTTTCTTCGCTTCTTATGTTTACTTGCAAAGTTGACCGTTTGGGTTTGGTCAATATGGGTTGGTTTTTTGGGTTTCTGGTAGTTGATGGTGTTTATGTTAGGTGCTGGTAGTTGATGGTGTTTATGTTAGGTGTACATGAACAATGTCTTATGTTGATGGTTGGTTATGCAGTTTATGTACATTATGGTATCACAACAATGGTTCAATTATCTTTAATTATCTAATTTGATTTGTGTTATTTGTTAGTTAAGTAAGATTATGATTTTTTATGATTTGTGTTATTTTTTTGTTAAGTAGGATTATGATTTGTGTTATTCATGTCATTATGCAAGTCCATAAATGTGCTTTAAAAGTCAAACATAAACCTTTGGTTGGTGAATAAATATGTAATCATCTGTTAAAGATTCAGTTATCATGATTTAGGTTCGGTGTTTGTTAAGTAGGATTATGATTGTTTGTTAAGTATGATTATGTATTATGATCCAAATTTTAGTGCATTGCTTGATGTTTCCACATCACAAATATATTCATGACTGTGGTTTAAAAGTCAAACATAAAGCACTCTAAAGCTTAGGTTGGTCTCGGGTTGGATGGCCTGTTTGTTGTAATATTGATGCTGCCAACCAGTTCACCAAATAAAGGATTGATGGAGTAGGAGTGTATCGGTTATGTATTGATAATGAACCAAATACTTATGCAGTTTCATATAGCTGCAATGAAGCAGTGGAACACTTATGGACACTCATAGATTCACTCAACTACATGTGTACATTTCTCATTTTCTTAAATACAATCATATTTATGCAGGTTCATTTATGTCTCAACTCACAATATTTATTTAACTAAAGTTGAAGATGAAGAATTGTTAGTTAGGAGTGATTTAGATTGTCTGGTATGACATTGTTAGGCTGCTATGTGATCGATGTTGACTAAAAACGTCAAAGCCGACCCACATCTATTTTTACTCATGTCACTCATACATAAAGCCAATTGTTATTTAACCTGACCCACACTAAAGTTTAGGGATATTTTTTGCAACAAAATCCCTATACAATCAATAGAGAAACCAAACCCCCAAATCCCCTCACCTAACTTATTTATTCAATTGGACTTTGAAAACCAAGGTGAAAAAAGGTTACTCTATTTACTTATTTTGTTATTATTTGTAGAAGGGATTTTCTATGATTCTTCTGATACAAGCAGTGAGATTGTATCATCAAGCAGTGATGAAGTCAATGTTCCACATCAAAAAGTGTCTGCTAACTGAATACTAGCCCTGCTAGCACATCATACTTGGGATTGTACAGGTAATAAGACATTTGGAATTAAAAGATCCACAGATGGTTTAGGAGCAATTCCAGATAATTACAGTAAAGGAAAAGGGAAGGTTGAAGTTGCAGGTGGAAAAAGGAAGCTTACTAGTAAGAAGAAATGAATAAATGACATCTTTGTTAAGTATTTTGTGTTGCTCCAATTAAGGATGAAACAATTTATGTGATAACTTTGTGGTGGTTGAAAAAACTTTGGTTGTATGTTGGTAGTATTATGTAATGTATTTGTTTAATGGAATTGGATGTTAGTTAATGGTCATATAGTCTTAATCACCATTGTTTGACAAACATAACATAACTACATAAAAGACATACTGATTGTCTTAATCACCATTGTTTAACAAACATAACAAAACTACAGCAATAGCAATTGTCTTATTCTAAAACTCAAAATCAACAATTAAACTTAAAGAAATTGTTTCTCACTCATACATAAAGCCATTCAAATTGCAGCTTGTTTGAAAGCCTTTCTGGTACTCTTTCTCCTCTGACTACCAAACTCTTGGGTTGATTGTGAATCTATTGGTTGACTTGCTCCTGCATCAGTTTCAGTTGCTTCAGTGTCTGTAACACCCTCATATCCAGCCTTCTTCTTGATTTTCCCCTTTGCATTCTTTTTTCTTGGACTTGTACATGCTCTTTTGTTGTGACCTGTTGTACCACATTGGCTACAAGTGACAGTCTTTCCCTTTTTTTGAAAGCTTCCCACCCTTGACCATTTCATTGAACACATTCTTAGCCTTCTCCTCTTTGGTCACTCTCCTCTTCTTCCTTGGTCTGCCAACTGGAACATGATGGTGTGGAGGCAATAAGATACTAGGGCTGCTGCACTTGGGCAAAAATTGACTGTTAGCAACACCTTCAATCTTATGGTTGTACGTCTCCTTCCATGTTTTTAGCCAATGTGCTTGATGTACCCAATCCTCATGTATACCTACCTCCCTACCCTCATTTGCCATGTTATACATTGTTGCCACAACATGTTTGCATGGAATACCGGTTCCCCATCTCCTACATGTACATGTCCTTAACCTCATATTCACCACACATTGGTCATTCCATGGTCCCTTACACTGGTAAATGTTTTCCCCATTCCAAATAACGTCATACTCATTAGCTTCTTGCTTAATAACAACATAAATGGATGTTGTAGTTTGTGTTAAGGGACCTACACACTTATCTATGACCTTTTCCACATTCACTATCCTCTTCATAAAATACTCCCTAATGTATTCCAAACACCCTATTATTGGCTTATATCTACCATCTACCAACTTACTGTTGAGTGACTCACAAAGGTTGTTGACCAGAATTTCACACTTAGCTCTGCCTGTTTTTTGATTAACGATTAAGGATAAGTTAATGTCCACTATATACACACTTAAAGCACAAATATGAAAAATGATATACTTGAAAAATGAGCCCTTGACCATGAGGTTGGTGGTATCTTTCTTAACCAGTCATGAGCTTTCAGGTTGTAGTCTTTCAGTTGCCCCATTATATGTTCAAATTGAGGCGCAGTAGTTGTTGTTGCACACTTCCACAGAAAATCCTTGTAAAGCATTCCTTTGAAAATTTGCTTCATGTTCTCATGGATGTGTCTAACACAGAATCTGTGATCAACAGAAGGAAAAACCTCTTGAATAACTTGTAGAATACCCTATTACAAGTAAGACATAGTGGATTCAAACATTGGTTATGTCTAACGAATTGTTTTTTAATTACTGTTAATTGAATTTATTATACCTTTTGTCTGTCTGAAATGAAAGTGTGGTTTTTGTTTGGTTGTAAATCAAGGTCATCACCTAGATTTTTAAGGAACCACAACCAAGAACTCTTGCATTCTACCTCAACAATAACATATGCAAGAGGGTAAATACCATTGTTACTATCAATACCAACAACCGTCAAAATTTTCCCTGTATATGGTCCTTTTATGAAAGCACCATCCAATCCCAATATCTCTCTTCTTGTATCTCTGTACCCGGCCTTAAGTTCACCAATACACACATAAATTCTTTTGAATACCCTTGAATTAAGAGTCAGATCGGTGTTGGTTTCCACTTGGATCTTGACTGTTGTGCCTGGGTTTTTGCTCTGAGCTCCATAGCATAATCTCTAAGTTGGGTATACTTTTGTTTGTGATCACCTGTCATCTTCTCCTTAGAAATTTCCTTTGCCCTGCAAGCTTTATCGAATGTTACATTTATTTGTAACCTCTATGTTAATTCAAGCTGTAATGCTTTGATTGAGATTTTGGGATTTCTATTAAGAATCTCGATGACATAAGTTGACAGAAACCTAGATGTAACACCCATAAGATCTCTTGTTTGGATATATTTATAAGTATCAGTCAATGTTTTAACTGACCAACATTTCTCATTGTCCCACTTTAAGACAAGTAGGTCCCATGGGCAAGGGGATTTATGATTCTTGATTTTATATCCTTTAGGATTAACACCCTTGCATTTAATGTCCTTATTCTTTTTGGTTTTCTCAGATTGGTTCCGTGTCTTGAGGTGGATGTCATATACCTTTCTTTGTCATATGTTGGATTGAAGGAATTTGCTCCAACCACAGTGCCGTAGCACTTAGCTCTGACCCTATACTTATCAGATATTAGAACCGAGATAGCTCTCCTGGCCTGCAAGGCATGCATCTTCACCTTTTCAGTCGCTTCTTTTCTTATAACAAACTCTTCTCCCACCCTAAATACACATTCTTTTATTTTAGACTTACCCTTATAAGACCTTATCATTACCTTCAACCTTTTCCTTCTTAGACATGCACCATGTTCAGCACCAGCTTCATCAGCACTATAAAGGTCATCCATTTCAACAGAATGTGCAAGTACCCCTTTAGGAGACTCTTTCAGAGGAAGTTTGGTAGCAACTTCTCTTCTACTGTCTTGAATGTTTTAATCCAGCTGAAATGAGAAACCACGCATGTCAACATCAGGTTCAGGTGTTGGGGCATCATGTTCAAAATCACTACCACCCCCTTCTGGTTCTAGTTCTTTCCTCTGGGCAAGGGCATCTTCAAAATCAAGTTCTTCCCTTTCCAGAACTTCATCATCAACCTCTTTGACAGTATTTCAAAAAATCACACCCCATTTTGTGTATATAAGTACTCATCAATCATTTCTGCTATATCTTATGACATATCATCAAAGCATGTATCCTTATCCAAATTCACTACACTATCTTGTTGGAACAAGTCATCATCAAAATATGTCTCAGCTTGTTTACGCTTCGAAGGTATTAAACCAGGCATAGGGTCATAATCATTGTCTTCCATCAAACTTAAGTAACTGAATCCATGGGTTGAGGATGGTGGCTTATTTTTACAATGCAGGAATCCTACATTATCATCATTAACATTACTTTCAACCAATGGACAAACATTAGTGGTTGAAGCTTGCGTTGGTGCCATTTCATGATGCGATGGTGCCATTTTATCATTATACCACTCTAAAAACAACAATTTTCCTTTGTTCTTCTTAACAGGTGCAATGACCACATTATCCTCAACAATCTCTTCAATCACTAGACCCTTTGAGGACTGAAAACCCCTAACCAACAGCATATGTTTTTCTACCGAAGATACATTAGTCTCTACATAAAGATATATTTCCTTATACCTAGGGACAAATTTTAACAATATCTTGACCTCCTGATCTCACATCAGTGGAACTAATCCATCATCTAAAGACATGCCTGGGACCTTAAAATGCGTAAAAAACAACTATTTATTATCACCCAAACCCAGTTCAGCTAAGATTTTGACCATCTCGCACATGGAGAACTTGTCATAATCAATTAGGTCTACATGATCAACCATAGCAAACTTGTACACTCTACCAGGTGGATCAGAAAACTCACCAGTGTGGTGGATTTGAATAGTGAAGAGCTTTGGGTACGATTCTGGGAACATAAATCAACGAAACAAAAAACCCAAAATCAAAAAATATCCACAACAGTATCATTAATCAAGGTGACATGCTTTACTTTCCAGATATACATGGCATGGTCATTCAAAACATAACTACACATAAAAAATCATACCGTAAACATCAGCAAGATGGGGAATGGGTGAACTCTAACCTCTAATTTTTTAGTAGCCCATGTTGGAACTACTGTTAATTGAGGTGATTTTGACAATATAGAAGTTGGAAGCAAGGGTTCGATGTTATAGGTGTGTATGTGTGTTAAGTGGTAAGAATTAGAGAAGATAAACCTTAAGCAAAAATTGTCCCTCAAAACAAAGTTAGGTGTGCTAGTGGGGCCTATTAGGTGGATTTGGTGGCAGGAAAAGCGAAAAGACTAAAATACCCTCACGTGCAACGCACGTGAGGACTAACTAACGGGAATTCCTAACGAGCGTTAGTCAAAAAACTAAATTTGCAACTACAGTAACGCGACAAGGACATAACTCGCAAAAAAATTAAAAGTTTTAGGACATTATTTGCATATATTTTTTAGGACATCTTTCGCAATTTTGGCAAAGTTCAAGGACATTTTTTTGCAGTTTACTCTATATTTTAAGAGACTTTTTACTTGGATATATGTGCTATATTTATTTTGTTAATATTAAAAAAAACACTTTTTTTAAGAATTCATTTTTTATAAACACACACACATCGCAACTGTTCATCATCTTCTCCATACACTCTATTAGGTGCCACTCATCATCTTCATCTTCTCCACACACTCAATTACAACATATCCATCATCTTATACATACACTCTATGTGGTGATTGAGTGTGTGGAGAAGATGAAGATGATGAGTGGCACCTAATAGAGTGTATGGAGAAGATGATGAACAGTTGCAGTGTGTGTATATTTGAATTTTGTATGTGTTTATAAAAAATGTATTCTTAAAAATAATGTTTTTTTTAATATTAAAAAAATAAAGATAGCACATATATCCAAGTTAAAAGTCTCTTAAAGTATATTAATACAAGTCCCTTAAAGTGGAACATATACCAATATTGATTTCACAATTATCAATGCATTTATAAAAATGTACCAAAAAGTCTCTCAAAATATATGAGACGTAAATCTCTTAAAGTTACCGAATAAAAAATATATATTTTTGGTTTGACTAAGTTTTGGAAAAGGACAAAAAAAGGTCGCCCAAAGTACATTATAGGTCTCTTAAAAAACATCTCAGAATAAGTTCTAAAAGAGTCTTACAAAAGTACTTACAAATTTTTTTGAGAAACCAATTTTTTTTTTTGTATACAAAAGGTAACGCTTTTGGGTGAAAGGGCATTTTGAGAATTTGCTCATAATTTTATCATGGAGCTTTATGTCTAATCCGTGTTTGTTTGTTTTTACATGAGCAAAGGATCATCTACTTTGTTTGACTTTCTCACATCACCAAAATTATCGCATTTTACCTTGTATAGTAACTACATGACTTATCATTATAAATAAACCCTATTAATCTGTGTTGACTTGAGATTACAATAATCTTAATTAATAAGATACTAAACCCTATTAAGAAACTAAATAAACATAATAAAGATAAGTAGAAATTCTACACATATTTTATTGTCTAATATTCCATCATAGTTTGAACGCGAAGGATTTCGAACAAACAAACTAGCACGAATGTTAAATCCGATTCTTCTTCCTCTTTTCTTCTTCGCTTCCTTATTGTTGGTTGGCACGGATATAGACTTGTATATGACGTCAAAGTTGTATATTGTTAGATGTTTTTCCCCTTTTTGTGATTTTTTTTGCGTCATGGCTTGCTTTGGCTTTAAGAGTGAGCAGCAATTTGGTGGTTAACTTTTGTCATTGACAACTATGATACCCGGTTGTAACACCCCAATTTCATGAATGCAGCAGAATTCAAGCTGGGTGTTACTATCATGGTAGAACAGTTATAATAACATAAAACGATCTCTAACTGAGTCATTTAAGAAGTCTTATCATTCGATTTATATGAAATATATCAAAGTTTACAAAATATAGGTCCTAGTAGTTTCACGGTTTGCATAATACAAAAGTTTTCAAATGATAATTAACTTTATAGCCTTCTAAATATCCATGCTCCTCCTTGCCATCCTTTCCAGCCTCGTGTCTTATGGACTGAGATAAAAATGCTTAAAACAGTCAACACAAAGGTTGAGTGAAATCTCTAGGTATACAGTTTGAACACAATATTTTCAAGTGTGGTTAATATTCACCCGTTGATGGAAAACAAAAAAGTTATTATTTCACTAAGCTCGTGACAACCAAAACGTTAATAGTGAATAAATAAAAATCGATATAATAGTAACAGTGGCCCTAATAATAGGTAATTTGCCAATTATACCTAGAGTTCTCAAATATAGTGCGTTTGTTTGCGGACGACGGTCAAACAAACGACATTCGTCAATCCCAATATGCCTATCCATATTATTCGTGTTTACTCACTTGTGATTAATGGTTCATGATGGTAGGGACTTAATTTTGGCAATAGCGGTACTTAGTGTTCAATAAAACATTCAGATATAGCATACAATTTCAAATCATTGTGTTCGGTTAAAATAAATAGCATGTATCTCCGTCAAGGGTTTGTAAATCAATTAAACAATTTAAAAGTGGGGCCATGAACTCACTGTGAGCAGATGATATTAAGGATATGACAAAACCGATGGATAAGCCGAAAAACCTCTACGTACAACCTAGAAATATGATGTCGAGTCTCAGGTTTGGTAATAACGAAATAGAAATATGAATGAGTCTATATAAGTCATTATATTGATCAGGATATTGTACATGGTGGTTTATAGTAATAATGTATGTCATTTATGAAAACAAATTAGTTTATAAAACATTTTTAGTTATATATCGTAATATCGTTCGGGTCATCATAATTCAGAGGTCATATAGTAAACATATGAGGAGCTAGGACACTTTAAATCATAAATCCAGCAACTCGTCAATACGTTTACCCAAATGAAACCCCTCACATGAAGTTCCCTACTATCATAGTACTTAATATGTACTCCCCCCGTCCCATTTTTATTATCCACTTTGACTTTGACCAGTCTTTCTTGTTCAACTTTGACCATTAGTATATTTATTTGTGCTATATAATACTTGATGAAAATTATACCAATGAAAATACATTTAAAACCCAATACATTCATATATTTTTTATCAAGTATTATATAACACAAACAAAAATAATTATGGTCAAAGTTGATGAAGAAATACTAAAAAAGTCAATAGGAGACAATAATTTTGGGACGAAGGGAGTAAAACATATGATTTGTTTATTTGATTAAATGATATAAGTATTAAAATAGTTATATGGTTTGTAAATTTTAGTTGGTTTAAATCTTGTATAATTGATTTCAATCAAGTATTATGTTTAACTTCAGTTATAAAAATGATAAGTTACGAGAATTTGTCAAAAGCTGGTTTCTGTAACATTTCTCGTCAATTGTAAAATATACCTTTTTGATTGTCAAATAATCTTAGGAAAGTTTATGTTATTATGTTATGTTACATTCTCAATAGAAATAATAAGTTTTCAACTTATTTTACTTGATAATACAACATTTTTTACAAAAATTAGATTTTGATTCAACAGATTCAGGTTGAAAACAGTCCACTTAGGTTTTGATAGAATACAACCCTAATTTTGCATTTTCAGGTTAAAATCGTGTGATTCTAGATGTAAACATAATTGCGGACAAATTTTATGCTTTATACTTTTGATAAATCGGAGCAGAAGGGCCTAAAAAACGCGTTTTAAAATCGTTACGGAATACTTTTAGCAAATTACCAAGTTTTTTTATAAATCTTGAACTTGTTGTAACTTTTGATTTACCAATCCATTTTGTAGGACTACAAAGGCTATGATCTTGTTTTTAGTTTCTCTACAACTACATAATATCATCCATGATCTTGTATCTATATTTTTTGTGATATCAACTAGCATAACATAATTGATTTACTAGTTTACTAAACTAACTTTTCACATGAAATCATAAGCTAGTTTACTTAAATATTTACTTGTTTTAAGGATTATGTACAACATAATCAATACACATGACATATATAACATAGAATAACACAATCTAACAAGCATGAAACCAAAGAAATGAGAATGATGATGATGATTCTAGCTTACAACTTTTGGCTTTTCAAGAAAGGAAAATCAAGAATCAAAGAACTAGAACAAGAACTAGAAACCCTAGCTTCCAAATCCTTCAACCTCTTGATACCAAATTATGATCACTTGAAAAAACACTTGAAGTCTTCTACTTGAAACCTTCTTGTTTAGCTTGTAAATCGCCAAAGGAAAGAAGAAACTAGAACTATGATCATGTGAAACTTTACAAGAGCTTCAACAATGATTTGTAACTTGAAGCTTGAAAGAAAAAGGTTATGAATGTGTATGATTATTGATGGATCGGTTTTGGAGTGAAATCAAAGAGAATGAATGATTTATCTTACTTAATGAATGAGAAGTATATATAAAAAAATGAATATGTTAAGTTTTTAGATATTTTCATGACTTAACTTAGTCATTTTACCACATGTACTCATTCCTAGGTGATCAAGGCTTCATCACAAGCCAAAAAGGCTTGTGACTAGCAAGGCTTCATCACAAGCCTTTTTGGCTTGTGACTAGCAAAATATTTCGTTCAAGTTCTATCTTGGATGAATAGATATGAGTTTTGATAATATCTTGCTTTTACAGAGTGAGTTTTGTCCTAGTAATTGCTATCGTTAAGTTTTTAAATCGCGAAACTTAAAACTGGGTGTCTTAAAACTTATAAGAAATGTTAAAAATCATCATTTACTCTATTATAGTATATTAGATGAGTAATAAGTCTAACAGTGCGTAAACTGTTAAAATTGAAAAGTAGGTTGAAAGCATAAAACGTGAAACGTACAAAATTTACATAAAAATGGAAAAAGTGAAATGTCACTTTTCTAATATGATTATTATAAATCTAAAAGGCTTATAATGTCTAGGCTAGGGCCTAGACTAGTGTCGGTTGGTGTTAAATGTCCGTTAACCTAAAACCGGAAGGGTTAAATCGCGATGCGTAAATCTCAAAACGTAAATTCAAAACTTGTGGAAATGTTATAATATATTAAAAACACATATTTTTCTCATTTATTTTAAATGACAT
Organism: Chrysanthemum makinoi; assembly: GCA_910596185.1. Lineage (NCBI taxonomy): Eukaryota > Viridiplantae > Streptophyta > Magnoliopsida > Asterales > Asteraceae > Chrysanthemum > Chrysanthemum makinoi. The sequence goes on from OU343221.1 coordinate 187,552,045, forward strand.
TTGACCTAAACGTAAATTAAGACATGGTTTTATGAAACCGATTTCTTAATAACTTTTGCAAAAATGAACCGACGAGTGTCAAACTTTCATGCCATCATGGAAATAGATTAACTTATGAGAATAAAATAAAAATATGGGAGTGAATAGTAAAATACGAGGATGAATAGTAACTTTAAAATACGAATTGTTACACCGGTGATGAAGAAGATAGTGTTGACACTTCTAGGGTTTGTGTGATAGGGTTTGTAAGTTGGAGAAAAAACAAGACTATTTAAGCAAAAATTAATAAGCTGCTATCCATCTGGATCACCGGCACGTAACTAATGACCATAGGATAGCACATTTTTGGTGGTGGATCTTACCTAAAGCTCTGATACCATATAAAATGACAAAGATATATCGTATTAATTGTGTGTTGAATTGAGATTACAATAACCTATATTTATAGGCTAATATAATCTTGATGAACAAGATAGCAAATCGTATTAGAAAACTAAATAAACATAATAAAGATAAGTATAACCTCTATACATATTTTATTGTCTAATACTTCTCAAACACCAAAATTATCACATTTTACCTTCTATATTCACCACCTGACTCATCATCAAACTAGAAATATAAACATACCTTACTTTATATAAACTGTTAGGTTCCCAAATATGCAACACAAGTAACAATAGAAGAAATAGAGATGAGATGAGATCGGTTGAACAATAACCAAACACACACACACACACGATATACTAAGATGGTTACGCGTAGAGTATGAAGTGAAAGATAAATTGAACAACCAACCCTCAAGTGAGGGTTATTACAAGGTATTTATAGGAGGAAGCTAGGGAAACTTCTAGTTCCCATCCTTTTCCTTATTGGACTAGGCCTAGGGTTATGGGCCTTCTACATAAGCCTAAGGCTAATTACTAACATAAAGGCCATATTAAGCTAACTATTACATATAAATTACTAACACTTGAATTAAGGTTTAGGAGTGATTCCAACAATCTCACCCTCAAGTGTTGGTGATGAATACTAACGGTGAAAGTGCTGATGTAATAGTAGCTTTGACGTCTTCTGACATTCTTCTTTCTTGTGAGAAGAATTGCCTTGATTTGAACAATCTCCCGAGTGTAGAGAAATTGTTTTCTTTAAACAGTTATGCTTTGACGTCATCTTAATCTTTGTTCTTTGATCATTGTTCTTTGTGATGGTAGTGATAGTATGTTGTTGTTGTGCGCATCAAGTGCCTCAGTGCTGCCCTTTGCTCCAGTGTCTCCGCGTCATTCTTCAACATGCTCACACGCTCTTTGACGTTGGATTCGATTACTTATGAAGTTCTTTAAGTCTTTAACTTTGTAGATTCTTTGGTTTGACGAAGAATCAATCTGACTTTTGTGTTGCTTTTAGTTAGAACTTCCATTAGTGATGATGTTGGCATGAGCGTGAAGATGCACAATCAGTCCGCTCCAGAGCCTCCATAAGAAGTAAACATAAGACGGGTTAGTAATAAGCGGATTCCGGCACTTACAAGTTCGAACTTCGAGAGTGTTAACAGCATAGTGTGAAAACACAACTCTAATTCAAAACAAAGCTTTCCGAGCGGAGTCCCACAAGTGAGATAACGCGATGTACCGAAGTACATCTACGGTTCAGATAGTCGGTACACCGAAGCATCACCTCACGACTGTAGATCATTTGAGACACACTAAGCGTAATCCACGGGGAGTTACCGAAGTGACCTGCTGTCAGGGCTGTTTGATGTTGACCTTGGCAGGAGTTTCCATTCAATCACAGAGGATCACAATTGTGAACCTCTCATAAATGTTCTTGACAGATTGCTAAGATCTGTGAAGGACTCGATAACGTACCACTTATGTTGTTATTGTTGAACACCAAGTGATGAAATGTCAAGTGTACCTAAGAGATCTTTTGATGATTCTCGTGGCTCTAGACTCAATAGTGCATTTTGGTTTTCTGGCTAGGAGGGAGGGTCTCCTTCTTCAATACCAGCAATCTCTAAGAAAGCCGATAGTTTCACGTAGGGTTCCCTTGAGAATGAAACAAGCTTCTGGTGAGAAAAACTTGAGTGGCTAAGAAGGTTTAGTGCATGCGTCACTGGGTCCATGACGACTTTTAATCTTCAATACCGCGTCATCAGTGACAACCAGGTATATGAATTGAACCCGGAGTCTGCCCTAGGTTGAATAATTTGGAGGGCTATTTCTTTTCACCCTTTTCTTTGCATTTGTTTTTAATTCTTCAACTCCTTCTTTCTCCGATTCTCATTTTCTCCTTTTTACAATCATACCTAAGGACTTCTAGTTCTAACTATTGGTAGTGTCCTTGGGTAGATCCCTCCGACTCTGGCGGATCATAGGACGGTTGTTGCTAACCTTAATCTCCTTATAACTCCATTGCCATAAAACCATTTTCAAGAAAATCTCTCGTAGTGTTTGTAAATGAAAAACATTTTTACCACTTTGTGAGAGTTTTATCTTTTAGCATAAATACTCCCCTCCCACGTGCTTAATAGTTAAGACAAATCACGCACGGTGAGAGAAGAGTGCGCTTTTTGAATTGATCAACTCAAGATAGACAATCCCCGCGAGACACAGTTACGTTGAATAGTTAAAGAGTTACATTGTCAGTTTTTAGGTGACAACTAGCTCTAATAACTATCTTGAAGGTGTGACAACTCGAAGGTTGTCAAACCCGTCAAAGATCATGTCTACAAGGAATTTCTCGAATGGTACATTCTACTCGGACAAGTCCTTTGCGAGACACGTTTACATCACTAGCGAACTAGCTTGAAATTATTACCGTCGGGACAAGTCTTTTCGAATTACTAACAGTTAAGATCTCGTCAATTCGTTGGTTAAGTCTATAGCACAAATATTCATTTGAAGTTACACAACATATTTCTTATCACATAAATTTTCTCCCCCTAAAAAATAGCATATAAGTGTTATTTTTGAAGAAATGTTGAGAATAAATATGACCATTTTGAGTTTTGTGGGAAGATGACCACTGTGAACAATTAGTGAACAAAGTTTTAAAGTCAAATACTCCCCTCAACAAGTGATATAAACGGTTTAGGTTTTGAAAATCATAAGGGGAAGTACTTGTTCTTTTGAGCAAAACCTTGAAAAGTGAAAGGTTTGATAGGTTTTACTCAAAAGTAAGAAGCTTTCGCTCCTTTTATAAGGATTGTGGCAGAAAGCGTACCACTGGGTCCTTTATTTACAAGAGCGGGTTGTACACTGTAATGTGTGCACAAGCCATCGACATATAAATCACACATCCAAAATATTATGAAAAGCGATTCAAGGGGCCGAAGTCCATCAATGTTTCGGGAATGCTGAACGGGCGTTGATAGGCGAGCAATCACTGGGCGACCGCCACAAAGCTTTCAAGTGTCCGAACTGATCCCCGATACAACCTTTCATCCATCATGGTGATGATCCTCTTCACATCCCTTCTTTCCTTAGAATTCCATCGCTTTTTAGACCCAATTCCTTTATGAATATCCTTCAACCTATAAGCTAATCTGTCCCTAACCTTCTTCAATGTGGCGATCCCCAAACTTGTGAAAATCGCTACACGCCATCAAGCATTGTAGTGTTTCACTAAGGTAAACCACTCCGAATGGTTGGCTGATAAGTGTGTATTGTGAAAGTTGGTGATGTCGGGAAGATCTAGGCGGTGGAGTGAAGTTGACACGGTGCGATATGATTCAACTGCAAGTTGTAGATCTTCTACACGTTCTTTGATGACTATGCGTCTGATGAAGATAAGCAAGGACTTGATGAATTCACGTTGTACTGGTCGAAAATTGTCTCATGCGACCACTGTACTTTGGCAAGGTACATGTCTTCAATGGATTGAGAGACAAATTCTCAAAGTCCGCTTCAGAGAATGCATAATATCTTTCGTCTTGCCTTTTGACCACAATATTTTTGAGAAAAGTGTAGTCCCATTTGGATGAAAGATCAACATGTTTGATGGCAACGATACTCTTAGTAATTGAACACTTCATGTTGAGACTTCGAACCTTGCAACTCGTAGTAGATTCTTCGCGTTCGGCCAATGGTGAAGCCCATACATTGCATCACGGTCATACTCTTCCACATTGTTGGAGAACATGTGGTTAACTCTTCCTCGATGGCTATGCAGTTAGAGTATATGGCTGCTGGGAATGGAAGTGTCAATGATGTAGCGTATTTCCTTGAACCATCGCCACCGTGAAGAAGAAATTCCAAGTCTTTGTTGAAGAAATATCTGAATGGAATCCTAGGCTGAACAGGTTGGCCAATTTTTGGTAGAGGTTTGGACCAGTCGGTGTAATATGGAGGATTGTCCCGTTTGGTGGATTCGATGTTTGCTTCTAGGTTGAGCCAATCCATGTTGTTAGACATGGCTCGTGCTATATTATGAAGGTGATACTCAACTTCTATAGCACTTTCTGAGCTGTCTTTGAGAAGTTGAAATGCTTAATTCTTGATCCGCTTCAACTCGGATTTCGTCATCTTTTTCACACGGAATTTTTCTTGCAGTAGGCATATGCTCCAATGTACTACATTCGTAACCTCTTGACCTTCAGATGGGTAGGGTGGAATCAACAAGCTTGAGAACCATTCAAATTCCGTATCATCCTCGTCCAACCATGATAAGGCGTCGGTCATAGGCGCCTTTTCTTCTTTTCTTTGGTCCGGTTGAAGATTACGGTTTCTTACGTGTCAGGCGAGATGGGTTGTTGTTGGGGCTCAGGGATTTCCTCATCGTCACCCCATTATACTCAAAATGATCACGGTTTTCTGGGTGGGGTGGTGTCTCAGAATCTGGGGTTTTGAGTTGAAGAGCGAGGAGGGATCTTTGTTGGTACGAGTCCCTTTGGGGTAGAGGCATTAGTCTGAATAGAGGATGATTCACCAGACTTCTTCGTGCGTTTGGGCTCGTTATCCTTATCTGATCTTTGTCTTTGTCGAGTCTCTTGAGCGTTTAGGCCTTACAACTTCTTCTCTGTATGTTGACGAGTTGGTATTCACGCAATGCTTCAAACAATTTAGCCGTGGGGCAAACATTGCAGAGCATTTGACATTTGAGCTACTAGCGGTTCACCAATTCATCATCACGAGAAGATTGTGAGTTCAATTGGATTGATGCTCAAATTCATTGGAGTTGATTTCATGGCTTGCTTGGCTAGATGTAAAGAGGTGGATAAAGAGTTATGCGGTATACATCTCCTTTTGTCGGTTGGAGCGACCTCCATGGAACTTGTGAGTATCCTTTGATCATCTGCGTCCATGCTCCCTTGAAGATGTCGCTTTCATGAGCTT
>OU343221.1:187557480-187681738 GCA_910596185.1 Chrysanthemum makinoi
GATCGTAGTATCACTGAAGAATCAAACCATAGGACTCCATCATCCAAACGTGCCCAATCATATGTGTTGGAATCACTCCTAAACAGTATTTCAAGTATTTATATTTCATATGTAATAGGTAGCTTTATTATGGCCTTTATGTTTGTTTAAGGTCAAGCTTATGTAGAAGGCCCATAAGCTTAGGCCCAAGCCCAATAAGGAATAGGGAAGGAGAGGGAGTGTTGCCCTAGCTCCTTGCCTATATAAACCATGTAATAACCCTCACTTGAGGGTTGGTTGTTCAAGTTATTCTCTTCACATACACTCTTTCTTAAAACCGTATTATTGTTAACGTGTGTGTGTGTGTAGCTTGTTCATCCGCCTTCATCTCTTTCTATATAACTTGTGTTTGTAAAACTAGTGACCTAACAGTGGTATCAATCGCCAAATAGTTGGGTGTACTCGTTTGTTTTTGAAGTTTTGGTTTTGGGTCTTACGCGTAAAGGTTAACGCATTCTTTAGCTCTTTTAAAAACTTGTTTTTTACACTTTTTAATCCAAGATTCTTGTACTTTCAATGTTTTAAGGTGTTAAAATACTTGTTTTTGGCAAAAGGTTTCAAACTTTATGCGTGGATCATTGTTTTGAACTTGTTTTATTAGTGTGTGTCTTTCTACGCATAACTGTTTTGAGTGCTTTGGATCATCAAGTTTCACACTTTTGTGTTATTTTGGTGTTATTGAAGCTATTTCATCACACAAAAACTGGTTTAGAAACAACTTTGGGCAAAATCAAAATTACGAGTAATCCTACGCGTATCAAAACCCTAAAATTACGCGTAAGATTTTTCCTTGGTTTGATCTTCATTTTCTGGTTTATTCCGTGTTTTCTTACTTGGATAAGTCTGAAAATACGTCGACTTTGGATATCTTTTGCCTTTGTGAAGTGTAAAAGATCATTTGAGCAAAAACCCTAAAATTACGCATAAGCATAAGCTTACGCGTAGAAATTCTACGCATAAGATTCACTTTACGCGTAAACTTAGGTCTACGCATAAGGTAATCCTACGCCTAACTTTCTACGCCTAACTTTTGTCTACGCATAACTTTAGTGCTTTTATCCTACTTACGCGTAAGCTAAAACCTACGCGTAACTCCTCATTGTTACGCGTAACTTTTGGTGTTTTTACGCATAAGTGCTACTTGGTTCTTGTCTTTTCTCCGCCTAAGGACACTTCATCAACAAAGGTTCATTCGACTACAAAGATCCATTTTACCAACACAAGTTTATCAACATGTCACAACCACCATACTCTAACTATTTCCCTTACACTTATCCTCAACGAAAACAACAACTAAGTCCACAACATCAACAATGGAATCAACAACAAGCAATTTATCAACAACAATTTAATCAACAACATACTCCACAACTTGCTGCAAATCCACAACCTCAAATGGTTCAACCACCACCAAGTCTTCAAGTTCAACCGTACACAAATGAATTCAATCAACATCCATCAAGGAACACTATGAAGGAACCCACTTGGTTTGCAAAGATGTGTGAAGCTTTAAGCGGCCAACAATCAATTCATGAGGCTGGATCACTTGATAGACCTCCAATGCTCACTCCAGGAAACTACGATCAATGGGTGATAAGGTTCTTTAGGTTTTGTGATCTAAAGAAGCCACATGGAAAGTTCTTAAAGAAGGTTATCTTGGAAGGTCCATTTGAGATGCCTACTATCATTGTACCGGAGATCCAAATGCCATTCCACCAAGAGATGAACAAACAAACATTGCTACTTTTGCAGATTTAAATCCTCAAGAACTTCTACACTATGAAGCCGATGAACTTGCAATGGAATACATCCTCTTAGGATTACCAAACCCAATTCTTCGTAGTGTTGATGCTCAAAAGCCTGCACAAAAAATGTGGGATCATATTCGTCTTCTTATGGAAGGATCTGTACTCAATCGGGAGGATTTGGAATCCAAAATTTACTTGGCTTATGAACACTTCATGATTGAACACGGAGAGACACTAGAGTCCTATCATCATAGATTTTCGGACATCATCAATGATTTGGATAAACACAACATCATCATGCCAAGAATTGCGGTGAATACTAAGTTCTTGAGTAGTCTTGGTCCTGAATGGGAGAAGTATGTCATTTTTCTCCGTCAAGCGAAGAACATGCATCATTCTACCTATGGATTGTTGTACGATTACTTGAAACCTCATGAAAAGGAAGTTGATCGGGAAAGGATTCTCCGTGCTCAAATTGCTCCACCAACACATCCGGAAAATCAACAACTTGCCTTATATGCTCAAAACAATTATTCTCCTCAACCAGCAACTCAACCAAATGCTTCAAACACACCTTCACAACAACAACCTCAACAAAATCAATTGGTTCCATACAACAACAATGCTCAAGCATATGTCGATTGAAGCGGAGGAATCGATCCGTTGAAGCATTGCAACAAGGATTTGTGATGATTGCTAATGCTTTTGGCCGTTATACCAACAAATCCAACAATCGTATTAGTTCCTCATCTAACACACGGACTCAAGCTGTTGTGAACAATGGACGTGTTGAAGTTGAGAATCGTGATTATGGTGCGTCGGATGGGCGGTGGTCAAGGGTTTAATCTTTGTGGGTAGGAATAACAATAGAGCTCAAGTGGTGGAATAAGGGAATGCTCAAAATGGGTTGAATGGTCTTGATGCTACAAGCTGCAATGAGAAGGGACAATTGGCTAATGCATGCCCAAAGCCAAGGACTAAGGGCAGTGCTTATTTCAAAGAGGCTCTTCTTTTGGCTCTTAAGGATGAAGGCGGTGGAACTCTCACGAGACAAAGAACGAGCTTTATGGCAAATCTTGACTCGGATGATGATATGGAGGACTTGCGGGCCAATGCATTTATGTTGATGGCTAATATGCAAGAGTTACACATGAGTGACACAGGCCCGGTGTATGACAGCGATGGCTTGTCTCAGTACCGAACAAACCATATTTATCTCTGATCTCATATCTCCGCCAACATCTGCATCCGGCAAGGCTCGGAATGTTCAAAATGAGTCATCCACATCTCATTCCGACGATTTTCAACTAGACCCGTAGTTATATTTGACGATCAAGATGACCAAACGGTTTCCCTTGATAATCAAATTGACTCGGTGGTTATACTTGAGGATCTCAGTAATGATCATGTTGTGACTCACGTTGAACACGATGAACTTTTGCCTCATCTAGATTTTGCTCGCTTAATACAAGACCAACAAACCATAGTGGAAGAATGTCGTGCAATTAATCGGGACTTGAAAAGTAAAAATGCACTGTTAACAAAGGATTTTGAATGTTTACAAAAGCAACTCAACTTTTTCAAAACTCAAGAAAAGCGTGAAAGCGGTTTTGAAGCGACCTTTGCCAAATCTTATCAAAGCGAAAAATATTTAGAGCGACGGATCGTGATCTAGCCGCGAAGAATGCTTTGTTATGCGAAATAGAACAAGCTGAAACATGAACATAAAAAGCAAATTAGCGCTCTCACCTTGGAAAATCAAAAAGCTAAAATGAGTTGTTAAATTGTCAAAAACAGTTCTCTGCATACAAAAAGCATTCAACGAAGCGAATAGATGATCATCTTGAAGAAATCATCGGCTTGCAAAACAAACTTAAAGAGTTTAAAAGTGTTGTTTACAAACATGGCGAGTCGGTCACGACCATTGAAAAGTTTACTTTAAAACCAAATCCAAATGGATATGGACCGAATCTTGCTGATTACAAACCTAAGCTTTCAACCAAAGCATTCAAACCAAATCCACGAAGTTTCCGGTGCACAATATAAAATTGATAATTACATTTATGAATGTTGTTGAATATCATCGTCAAGAGGAATTAGATCACGCGAAGGCGAGAGTCGATCAAAATTAAAAGCTGTTGTTTACAACAAACCTTTTAATTATTCAAAACCGGTCACTTTCGTCACACCAGCGGATTCTTCTAACACACCAAGGGTTATCATCAAAACACCTGAGTCTTCTATTGTTAATCCCAAAGCAGACTTTGCACAAACTTATGGTCCTTTACCTTCCATTAGTGAAGTAAACTCACAACATGAAAATCGAAAAATTCTTCGATATTTTGACATTTTCATGGCTGACCTCAAAATTTTACAACATGAGATAGAATATCGATCGGAAATCAAAGTTGAACATTTTCAATCGCCTCTGGCGCGAGAACAAAGAGACATTTTTGAGAAAAATCTTTTACCTAATGTTAAAAACTTGAAAAGTTGTGCAATTGCATGGGAAAAGGATTTTCATAAGGAACTTGGGGTCATGAAAAGCGTTTTCGAGAAAAGCGAAACATCTATTTCTAATACTAAGCGTAAAAAGAAACTGTTGAGAAAAGATGTTGATCGACTCTTGGAAGATGTTATCGTCGATGTTCAAAATGTTGTGTTATTGAATTCTTTGTCATATGCATTTGATAATATCTCTGCGATCTTTATTTATACGTGGTAAATGTTGAGAACACGATAATGTGCTTGGTCGAGTCCTTAAAAGTTGAAAACAAACGATTGTCAAGCGAACTTTCAAATGCAATACGTCGTCTTAATTGGTGTCAAAAAGATATTCACGATCAACAAATTGCTTTTCAACACAAAATCAACCGATTCGTGCAAAACCTTCGATTCTAAAATTGAGCAAGCTGGATGATCAAAACTTGTCTTTTAAGTGTCAAATCTCAAAATATGAACAAGAACTTGTAAAAGTTAAAAGGAATATGGTGTCATATTTGATTTACTCAAAAGACTCGTGATGAAGCATCAAATGAACTTGATCATTATCTTGCACACACTAAAGAAGTTATGCATTTTCTGGAAATGTTCGGTCTGAAAATCAAGATCTGATTCACACTATCATCAAGTTAAGAGGAATGTTAGGAAAGTATGAACAACTTCCGCCAACAATCATTAAGAGATTAGCCCCGTAACACTTAGTACTCATGCACCTAGAATCTCTATTGCCAAATCACAAGTAGCTAACGTGCTTCCTTCTCTTGAAGCAGGAATAGTTGAGCCTTTTCCAAGCGTCCGCACTTCACGACCTAGGAGCACTCAATAGAAAAATAGGAAGTTGCGACCTAAGAAAAGATCAATCAAGAATGCTAAAGTAGAAGAACACCCTAGGACTATGAATAAGACTCACGTTGCTTCCACTAAAGATATTGCGTCTAGCAAATGTAATAGAAATAGTGATGTAACGAATGCTAAACCGTTAAGTACTTTTGATATTGATCGATGCACCTTGTGATATTTAAAAGTATGAATTCTGATTGCCATGATAAATGTGTTGCTAAAGCTATCATCTCTCGTTTAAGGAATCCTAAGAACGGGAATACCTCTAGGCCCACTAATCTTTCTAAGTGCATTGCTTGGTAGACCGCCATCTTTAGATTCTAAGAAGCGCATTCTTGTCCCTGTAGCTCCAGTTTCACCTCCTAGGAATGTAGTACCACCTAGTGAATTCACTAAGACTAAAGCAAAGAGTAGTTATAGATGGCGGAAATGGATATATAACACACTAGGATTTAAGTGGATACCTAAAGCTATTGATGTGTGTATATCTACTATAAGCTGCTATGGAACCCTCTAACATTTGGGTTCCAAATCTACTTCTATTCCATCGTATTAGATGCATTGTGTAATGCGGTGATCTGAGATCATTCTCTGGATTGTTGATAGCGGATGTTCCCGACACATGACAGGCAATCTTAAAGTGTTATCAAACTTTATTGCAAAGTTCATTGGCCTTTGTCGGGTTAGGGAATGATCACTTCGCGCTATCATGGGCTCGGAGATTATGTCAATGGGAACATCGAAATTAGAAGGGTTTACTATGTGGAAGGCCTCGGTCACAATCTGTTTTGATGGTCAATTTTGTGATGGAGATTTGGAGGTTGCTTTCAGGGAGAAAACTTGTTTCATTAAGTGATCTACAAGGAAATGACCTTATGTCCGGCTCGCGTAATTCTAGTCTCTACACTATCTCTATGCAAGACATGGTTGCTTCCTCTCCCATTTGCTTACTTTCTAAGGCAACATCAACAAAATCCAGGCTATGGCACCGTCGTCTCTCACATCTAAACTTTCAAACCATCACCAACCTTGCTCGACACAAACTAGTTGAAGGACTCCCACGATTCCGGTATTCAAAAGATCACCTTTGCTCGGCTTGTGAACAAGGGAAAAGCACTCGTGCTCATTTTCCTTCAAAGGTGGAACACGACTCTCAGCATGTGCTTCATCTTCTTCACATGGATTTGTGTGGCCCGATGCGTGTGCAAGCGATCAATGGCAAACGCTACATCTTAGTAATTGTTGATGACTACTCACGATGGACTTGGGTCTACTTTCTTCGTAGCAAAGACCAAGCTCCACAAATGATCATCACCTTTCTCACAAAAATACAGGTTCACTCCGCAACACCGTCGAAATCATCGAGCAGACAAAGGCTGAATTTGTTAACAAAACCCTTCGTGAGTTCTATGAGAAAGTGGGAATTGAGCATCAAACATCTATTGCGCGTACACGAACAAAGCGGAGTTGTCGAAAGACGAAACCGAACGTTAGTGGAAGCTGCAAGAACAATGTTAATCAATGCTAAACTTCAGATTACTTATGGGCGTATCTCTGCATGCTATACTCAAAACCGTTCTATGATCACAAAGCGTCACAACAAAACACCTTTCGAGCTTGTCCACAACTATAAACCGAACCTCAAACACTTTCATGTATTTGGATCTCTTTGCTATCCGAATAATGATCGTGATGATTTTGGAAAGCTCAAAGCCAAAGTTGACATTGGAGTCTTTATTGGATACTGTGATAATTCTAAAGGTTTCGAATCGGAATCGTCGAACTAAGGAGGTAATGGAAACGATTCATGCTCACTTTGATGAACTCACGGAAATGGCTTACGAGTATAACGACTTAGAACCGGTCACAACCGCTTAAACTTCCCTCAACCCCATCATCGGTGAAGAAAGCCCTCGGCTAACTCGTCAACAAATGGAAAGGTTATTTGCTCCTCGTTCGTGGCGATATTGATGAGCGTGCTCGGTGTATCCGTTTCATTTGCACAACGATAATATTCCTATACGATACACTGCTACAACAACTCTTGTTGAAGATGCACCTACACCGATTGACTCCAACACAACAGTTGAACACACGCTTCCAACAATGATGAACCGGTGATGATATTACGAATGAAATACCCCCACTGCAGATTTTGATCCAAATGCGTTCTTCAACCCGTTTGCTAATGAGACTGCTGCACCGGATGTCGCGGAATCTTCAACAAACCATTTGAATCCTCAGAATCGCACAATGTATACCAACATCAACCCTCCACACATAGATGGACAAAGACCATCCTCTGGAAAACATTATTGGCAACCCGAATCAACCAGTCGTTACGAGACAAGCGTCTTCACAGACGGTGAACATTGCATTTATGCACTCACATGCCAATCGAACCTAAAAACATCAAAGACGCAATGACAAAAGACAACTGGATTGAATCCATGCAAGAAGAACTCAACCAATTCAAGCGTCTTGAAGTATGGGAACTGGTTGAAAGACCAACAAGGGTCTACGTCATTGGTCTAAAATGGATTTGGAAAAACAAATTGGATCTTTGAAGGAAACGTCATCGAAACAAGTCACGTCTGGTGGCTAAGGGTTATCGTCAGGAAGAGGGAATAGACTTTGAAGAATCTTTTGCTCCGGTTGCTCGTCTTGAGGCGGTTCGGATATTTCTAGCGTTCGCGGCTCATATGAATATGACGGTCTATCGGATGGATGTCAAAACTGCGTTTCTCAATGGACAACTTAAAGAAACGGTTTATGTCGACCAACCGGATGGATTCGTTGATCACGAGTTTCGAATCCATGTCTACAAACTGATCAAAGCTCTGTATGGTCTCAAACAAGCTCCTCGGGCATGGTACGATAAGCTATCATCCTTCCTCATTGCTAATAATTTCACCAAAGGTTCGGTTGACCCAACTCTTTTTATACAATATCACGGGGAACATATCTTAATTGTTCAAATTTACGTGGATGACATCATTTTTGGGTCTACACATAAAAAGTTTTCAATCGCTTTTGCAAAACTAATGAAGAAAAATTTTGAAATGTCCATGATGGGTGAACTTACATTCTTTCTAGGACTACAAGTTCATCAATCACCCCGTGGTATTTTCTTGAGTCAGTCCAAATATGCCCTTGAATTGTTAAACAAATTTGGAATGAAAACCCGTGACACCTATGCCACACCAATGGCTCATACCAAGAAGCTAGACTGATTTACATGGGAAATTGGTGGACCCTACAAAATACCGTAGTATTATTGGGTCTCTCATGTATCTAACGACTAGCGGACTGATATTGTCTTTGCCGTTTATCTATGCTCCGTTATCGGTCGCGACCAAGCTGAAACCCACCTCTCTGAGCCTAAAAGAATCCTCCGATACATCAAGGGAACCATTAACTTGGGGATCACGGTATCCGAAGGATTCGGTTTTGAACTAATCGCTTTTGAGGCGACCACGCGGGATGCTTAGACTCACGGAAAAGCACTTGGGAGCTTTACAATTTCTTGGTGATAAGCGGTGTCTTGGCAATCAAAGAAGCGAGGATTGTACATCGTTGTCATCAACGAAGCGAGAATATGTAGCCATTTCGGCATGTTGTGCTCAAGTCATATGGATGAGAACACAACTCAAAGACTATGGTTACGTATTTGAGAATCGATGTATTGCGACAATCAGTGCCATTGCAATCTCGTGCAACTTCGATTCGGCACTTTCGAAATCAAAGCACATCGATCTTGATATCATTTCATCAAGGATCCACGTGGAGCAGTGCTTGTTGAATTATATTTTGTGGAGTGCTGAATACCAATTGGCAAATCTTCTCACCAAAGCCTTGCCTCCTGCTAGGTTTAATGAGTTGGTCCACGGGATTGGTATGAGGTGTTTGACTCAAGAGGAATTGGATGACCTCTAAAAGCAGTCTTAAAACACATCAAACACCAAAACATCTTTTGTAAATATCTTTTCAAAAACAAAATACCAAAATATAAAACCTGATAAAACAACAAAAATATTCTTCTAATCTATATTTCTTTCAACATTGCAAGTACATTTCTTCCGTCAACACTTTAATCTTTCAAAATTCAGTATTTTTCCGATCAAGTGTTGAGGGGAGAAAATAATCTTTAACTTGCTTCAAAACATCTGTGTACTTGCATGTTATCATATCTCGGTTGACTCTTTTACAAATGGTGGTACATTTTATGGTTCAAAGACACTCCTCGGACTTAAATTAATAACCTTTCATTATTTTCTCAAGTCGAGGGGAAGTGTCGTCAAGTTTCTTTCCAAAAATCTTTGTTTGGTAACCAAAATGGAAGTTAAAAGGCTTTGTTTGAAAAAGGAAAAGGTGGAGGGACCAAAAGCTGTCAAAATGCTAAAGTTATTTTATTAAAACACCTCCCCACCTAACCTACTCTTCACATTTAATTCTAAACCTATACACATCCTACGCCTAAGATTCATTCAAGATTTTTGTGTTTTGGATCATCAATTTGTAAGTGGTTTTATGATCTTAACATGTTTACAAACATAGGTTTTGATTTTATACAAAACCAACGGTCAAATTTTGATCTATGCTTGATTTAGTGTTCTACGCATATGCGTATGAACACTCGATCAAGAATGGGTGTTTGTGGTTATAAACATTGTGTCAAAATGTTTCTTGTACATCAATATACACAATTTCATCACCTAAACATACCCGAATCACAAATTAATGATTTTTGAAAATTAGGGTTTATGTGTTGATTTGGGTATTTTTGAATGTGAAGTGTTTTGGTCATAAAGATTGTTGTGTTATGCTTATGTGATGATGAATTGATGATATCCATGCCTTATAACCACCCAGAAACCTTAATTGATTCAAAATTAGGAATTAGGGTTTAATGTTCTAAAATTGGGTATTTTTGATTCACTGCATAAAAGGTGTTAAAACTTGGTCTACATGCTCTCACAACATCTATGATATACCAGAAAAACTTTGGTGCATATTCCATGGCTAGATCTCATACACGTAGATTTAGGGTTTAGACTACGCGTATGCAGTTCTACGCGTAGCTGTTAAACTGTCCAAATGTGTTTTGATTTGTCATAAAACGAATGTTATGTGTTTAACTTTGATGATATGATGCTTTATTTCAGGCTTGCAACACGTAATATTCAGAATCAAGGTTGTTGTTAATCTACGCATAAGGATCACCTTACGCGTAGCTTGTTATCGCGTAAGATTAGTCTTACGCGTAGCTTCTACGCATAAGGTTCTACATATGGGACTACGGCGTATCTGTGAAGGATATGCGTGCGATGACCTCTACGCATAAAGTCAACTCTTACGAGTAGCCTTACGCGTAAGGTTAATATATGCCTACGCATAAGCTCTACGCATAAGGTCCTCTTTTTCCTACGCGTAACACTTCTTACGCGTAAGTTAAGACCCTACGCGTAAGTTTACGCCTACGCATATATCATTCTTGTCTACGCATAACTTTACCAATCCTACGCATAAGCCGAGATCATACCTTCGTTATGAATTGTTACGTGTACAAACTTGTAAATAAACTAATCATATCATCACGAATCCTAAAATGTCACTAATAAACTGAAATCGTTTGATATGTTGTGAACAATAAGTGATAAAATAAACTTTAAAACTTAAAGTTAACTAACTCACGAAACATTTCACGGCGTCATTGGACTATTGAATATACAAGTGACTTAGGACTCGTAACAATCATTGACACTGTACATTCAATAACTAGACAATAAGACCATCTGTTGACTAACATTATGTCTTTCGATATGTTGGTTCTTTTGGCTAATGTTATTTCGAGATCACGACATGGTGAACAAATGAATATGGATGCACCTGAAGTTCTCTCCATTGATGATATCTATCCTCATGGCTATCCAATGAAGATAGGAAAGAATAATCTCCGTGTTGACTTTGACACCCTCACTTGCTCGAATCTTCTTGTTTAATTGCTATTGACATTACGAGGACTCATCCGTATCGAGAACATGCTTTCACACTCTGCAACTGTTCACGAGATCTACATCCAACAGTTACGGAACACTATGGAAAGGGTCAAAGGACAAACTGCTGTGGCGGTGACTCTGAATCACAAACAAGTCACCATTACACTGCAGACTTAAGAACATTCTCCTAATTCACGATGTCGATCCAACCAAACTATATGCCACACCTGTTGAAGAGCTCACTCTCCAATTCTTAATCAATATCGGTTATGACGAGGCTACGGGAATAATCACCAAGCATTCTCACGTAGAGCTTAAGAGTATTCCTCAACCACGGAGAACTCTCTACATGATCATCACCAAGTCTGTTTCGGTGCGTGGCGGCTATGAGCACCATAAGCTCATGGAACTGCAAATATTCTGGGCATTGGTCAACAAGAAACACATCGCTATCGAAGCTCGGATTTGGGATGACATGATGTCATTTCTCAACAAACTTGGCTCAAAGATTCCCTACATCGGATATACTAAATTGTTGATCCAGAGAGCACTTGGACTTCATCCTGACATTCCCAAGAGGCTCAATGACCCGACAATCACGACATGTTGACGGAACCCATTCTATCTGTCGAGAATCAAGGAAAGCGTCTACAAAGAAACAAGGTCTTTGTCTTTGCCGATTTCCTTCTAGCGAAGATGTCGAAAGCTCGAATCGTACAAAAGGTATCGGAAGCGGTCGGACAAGGCAAAGTTGGTCATCTCGACGAAAAATCTTCCGGAACACCTGTAAGGAGAACCAAAAGAGGAAGTGCAGGAAGTACGGCAAGTCCTGTGAGTCAAAGGAAGTTCCCCAAGAGGAACCCTACTTCAAAGAGGATTGTTCCATCTAAGGAAGCTGCTCCCATCCCAATTCCCAAACCCGAACCGCAAAGAAAGCTTGTGGGCGAAAGCTCTGAAGATGCTGACACGGATGAAGAGATTACCTACTCTGAATGCGCAACACCTCCTCCGGCTAAACCTACAAGTCCAATAGCTGAACATGGAAAAGGAAAGACTCCCGTACTTGAGTCTTATGATGAAAGCTCTGAAGAAGAAGAAGAGCAACTGGATCAATCCTACAGGAAGAAGTTTAAATTAGTTAGACAAATTCAAAAGGCTGAAGAATTTGCAAAAGATCAAATGGGTGGCCGGAGGATCAGTGGTGTTGTCCACTCTTCACCGGTCACGATGCGGTTAATCAACCCGATAAGGGATGCGGTGCCACCACTCTTGTGCAACAACAAATGCTTGTGAAGGAGACTACTGATCTTAACTTTGAGGAACGAGAAAAGAATAAGGCGAGAAAGAGAAAGCGATGAAGAAGCTAAGGTGCAGACGGAAGAAAAGGCTAAATCGGACATGATGGCGAAGAAGATTATGATGACTTTCTTCTCAGCAGTCCAACTCGTTCCAAGGAGGATACTACTGCACCTCCAAAGGACCCCGAATCTCCTCATGTCCCCTCCTCATCAGATTCTTCATCTCACTCATCACCACCACCATCAAAAGATCAACAAAATCATCATCCAAATCTGTGAAGAAACCACCTCAATCTTGGATTTCTCAAGCTCATAAAAGATTGTGAAAAGTCAAACAAGTCGAGAAAGAAGGACATACTTACAAAAGCTAAATTTTTTCTTGATCACATACTTAAATGATGAGAAAGACAAGATGGAGAAAGAAAGGGAATTTGTTAAGAAGTTCATGAAGAAACATCGTAAAAAGGCTGAGCGAAATGATCGAAGGTTACACTAACAAGTACCTTCAGGATATCGTTCCTAAAGTCCAAAAGGCTGGAGAAGACGACAAGAGATCATACTCACAAGTTTCTTCTCGATCTGTCCCGGTGTGACTAGAGAAGTATTTTCCGGACAACTCACCCCTAACATCGTAGCATTGGTTAAACATACAATGGCCAAAGAAGCCGATCTCTCTGAATCTGAGTTAATCGCTAAACTTGTGATACAAATGTCAAAGCGATGGAGCGTTTACCGGATGAAGCTAAATTTTTCGAAAATCTACTTGATTTTCAACTCGGATCATCATGCAAGGAGTCAGCCGATCAACCCAAACGACCAAGAGATGACGATGATAAGGATAAGGACTCGCACCTAAGCGTCGAAGCAATGCGGTAAATCTACTTCTATGCCACCTCCTCCACCACGGACTTCTTCTCAACAAAAGTCTCCTCCACCTCGGTCTTCTCTTGATAAACCTCGGGGCGATTCGAGTTACCACCCCGACTCATAAAGCGGTGATTACTTTGAGTATACGGGTGGTGGCGATGAAGAGGTCCTTGAGCCCCGACAACAACCCACCTCACCCAAACAAGTGCGAGAAACCGATATCATCATCAAGGCCTTCCAAAAGAAGAAGAAGGCGACTTCGGCTGGAGTCGTCTCATTGCTAGATGACGATAAAACCGAAGAGTTTGAATGGTTCTCCACACTTGTCAATCAAACTCCTACCACGATGAAGGTCAAGAATTGGTAGACGGTTCTACATTGGAGCACGTAAAACTTTTGCAAGAAAAGTTCCATGTGAAGAAAATGGCGAAATCTGAGTTGAAGCGAATCAAGAATGAAGCATTTCAACTTCTAAAGACACTCTGAAAGCGCCCTCAAGGTCGAATATCATCTTGAGAACATCGCTCGAGCTATGTCTAACAACATGGATTGGCTCAATCCGGAAGAAAACATTGACTTCACACAAAGGGACAACCCTCCATACTACACCGATTGGACCAAACCCCTACCGACCATTGGCCAAACAGACGAACCACGGATTCCCTTCCGATACTTCTTTAACAGAGACATGGATTTTCTCTTACACGGTAGCGATGGTTCGCGAAAATACGCTACATCATTGACTCTTCCATTCCAGTGACTATTTACTCAAAGCTGCATAGCTATCGAGGAACGTGCAAATCACTTGTTTTCTGACAGCGTGCAAGCATACGACCAAGATGCATTGTATGGGATTCATCATTGGCACGAGCGCCGAAGAATCTACTACTGAAGCTGCACGGTTGAAGTCTCAACATGCATTATATAGTTCTAAGGACATCGTGGCCATCAAACACATTGATCTCAAGTCTAAGTGGGACTACACATTCTTAAAGAATATCATAGTCAAGCGACAAGATGAACAGGACTATGGATTCTCCGAGGCTGACTTTGAGAACTTGTCCCTCAACGACATCGAAGACATGTACCTTGCCAAAGTGCAGGGTCGTATGAGACAATTCTCGACTGAAGTTCAACGTGAATTTATCAAGTCGGTTCTCATCTTCATTAGACGCATCGTGATCAAAGAGCGTGTTGAAGATATCGGATGGTGTTGAATCTTATCGACGCGTGTCAACCTCACTCCTCCAACGCTTACTCTTCCCGATCTCAACCGGCTCTCTCAATATACACTCATCGGCAAACCTTTGGCGTTGTTTACCATAGTGAACTTCAAAGAAACTGCTTAATGGCGTGTAGTGATCTCCACAAATTCGGGGATCATACCTTGAAGCTGGTTAGGGATGGATTGGCGTCTGAGGTTGAAGGATATACGCTGAAAGTTGGGTCTCCTAAGCTGGAATTCTCGGGAAAGGAGGGATGTGAGAAGGATCATCACCATGATTGATGAGCGGTTGTTGAAGGGATCGATTCAGACGATTGGAGAGCTATGTTGGTGGTCGACCGGAGAAACATCACCGGCTTTCAGCATGCGCACTCACAGGGAACATCACTGCACTTCCTGGTACCCCTTGAATTGTTTCCTTCATATAATTTTGGATGTGTGATTAAATATGTCAATGGCTTGTGCACACATAACAATGTACAACCCGTAATTGTCAATAAAGGACCACGTAGTGCGCTTGATTGCCACAATCCTTATAAAAGGGGCGAAAGCTTCTTACTTTTGAGTAAAACCTATCAAACCTTTCACTTTTCAAGGTTTTGCTCAAAAGAACAAGTACTTTCCTTATGATTTTCAAAACCTCAACCGTTTATATCACTTGTTGAGGGGGAGTATTTGATTCAAAACTTTGTTCAAAATTGTTCTCGATGGTCATTCTTCCCAACACTTTTCGAAATGGTCATATTTATTCTTAAACGTTTAAAAAATAACACTTTAATATGCCATTTTTGAGGGGAGAAAATTGTGTGATAAGAAATATGTTGTACAAAATGCAAATGAATCTGTGTACCTCGGACTTAACCAACGAATTGGCGATGCTTAAGCTGTTAGTAACTTCGAAAAGACTTGTCTGGGCGGGTAATAATTTCAAGCTAGTTAAGCTAGTGATGTAAACGCGTCTCGCAAAGGACTTGTCCGAGTAGAATGTACCATTCGAGAAACTTTTGATAGACATGAACTCTGGCGGGTTTGACAACCTTCCAAGGTTTGTCTACACCTTCAAGGTAGTTATTAGAGCTAGTTGTCACCTAAAAGCGGACAATGTAACTCTTTAACTATGCAACGTAACCGTGTCTCGCGGGGGATTGTCTATCTTGATGGATCAATTCAAAAGTCGCGCTCTTTCCTCACTATGCATTTAACCATTAAAACTATTAAGCACATGTGGAAGGGGAGTATTTATGCAAAACATCATCTCTCACAATGGTTCAAACATGTTTTCCATTAACAAACCCTTTGAGAGATATTTTATCATCTGATGGTTTTAATGGCAAATATAGGTTAGTCATGGAGTTATAAGGTGACTAAGGTTAGGAATAACCGTCCTATGATCCTTGAGCGGAGGGATCTACCCACGGACACTACCATTAGTTAGTGTTAGAAGTCCTTAGGAATGATTATAAAAAGGAGAAAATGAGAATCGGAGAAAGAAGGAGTTGAAGAATCAAAAGAAAATGTAAAGTAAAGGGTGAAAAGAAATAGCCCTCAGTTATTCAACTTAGAGGCGGACACGGGTTCAATTCATAAACTACTGGTTGTCACTTAGTGACGCCGGTATTGAAGATTAAAAGTCGTCATGGACCCGGTGACGCATGCACTAAACCTTCTTATCCACTCAAGTTTCTCTCAACAGAAGCTTGTTTCATTCTCACGGGGAACCCTACGTAAACTATCGGCTTTCTCCTAGAGATTCTGGTATTGAAGAAGGAGACCCTCTCCCTAGTCTCCTTCGGGGAAAACCAAAAGCGCACTATTGAGTCTAGAGCCACGAGATTCATCAAAAGATCTCTTAGGAACACTTGACATTTAATCACTTGATGATCAACTAATAAGATCATCGGTGGTTCATATCGAGTCCTTCACAGATCTTAGCAATCTGTCGAGAACATTTATGAGAGGTTCACATCTGTGATCCTCGGTGATTGAATGGAAACTCTGCCGGGGTCAACATCAAACGACCACCGGCGTCGCCGGTAACTCCCGTGGATTACGCGGAGTGTGTCTCAAGCGGTCTGATCGTGAGGTGATGCTTGGTGTACCTCGGCGACTCATCGAGCTGTAGATGTACCGGTACATCGCGTTATCTCACTTGTGGGACTCCGGTTCGAGAGCGGCCTTTGTAAGAATTAGAGTTGTGTCCTCACACTATCTTTGTTGACACTCTCGAAGTTCAAACTTGTAAGTGACGGAAACCGCTTATTACTAACCGTTTGAAATGTTTTCTTCTTATGGAAGCTCGGGCGGGATGATCGTCTTGATTCTTCTCATGCTCACGCCAACATCATCACTAATGGAAGTTCTATCTCAATGCAACACAACGGTCAGAATGATTCTTCATCAATCAAAGAATCTACAAAGTCAAAGACTTAAAAACTTCATCGATATTGATTTCCAACGTCAAAGAGCGTGTGAGCATGTTGAAGAATGGCGTGGAGACACTGGAGCGCGAAGCGGAACTGAGGCGATCGGAACAACAACATACTATCACTTTCACCACAAAGAACAATGATCAAAGAACAAAGTTAAAGATGGCGTCAAAGCATAACTGTTCAAAGATAACTATCTCTCTACACTGGGGAGATTGTTCGAATCAAGGCAATTCTTCTCACAAGAAAGAAGAATGTCGAGAAGGCGTCAAGCTACTATTACATCAACGCCTTCACTGTTTACATTCATATATACTTGAGGGGAGATTGTTGGAATCACTCCTAAACATATTTCAAGTATTTATATTTCATATGTAATAGGTAGCTTTATTATGGCCTTTATGTTTGTTTAAGGTCAAGCTTATGTAGAAGGCCCATAAGCTTAGGCCCAAGCCCAATAAGGAATAGGGAAGGAGAGGAGTGTTGCCCTAGCTCCTTGCCTATATAAACCATGTAATAACCTTCATTTGAGGGTTGGTTGTTCAAGTTATTCTCTTCACATACACTCTTTCTTAAACCGTATTATTGTTAACGTGTGTGTGTGTGTGTAGCTTGTTCATCCGCCTTCATCTCTTTCTATATAACTTGTGTTTGTAAAACTAGTGACCTAACAATAATTGTGGGCTTGAGGATGGCACCTTTCACGAGAAAGTAGGCCAGAGTCCATGGCTGGGTCCTGGTCCCAACACAACACTGAAAGAGAACAACATTGAATACACCAAGCTAACAAGCATTAGTGAAAGAAAAACAGCCTTTCAGAAGGATTTCTGAAAAGGCGGCCGCTCAGGAAGCTGAACGCTGGTCCCGTGCCACCGGCAGGCAGGTGAACCTACATAAGCGATGCCAAACATAAAACTGCCCAGCGCTTTTACCTGGCCCATAAACCGCGAAGCGCGGGAGAAACCGGTATCTCCCCAGCCATGCAACGGCGATACCAACAGTGACCGTCTTCCGGCCGCGATTGCTAACGGCCCGATTGGCTCTTCGATTATGAAAACAGACCATCTTTTGAGCATTATGCGGCATTCATCGCGTCATTATTTGGTAGCTGACTGGCTGACCCATTTTACGAGCCCCAGTACCGTTGCTTTCGATATCCGTCGCCAGCACGCTCTCACCGCGGCTGGCACCGGAAATGATGAGAAGTTCTTTTAGAATAACTTTGTAGAAGCTGATTTGACTGCGGCGGTAGGCTTCCTTGAAGCCAGCTGATGTTGGCGTGGCCTGTCGCTTTACTTGTTCGAGCTTTCCCACAAGCGATTGGCAACCAGGTTTTCCGGCTTTAGTTTGAGCTGCGGCGCGAATGGCTGGCAATTGCTACAAGCATTGCTGGCGGAGTCCCCGGTAATAACGCGTAATGCGGTACCTACGATTGAGCATTGCAGTAGCAATAACTGGGCCCAGCCTTTCAGCGTAATCTACCGAGGGGAAGTTACCGAAAAGAAACGGCGAAACATTTGTTACAGCAGGATTTCCGATCAATCACGAGTCACGGTGTGAGCCTACTACGCCAAATGTTCTCGACGATTACTGGGTCAGTGAAAAGACCGATATGAACAGCGATGATAACGTAGTGCGATAAATAATGACCAATGTCAATGTTCCCAAAGTCTTTGACGAATACAAACTCAACAGGTAGTTTATTTTCACGGCGGCTAAGAGTCTCTCTTCAATACCGACAATCTCTAACAATAAAAAATATATTAAATTGAGGGTGGGAATAGAAACTTGTGGGCTTCTCATTTACCAAGCGATCCAACAACTTACCATTGGGCCTCGTTACCCATTTTAGGAGCCCACTTATAAATTTTAACATTGGGCTTTTGTTTCTTGTTTGTGTCGACCCAAGTAAACCAAAGAAGCCCAAACACTCTTGATTTCCTTTTGGGCCTCATTTTGCTAGCCCAACACACCCAAAGTAACAACTTAAGAAATATTTTTGATACTATACTTTTCCTTGCATTTTATTGTAACAGATTAGGCCAAAACCAAAAAGAGAAAGAAAGGAAACATAATTATACTATAGGTAATTAGGTTGGAAATTTGGTCATGAAGCTTGATGCCACACTCCTTTGGCAGTCGACTAGACAAAGACCCAAATTAATTGTGTAGTCACACACTAACCAAACCAAAACCTTCCCCTTTCCATCCTAAGTATTTTGGTAGAGACAAGAGACTCAAACACACTTTCAAGCCACCCTAATCACCTAGATTAAAATATTACCTAGTGATTTAAAATTTGTCCAACCATGCTTTGACTACCTTTGGACTTTCTATCCTTTGGGTAAATGTCTCAAGGACCTCGACATGGCTAGGAACACCTCCCCTTTTCCCTGGCCAAGCCATGCCACAAACAAACATGCTACAAACTTGGTCTTGCTTGTAAACTAGAGGAGCTAGCAATATTTTAAGACAATACCCATACTTGCTTAATCCTTATAAGGTTCCTCAAAAACTCTAAGTGTCTCACCACCACTCTTACTAAGTCTCAAATCATCCACCGTGAGAAGCAAAGGAAACGTGGAAAGAAGTTAGGTTTAAGGGAAACTTGGGAATATATTTGGTCGAGTAGCATTATAAGGAGAACTAGGGTTCAGATAGTTCACAAACCGCCCAAACTCAGTTTCATCTCCACTTTTCAAGTATAGTAAGTTTTATAAAACCATTTCATTATTTCTACTTTGTTTCATTCGCTTTCATATCACACGCTACATATCACATGATAAACATCATACGATCTTTCTCACAATTTATAACATGGTAACTAGAAATAAGAAACTCTCGACACATAGTCATTCACTAGTTACACATTAGGACTTGATAAACTAAGCAAGATATAAACATGTTTCAAAACCTTGCAAGAACCCCCGAAAGACCATCGATATACATTTATTTCATATATTTAAACCATACGGGCCTAAAGCCCAATCGCCGAGCCCATTAAGCCCAAACAAGGTCAATTAAAACTTTACCGCCCAATAAGTGTAAAATAAGTAAATAAGCACTAGAAATAAGCTTGGAATAAGCTTGTGATCGCTTTGCAAAGCTTTCTAAAATATATTTGAACTTAAAATGCAAATTGTGTTGTCTTGGGTTAAAATCAACATTTTTAAAGTTAAAGGATGGTTTTAACATGTAAAAACATGCATGAAAAGTCGAGGGACTAGCATGAACTATTTTTAAGTATGTGTATTTATGCGTAGCATGAAAACCACAAGGACCGATCTTATCATTTGTTAAAACTAGTTATAATTTAAGTTTGGGTGGAAAATGTAAATGTGGGAAACTTTTTTTTTTTTGGTAAAAGGGTTAATTCACCCTTGTAAATATATTATCCTAAAAACATTGAAGTACAAAGATCTAGGGTGATGCCCCCGCCATACTCCTTAGGACACTTGTAGACACAAAATATAAGAATGACAAAATATTAACTTACCACTAACCACTATATAAGAGTGACAAACCACACTTATAACAAATAATAGAACATAAAACTACGACGCCTAATAAACATAACAAGTTAACCGCTTCAAGTAGAACACTTGATTCTTCCAAAGACGTCATAGAGCTCTAACTTCCAATTATCCAACCCTCAAGGACCTCATGATCAGAATTATGTCCAAGAAAGGAAATGTGGGAAACTTATGGTCTAAACGCGTTAAAACGATTCTTGGAGGGTCAATCAGAAAAATAGTTTTCTCAAGGGTTAAAACGTCTCAAATGAAAGATTTGATATAAATACATTCCGTAAATAGTAAAGCTCAAACTTGAGGACTAAACTCGATACTTTTGTAACTTGAGGGTAAAAAGTGTAAATTCAGGAAAAGTTTAGAAAAACTTATAAACTTAACGAATTTCGTAAAAATGAGTATTTTGATCATATGAGTATTTTATTATCGGATAACGTTAAATATATTACGAATATATATATTTATAAGATTATAATTAATATATATATAATCCGATAAAACACCGTGGATCTAAACAAGCTAAAATACTCAACGACGCTTATCATTTTACCAGATCACAACGGGAAAACATTTCAATTTATGCGTAAGGAGGATCATTAATTACGCAATGTAGCAAGTAAAATTAACTTAAACGTTGCCAGCATACGCTATTGAATTGGACAATTCAATGATCTTTGAATAAGAATATTGCTGTCCTATTATTTGGTCGCGAACCAAAATGTTTATCATATCAGACCTCGCCATCTCATCATTTTTCGATTTCGGTTTGGAACCTCCGCTACATTGTGCTTGATCTGTTTGTGCTTGTTCATATCATCAAAGTGAGTTTATAGCCTCGCTTTTACTTTTATTTGCAAACCCCGCGAAGGAGATACATGCTCTAAACTAGAACACAAGGTTTTCTATAAATGCTTCTATTCTTTGATTATTGGAATTGCCTAAGTATTTAGCCATAAGTCCTCTGATCATGAACCATTAGTCAAATCGAAAGTGAACATATATATATGAATAGTACTATGGGAGTAATGTGCCCTGGCCTTGGTTATAGATAAATAAATCATATTTGAATTGCATTAGGTAATTGGCTATTACCTTTTGGGGCAAAAACTACGCATACCCGAATTCAGTGTATGCAGCTGTTAGTATTGCTGCATGAGCTTAGCATAATAATCAGATTTTCTTTTATGATATTGTTAGTTTACTATGATCAAGCTCATATACTTGTGTTAATCAAGTTATTTAAACCTATGAAACTTCACTCAACATTTTTGTTGACCTTTTATATTATGTTATCCGTAATCGGTGAAGATTATGACTAAGGCAATGGAGGGACATGTCAAGGCTTTTCTCGGTAGTGTAAATATAAAGTTGTCACTTTTCAAACTCATGATCTTTATTTTGGGAAAACGCTTGAACAATTTACAATGTTTTGTAACAAACTAACAACTATGAGTTTTCGATGAATGATAACTACTTTTAATAAAAAATGCTCTTCGAGTGCTTTCTATAATTATTGACTATGATCTCCATTCGAGTAACAATTCAATTAGTCTTCCACCGCTCTTTAAGATTTCGTGTTACAGCACATATACAATTTTCATGTGTGGGGTAATTTTATAAAACATAAAACCATTGTTTTTAAATCAGTAATTTGAAAAGATAAATGAAAATGTTTGTATTATTCCCTTGCACATATCAGTTTATAGTCTGTATAAGAGATGAAATTTTTTGGACATATATGCTCAAGCTAAAATTTCATTAATAATAAACATTGCTAATTTTTGGATGTATGGTCAAGCTAAAAATTTCATTAATACAAAACATTGTTAAAATCATAAACTGTGTTTGCACCATCCATAGTTGTTACACTCTCCTCCAACTAACTTCGTTGGGAAACCTTCGGTCTTGTTTTAATTGAATTTTTACTATCCAATCCGACTACTTTTTTTATGTAACCGCAAACTAAAAAGGTACAAAGTTATAGATTATGTTTTTATATAATTTAAAAACAACATGCATTCTTCCTTAAACATTAAATATTCA
This sequence comes from Chrysanthemum makinoi, assembly GCA_910596185.1. Classification (NCBI taxonomy): domain Eukaryota; kingdom Viridiplantae; phylum Streptophyta; class Magnoliopsida; order Asterales; family Asteraceae; genus Chrysanthemum; species Chrysanthemum makinoi. The sequence goes on from OU343221.1 coordinate 187,579,998, forward strand.
TAATTTATGACAAAATTTTCATGAAACATTGATATAATTTGTGTTTATGATATATACTAATTTATATATTTGAATAATATTACAAAGAATATTATAAAAAGATGTTATAGTAGATCTTACGATCCCATCCATCTTACGATCACGATCTGCAGCAAAAGACAATAATCATGCAGGTAGGATCCCGATCTTAAAAACCTTTGTATAAAGGACTAACGCTGCAAACAATCAAGCTAACGGGTCGTTAGGACTAAACTTGCAATTTGGGCCAAACCACAAGGACGCATTTATGTAATTAATTCTAAAAAAACCTCAAGTGTTAAGATAGGTGGAATTAGTAACTTCTGATACATTTGTTAGAAAAAATGATACACAACTCAAGAAAATGATAACTTAAATACATTTAGAAACCATTATCCCTCGAGACATTTCACAGGAAATTGATTTCAGACACTTTTCTTTTTGATTGATACCCAAGTACTGTGATCGTATGGTTGTACTATATTTACATCTCGCTTTAGTAACTTATAACGTGAGTGTGCAAATAAAAAACAAAATCACCACCTTTTACAAACCTTTACACTTCAACCAATATATACAAAGTGCCCAAAAAAATGTATAACAGCATCGTCATGATCATGTAATTAGCCTTATCCAAATTCATATTTTTACTTTTTCAAAGTTTCCAGGTGCCTCTAACTATTTGACTACCTTTTGTTATGGATCAAAATATATAAATTAAGCAACAATAACGCATATTGCATAACTGCAATGAGACCATAGATACACCGCAAGCCAAACTTGAAAATTATAACTGTTGTTTCATAAATTCTGAAGTTTGTTAACATGTAATAGTTATAGCGTTTACATTCAACTGTACTGACACCAAATAATCACTATCATGGGATGATTCACAAACGGAGAACGAGCTAAAAAGATACTGCTCATCCCAACTCTTCAATCTCCGCAAGAGAACGTAAATGAAAATCGATGAAAATAAGTCATTGCAGGAACTCACAAAAAAGTCAACGCGACATTCACTCTCCTATTCTTTATGCACTCACTGTTCCTTCTTTGTAAGAAAGATCAATCAACACCTAACATCAAAACAATCTCAAAAATAAATTAAAGTTTATGGCACAAAAGAAAAGAAACAGCTTACCAGCTGTACTACATCCGGCTTCTAAACCTTGACCTTTTTTGTCAACCAAAGCAGACTGGTTAAAATTCTTGATTGCATCTTGGGACTGACATCAGATACAAATTTTGATCAATTTAATGAATGATAGTTTGTTCACTAGCAAAGCATACATGGAGTGTGTTCAATTATAAGAATGAATATAAACTTCTATGTATACTAGAATGTGGAAACACAAGATTGAATTCATTATATTTCTAGCAAAACTGACTCTTCCTCATTAAACAAAAATAAATCTTAAGGGGTGTGTGTATTTGAGTTTACAAAATTTTATGTGACACTAGTTTAAATCAGACTTTACCATAGACAATAGTGTTCTGATACTTCTATAAACGTTTAAAGGTATCTAGTGTCTATAGAATTATGATTGTTCAACTAATGAATAGATCTAATAAGGAGTATATAGGTAATTATATTAAACCCTTAGATAACCATTCAAATATCTGACCCTATATCATCTAAAATTACAGCTTCAAAACATGAGTAATTGTCCAACACACAAGTCCAAACACGTAATTTAGTCGAAAGAAATAGGTATACCTGATTAGATAAATGGGTCATTGCATGAGAAATCTTAGTTTGCATCGGGTCCTTTGAGCTTGGAGCCACATCTACCGGTCGAGCAGCAGGATGCATAGGAACCCTGGGCATAGGCGGTTGTGGAAATAACATTGGCATTCCTTGGCTAGGATGCCCATAAACAGTTGGGGAAGGGAGAGGGTGTCGTGACCCTTGTGCATTTGGAGGAAACTGAAACATACTTGGGTGTCCTTGCTGATTCATCTCCATTCCCATTCCGATTCCATAGCCCATTCCCATACCAATTCCCATGGGGGAGAAATGAGGATGCATTCCACCTGGGAACATCATTGGGGACATACATAATCCACTTCCCATTGACATAATCTGCAACAAAAAATAAATTAGTCAATGTAACGCCATGATAATGGAAAGGAATGACAAAAGCATAAAGATTAGTATTTTAGTTAGGAAATATTGTAACATTTTACTTGAACTTGAAGTTGAAGTGTCTTCAAATACTCAATTGCCTCGTCAAGCATTGATGCTTTATCCACCTTGTCATAAAAAAAACAAAGATGCCAGTTTGGAAATATAGAGAGTTATGTACAAAAGATTCCACAAATCTTCAAACTGAAAGGGATGTTAAACTGAGATTACATCATTACATTGTGTACCTTGTTGCAATTGGGAATGAGTTCTTGTAGTGCACGCATCTTTTCGTTTATCCTATCCTTCAGCTCTGTTTCAACATTAATAAACCAACAATTAGTATGCATCTTAGAGTTAAATTAATACAAACAACCACTCCAACAGGCTTCATGAATCTTGTAATTGTTGGGCTCGAGTAGAAGTGGTAACTTCATCCCATTTATTTATGAAGACGTGGTTGTTTTTCTTGATGTGAAATGGGTCAAATGGGTAAAACAGGTTGAAGTTATCCAAAGTCCTTTATTTAATGTAATACAACCTCCTCAAGTACTATTAGTAGTATCTTTATGATGATTATAGTTAACGTGTTTATAAAACAACTTAACCAAATGTTAAACGAGGTCTGCACGCGTCTTCCAATCAGTCCATCTTGACCAGTGCTAGAAATGACCCATTTTAACCCGAACCCCTATTGATCTGTTACAAACCTGGCCAACCCGCCCATATTTCCACCTCTAGGTTCAATGTGTCTGATACCATCCAAAAGAGCTAAAGTGTAAACAATCTTTATCATAAATAGATGAATTTGCTCACCCTTTCAGACAAATTATGAACTTCAGCAGCCCGGCTTCTTTTGGAACCTGTACCTCCACGAGGCAGCGCTTGTTGTTTTAGTGCCCAGCGACTCTTCATCAACATCCTAATCAAAACATTACTTGCGCTCAGTACATTAAAAAATAACACGACATATAAGAAACAAATGATTATATACATACTTGGCTTTGGCACTCAAACTCCTCCGTATCACGAGATTTCCTCTTAGAATTCTTGGAAAAGTCATTAGAAGCTCTCTCAGCACTATTCCCTGAGCAAACAGAAGAAGTAGCAACAACTGGCTCGTTGCTCTTTACAGTTTCTTGAACTCCTTTCGCTCCATTCACATCAAGAACCACATTTGATGACTTTTCAACAGAATGTGGCTCATTAAGTGGCTTACTCACAAAAGGGTTCGAACCTACTCCAACTGAATGCAAATTCGGTTGACTAACGAACCCAATTTCTTTCTGTGATCCATTATTCACAACGTTAACTGCAGTGTTCTGAAGATTAGTTTTAGCCATAGCAGCAGGTCTTGAAAAATGAGAAAAGTTCAACAAGGTAGATGACGAATCTTGTTTTTGCGCCATTTTTTCAACCCTGCCTGTTGAACCTTGAATATGTATTGGATCTCTATGAACCCCGTTATTGACTTTACTTCTACAATTACTACTACCTATATCTGTAATTCCTGATCTGACCACGGATCTGGCAAGAAAACAAGTTGCTACCTTTTAAACCCTTAGATGTGTTCGCTTGGTCTAAACCATTAAACAAACTAGTATCCTTATTACCTCTCTTATCAATAACACTCATACTATTATGCATAGTCGGCTCATGAACCGTTACACCAGATATCTCGGGTAACAAATCAGCACAATAATCATCAAGCGGATAATTCAACCATGGCACCATATCATCATCTTGATCTAATCCTGTTTCTGCCATAGGTACATTCAACATACCATCTTTTCCTTGAACTTTCGGTGCATGAAACTGAAAGTTACTAGAAACCGGCGTCTTTCTAGCTTTACTAGACTGACCCTGTATCATAACCTGACCCTTTTCCCATATCAACTCCACAAACTCATCATTCGGTCTGCAATCAAATTATCAGAACATACAAACATCAATTCAACAACTTTAACCAAAGTTTTATATCTTTTTTAAGTAAAAAGCAACCAAGAAACTTACATATACGATATATCAGTCAATTTCTGCTGAGACGATTCGTTCTTATACAGCTCTGAAAGTGGCATTTTTGAAACAAAATTATTACTACAAACAATGTTCTCAAAAACTCATAAAACTAATAGTATTTGTTCTATAAAGCTCCAACCACTTGATGGAACACCTGCAAAAACCATGACATGAGATAATGAAACTTGATTCTTTATAAATATATTTTCTGACATAAATAATTTATTTTATTTAAATCAAGACATGTCTGTATTGACAATTTAATATATGTTTTTCCAATTAATATAGTACTGCTACTAGTGTCTTAATCTGACAAAAAAAATTTATCTATAGCCGCAATAAATGTTATAAAAAAATACTACTACTAATCAGTCAAACTAATTCTTTATTAATCTAAAAAGCTAAAGCTGAAACACAATCTAATTAACCTTAAACTATTAATTAACTAAAGTATAAAACAAATATACTCTAATCATCATCAGTCAAACATAAGTAAACAAAATCAAATCTTTAAGCCACTTAACTAATTAACTAACAAAAGGGTCACTGATTAACCAAATAATGAATTAAGAAACCAACCTGAGTATAAAAAAGTTGGTTTAAAAGAGACCCTTATGTAGATGAGTTGATTTTAGCAACACATTTGTGATTTGATGGTATTTTAAACAAATAAACAAGTGGGATGATTTTACAGGTTGTTAAGTGTATTGAAAATGGTGAGAGATGATTGGAGAAAGTAGTAGAAGACGGCGAAAGGCTTGTGGAAAATGGAGGTAATCAAGAAGAGAAAAGAGATGAGGAGTTCAAGTACAACTGTTTGCTTACTTCTAAATTTGTTTACTCTTTTTATACAGTAAAGTTTGATTTAAGATAATTTAAAAGCTTTACCATTCAGATTAATCCTAACAATTTAAAAAACTTACTTTCATTCTCTTTTTTCAAATATTAGTAACTTTCAAACCGTTAATTGTTAAGCGAAAAAAAAAATATCATTGCGACGAGCATTTAATTATCTTTCTATAGATAGGCACTTTGATATACTTTCGACAAAAAAAAATTTCTTCGTATTTTTCACGTTTTTTTCTAAGTTTTTTCGTTTTTTTACGTTACTGAAATTTACATTAAAAAATCATATATGATTAAACACTAATTTTAATATCACATGTGATATCAGTGTTATATCATATATGATATAACACTAATATCACATGTGATATTCAAAGTAGTGTTTAATCATATATGATTTTTTTCATGCCAATTTCAAGTAACGTAAAAAAAGACGAAAAAACGTGAAAAAACGATTTTTCTTTTTGAAAGTATATCAAAGTGCCCCCTATAGAAAGATAATTAAATGCTTTTCATGACGGTAATAAATATTTTCACTTAACGATTAACGGTTTAAGATATTTAAATTATAAAAAATATGTGAAATAATAAAATGCTTTTAATCTCTACCGTTAAATCTTTTAATCTCTTAATTGATTTCTTTTTAGATAGATGGTGGAGATGAGTCCCTTAGTATTTAAGAAAAGTTTGATATGTAAAATAACTCTCCTCATACTACCTCATTCTAATTCTAAGCAAACAAAAAATAGACGCTTATGATATGTATAAGTAATGTTTGTTTTAATTAGTAAAAAGTCAATATAGAATTTAAAAATAAGTAATTAATGCAAGTTCTAGTCATAATTATTATTTATATATAAAAACTAGATACTTATTTAAGACAAACATAAATAGTAAGATGGACACTTTATTATACGAAGCGAGTAATAATTTTAGAGCAAGTTCTTTAAATGCCTTTTCGCCCAAAAGTGTATACCTTTTGTAGAGCAAAAGAATTTGGTTTCTCAAAATGCTCCGGAAGACTCAAGCGACTTTTATCTTAGCTTAAGTCATGACATGTGTCTCTTTTTTGTACTTAACGAGACTTTTTTGTAAGTAATTTTGTAAGACACTTTTGAAACTTTTTCAGACATGTTTTTTAAGAGACCTAATATACTTTGGGAGGCGATTTTTTTTTCCTTTTCCCAAATTTAGTCAAACCAAAAATATATTTTTCTATTCAATAACTTTGAGAGACTTACGTCTCATATACTTTAAGAAACTCTATGGTACATTTTTTTTAATGCATTGATAGTTGTGAAATCAATATTGGTATGTATGTCCACTTTAAAAGACTTGTATCGATATTTTAAAGTAAACGCAAAAATATCCGAACTTTGCAAAATTGCGAAAGATGTCCTCGAAATTTTTTTACAAATAATGTCCCTAAAATTTTAATTTTTTGAGTTATATCCTTGCCGCGTTCGTAGTTGCAAATTTAGTTTTTGACTAACGCCGTTAGTATTCTCGTTAATTAGTCCTCGTATGCGTTGCGTGAGGGTATTTTAGTCTTTTCACTTTTCCTATCAAATCCACGATAGGCCTCACTAGCACACCTAACTTTTTGAGGGACATTTTTGCAACAAGGTTTATCTTCTAAATTCTTATATAACACGATTTGCCCTGTTTATTGTACACCCTTGAACCTCTGTTATTGGTCATCATCTTGTTCATACCTCTTGTTATCATCATCTTGTTCATACCTCATTCTGCGCATCATCTTGTTCATCTGAAAATGGTTCTTTGAGCTTGTGGTCTTCAAGTTGTGGTAAGAACAACCCGACGAACGGGAATCTGGTAGGCGATTCTACTCATGCCCAACATACATAAGTTTGACTCTTGATCAAAACAATAATAATGTTACATTTTACAAGTTGCCTCTGTTTTCTTCATTTTAATTACATTTCGTTACATTTTACAGAACTCGAGTTGTCCGTTCATCGGTTGGGTGGATCCGTTGATGTGCGACAAATCTTTAGACATCATCCATGGTATACTTAGGACCATTGATGGTTTGGAAGATGTGTGGCGTTAGAAAAGAGGGGCGGGAGGAGCACAGGGCAAACGAGGAGAGAGCAAACCAGTGAACTTCGGCAAAAATGGAGGAGGCCGGGCTAACAAGTTGAGGAAATACCCTATCATCAGTTGGGTTTTCTTCGCTTCTTATGTTTACTTGCAAAGTTGACCGTTTGGGTTTGGTCAATATGGGTTGGTTTTGGGTTTCGGTAGTTGATGGTGTTTATGTTAGGTGCTGGTAGTTGATGGTGTTTATGTTAGGTGTACATGAACAATGTCTTATGTTGATGGTTGGTTATGCAGTTTATGTACATTATGGTATCACAACAATGGTTCAATTATCTTTAATTATCTAATTTGATTTGTGTTATTTGTTAGTTAAGTAAGATTATGATTTTTTATGATTTGTGTTATTTTTTTGTTAAGTAGGATTATGATTTGTGTTATTCATGTCATTATGCAAGTCCATAAATGTGCTTTAAAAGTCAAACATAAACCTTTGGTTGGTGAATAAATATGTAATCATCATTAAAGATTCAGTTATCATGATTTAGGTTCGGTGTTTGTTAAGTAGGATTATGATTGTTTGTTAAGTATGATTATGTATTATGATCCAAATTTTAGTGCATTGCTTGATGTTTCCACATCACAAATATATTCATGACTGTGGTTTAAAAGTCAAACATAAAGCACTCTAAAGCTTAGGTTGGTCTCGGGTTGGATGGCCTGTTTGTTGTAATATTGATCTCGCCAACCGTTCACCAAATAAAGGATTGATGGAGTAGGAGTGTATCGGTTATGTATTGATAATGAACCAAATACTTATGCAGTTTCATATAGCTGCAATGAAGCAGTGGAACACTTATGGACACTCATAGATTCACTCAACTACATGTGTACATTTCTCATTTTCTTAAATACAATCATATTTATGCAGGTTCATTTATGTCTCAACTCACAATATTTATTTAACTAAAGTTGAAGATGAAGAATTGTTAGTTAGGAGTGATTTAGATTGTCTGGTATGACATTGTTAGTCTATGTGATCGATGTTGACTAAAACGTCAAAGCGACCCACATCTATTTTTACTCATGTCACTCATACATAAAGCCAATTGTTATTTAACGACCACACTAAAGTTTAGGGATATTTTTTGCAACAAAATCCCTATACAATCAATAGAGAAACCAAACCCCCAAATCCCCTCACCTAACTTATTTATTCAATTGGACTTTGAAAACCAAGGTGAAAAAAGGTTACTCTATTTACTTATTTTGTTATTATTTGTAGAAGGGATTTTCTATGATTCTTCGATACAAGCGGTGAGATTGTATCATCAAGCGTGATGAAGTCAATGTTCCACATCAAAAGTGTACTGGCGAATACTAGCCCTGCTAGCACATCATACTTGGGATTATGCAGGTAATAAGACATTTGGAATTAAAAGATCCGAGAGGGTTTAGGAGCAATTCCAGATAATTACAGTAAAGGAAAAGGGAAGGTTGAAGTTGCAGGTGGAAAAAGGAAGCTTACTAGTAAGAAGAAATGAATAAATGACATCTTTGTTAAGTATTTTGTGTTGCTCCAATTAAGGATGAAACAATTTATGTGATAACTTTGTGGTGGTTGAAAAAACTTTGGTTGTATGTTGGTAGTATTATGTAATGTATTTGTTTAATGGAATTGGATGTTAGTTAATGGTCATATGGTGTTAATCACCATTGTGTAACAAACATAACAGAACTACAGAAAAGACATACTAATTGTCTTAATCACCATTGTTTTAACAAACATAACAGAACTACAAAAATAGCAATTGTCTTATTCTAAAACTCAAAAGCAACACTATAACTTAAAGAAATTATTTCTCACTCATACATAAAGCCATTCAAATTGCGGCTTGTTTGAAAGCCTTTCTGGTACTATTTATCCTCTGACTACCAACCTCTTGGGTTGATTGTGAATCCATTGGTTGACTTGCTCACTGCATCGGTTTCGGTTGCTTGTTAATGCGTAACACCCTCATATCCAGCCTTCTTCTTGATTTTCCCCTTTGCATTCTTTTTTCTTGGACTTGTACATGCTCTTTTGTTGTGACCTGTTGTACCACATTGGCTACAAGTGATCTTTCCCTTTTGAAAGCTTCCCACCCTTGACCATTTCATTGAACACATTCTTAGCCTTCTCCTCTTTGGTCACTCTCCTCTTCTTCTTGGTCCCAACCTGGAACATGATGGTGTGGAGGCAATAAGATACTAGGGCTGCTGCACTTGGGCAAAAATTGACTGTTAGCAACACCTTCAATCTTATGGTTGTACGTCTCCTTCCATGTTTTTAGCCAATGTGCTTGATGTACCCAATCCTCATGTATACCTACCTCCCTACCCTCATTTGCCATGTTATACATTGTTGCCACAACATGTTTGCATGGAATACCGGTTAGCTCCCATCTCCTACATGTACATGTCCTTAACCTCATATTCACCACACATTGGTCATTCCATGGTCCCTTACACTGGTAAATGTTTTCCCCATTCCAAATAACGTCATACTCATTAGCTTCTTGCTTAATAACAACATAAATGGATGTTGTAGTTTGTGTTAAGGGACCTACACACTTATCTATGACCTTTTCCACATTCACTATCCTCTTCATAAAATACTCCCTAATGTATTCCAAACACCCTATTATTGGCTTATATCTACCATCTACCAACTTACTGTTGAGTAACTCACAAAGATTGTTGACCAGAATTTCACACTTAGCTCTGTTTTTGATTAACGATTATGATAAGTTAATGTCCACTATATACACACTTAAAGCACAAATATGAAAAATGATATACGTGAAAAATGAGCCCTTGACCATGAGGTTGGTGGTATCTTTCTTAACCAGTCATGAACTTTCGGGTTGTAGTCTTTCAGTTGCCCCATTAGATGTTCAAACTGAGGCGTAGTAGTTGTTGTTGCACACTTCCACAGAAAATCCTTGAAAAGCATTCCTTTGAAAATCTGCTTCATGTTCTCATGGATGTGTCTAACACGAGAATGTGATCATGAAGGAAAAACCTCTTGAATAACTTGTAGAATACCCTATTACAAGTAAGACATAGTGGATTCAAACATTGGTTATGTCTAACGAATTGTTTTTAATTATTAATTGAATTTATTATACCTTTTGTCATGCGAAATGAAAGTGTGGTTTTTGTTTGGTTGTAAATCAAGGTCATCACCTAGATTTTTAAGGAACCACAACCAAGAACTCTTGTATTCTACCTCAACAATAACATATGCAAGAGGGTAAATACCATTGTTACTATCAATACCAACAACCGTCAAAATTTTCCTCTATATGGTCCTTTATGAAAGCACCATCCAATCCCAATATCTCTTCTTGTATCTCTGCCCGCCTTAAGTTCACCAATACACACATAAATTCTTTTGAATACCCTTGAATTAAGAGTCGAGATCGATGTTGGTTTCCACTTGGATCTTATTTGTGCGGTTTTGCTCGAGCTCCATAGCATAATCTCTAAGTTGGGTATACTTTTGTTTGTGATCACCTGTCATCTTCTCCTTAGAAATTTCCTTTGCCCTGCAAGCTTTATCGAATGTTACATTTATTTGTAACCTCTATGTTAATTCAAGCTGTAATGCTTTGATTGAGATTTTGGGATTTCTATTAAGAATCTCGATGACATAAGTTGACAGAAACCTAGATGTAACACCCATAAGATCTCTTGTTTGGATATATTTATAAGTATCAGTCAATGTTTTAACTGACCAACATTTCTCATTGTCCCACTTTAAGACAAGTAGGTCCCATGGGCAAGGGGATTTATGATTCTTGATTTTATATCCTTTAGGATTAACACCCTTGCATTTAATGTCCTTATTCTTTTTGGTTTTCTCAGATTGGTTCCGTGTCTTGAGGTGGATGTCATATACCTTTCTTTGTCATATGTTGGATTGAAGGAATTTGCTCCAACCACAGTGCCGTAGCACTTAGCTCTGACCCTATACTTATCAGATATTAGAACCGAGATAGCTCTCCTGGCCTGCAAGGCATGCATCTTCACCTTTTCAGTCGCTTCTTTTCTTATAACAAACTCTTCTCCCACCCTAAATACACATTCTTTTATTTTAGACTTACCCTTATAAGACCTTATCATTACCTTCAACCTTTTCCTTCTTAGACATGCACCATGTTCACACCGACTTCATCACTATAAAGGTCATCCATTTCAATGAATGTGCAAGTACCCCTTTAGGAGACTCTTTCAGAGGAAGTTTGGCGCAACTTCTCTTCTCTGTCTTGAATGTTTTAATCCAGTGAAATGAGAAACCATGTCAACATCAGGTTCGGTGTTGGGGCATCATGTTCAAAATCACTACCACCCTTCGGTTCTAGTTCTTTCCTCTGGGCAAGGGCATCTTCAAAATCAAGTTCTTCCCTTTCCAGAACTTCATCATCAACCTCTTTGACAGATATTTCAAAAATCACACCCCATTTTGTGTATATAAGTACTCATCAATCATTTACGCTATATCTTATGACATATCATCAAAGCATGTATCCTTATCCAAATTCACTACACTATCTTGTTGGAATAGGTCATCATCAAAATATGTCTCGGCTTGTTTACGCCGAAGGTATTAAACCAGGCATAGGGTCATAATCATTGTCTTCCATCAAACTTAAGTAACTGAATCCATGGGTTGAGGATGGTGGCTTATTTTACAATGCAGAATCCTACATTATCATCATTAACAATACTTTCAACCAATGGACAAACATTAGTGGTTGAAGCTTGCGTTGGTGCCATTTCATGATGCGATGGTGCCATTTTATCATTATACCACTCTAAAAACAACAATTTTCCTTTGTTCTTCTTAACAGGTGCAATGACCACATTATCCTCAACAATCTCTTCAATCACTAGACCCTTTGAGGACTGAAAACCCCTAACCAACAGCATATGTTTTTCTACCGAAGATACATTAGTCTCTACATAAAGATATATTTCCTTATACCTAGGGACAAATTTTAACAATATCTTGACCTCCTGATCTCACATCAGTGGAACTAATCCATCATCTAAAGACATGCCTGGGACCTTAAAATGCGTAAAAAACAACTATTTATTATCACCCAAACCCAGTTCAGCTAAGATTTTGACCATCTCGCACATGGAGAACTTGTCATAATCAATTAGGTCTACATGATCAACCATAGCAAACTTGTACACTCTACCAGGTGGATCAGAAAACTCACCAGTGTGGTGGATTTGAATAGTGAAGAGCTTTGGGTACGATTCTGGGAACATAAATCAACGAAACAAAAACCCAAAATCAAAAATATCCACAATATCATTAATCAAGGTGACATGCTTTACTTTCGGATATACATGGCATGGTCATTCAAAACATAACTACACATAAAAAATCATACCGTAAACATCAGCAAGATGGGGAATGGGTGAACTCAAACCTCTAATTTTTTAGTAGCCCATGTTGGAACTCTTGTTAATTGAGGTGATTTCGACAATATAGAAGTTGGAAGCAAGGGTTCGATGTTATAGGTGTGTATGTGTGTTAAGTGGTAAGAATTAGAGAAGATAAACCTTAAGCAAAAATTGTCCCTCAAAACAAAGTTAGGTGTGCTAGTGGGGCCTATTAGATGGATTTGGTGGCAGGAAAAGCGAAAAGACTAAAATACCCTCACGTGCAACGCACGTGAGGACTAACTAACGGGAATTCCTAACGAGCGTTAGTCAAAAAACTAAATTTGCAACTACAGTAACGCGACAAGGACATAACTCGCAAAAAAATTAAAAGTTTTAGGACATTATTTGCATATATTTTTTAGGACATCTTTCGCAATTTTGGCAAAGTTCAAGGACATTTTTTTGCAGTTTACTCTATATTTTAAGAGACTTTTTACTTGGATATATGTGCTATATTTATTTTGTTAATATTAAAAAAAACACTTTTTTTAAGAATTCATTTTTTATAAACACACACACATCGCAACTGTTCATCATCTTCTCCATACACTCTATTAGGTGCCACTCATCATCTTCATCTTCTCCACACACTCAATTACAACATATCCATCATCTTATACATACACTCTATGTGGTGATTGAGTGTGTGGAGAAGATGAAGATGATGAGTGGCACCTAATAGAGTGTATGGAGAAGATGATGAACAGTTGCAGTGTGTGTATATTTGAATTTTGTATGTGTTTATAAAAAATGTATTCTTAAAAATAATGTTTTTTTTAATATTAAAAAAATAAAGATAGCACATATATCCAAGTTAAAAGTCTCTTAAAGTATATTAATACAAGTCCCTTAAAGTGGAACATATACCAATATTGATTTCACAATTATCAATGCATTTATAAAAATGTACCAAAAAGTCTCTCAAAATATATGAGACGTAAATCTCTTAAAGTTACCGAATAAAAAATATATATTTTTGGTTTGACTAAGTTTTGGAAAAGGACAAAAAATGTCCAAAAGTACATTATAGGTCTCTTAAAAACATCTCGAATAAGTTCTAAAAGAGTCTTACAAAAGTACTTACAAATTTTTTTGAGAAACCAATTTTTTTTTTTGTATACAAAAGGTAACGCTTTTGGGTGAAAGGGCATTTTGAGAATTTGCTCATAATTTTATCATGGAGCTTTATGTCTAATCCGTGTTTGTTTGTTTTTACATGAGCAAAGGATCATCTACTTTGTTTGACTTTCTCACATCACCAAAATTATCGCATTTTACCTTGTATAGTAACTACATGACTTATCATTATAAATAAACCCTATTAATCTGTGTTGAATTGAGATTACAATAATCTTAATTAACAAGATACTAAACCCTATTAAGAAACTAAATAAACATAATAAAGATAAGTAGAAATTCTACACATATTTTATTGTCTAATATTCCATCATAGTTTGAACGCGAAGGCTTTCGAACAAACAAACTAGCACGAATGTTAAATCCGATTCTTCTTCCTCTTTTCTTCTTCGCTTCCTTATTGTTGGTTGGCACGGATATAGACTTGTATATGACGTCAAAGTTGTATATTGTTAGATGTTTTTCCCCTTTTTGTGATTTTTTTTGCGTCATGGCTTGCTTTGGCTTTAAGAGTGAGCAGCAATTTGGTGGTTAACTTTTGTCATTGACAACTATGATACCCGGTTGTAACACCCCAATTTCATGAATGCAGCAGAATTCAAGCTGGGTGTTACTATCATGGTAGAACAGTTATAATAACATAAAACGATCTCTAACTGAGTCATTTAAGAAGTCTTATCATTCGATTTATATGAAATATATCAAAGTTTACAAAATATAGGTCCTAGTAGTTTCACGGTTTGCATAATACAAAAGTTTTCAAATGATAATTAACTTTATAGCCTTCTAAATATCCATGCTCCTCCTTGCCATCCTTTCCAGCCTCGTGTCTTATGGACCTGAGATAAAAAATGCTTAAAACAGTCAACACAAAGGTTGAGTGAAATCTCTAGGTATACAGTTTGAACACAATATTTTCAGTGTGGGTTAATATTCACCCGTTGATGGAAAACAAAAAAGTTATTATTTCACTAAGCTCGTGACAACCAAAACGTTAATAGTGAATAAATAAAAATCGATATAATAGTAACAGTGGCCCTAATAATAGGTAATTTGCCAATTATACCTAGAGTTCTCAAATATAGTGCGTTTGTTTGCGGACTGGTCAAACAAACGACATTAAATCAATCCCAATATGCCTATCCATATTTTTAGCGTTCACTCACTTGTGATTAATGGTTCATGATGGCAGGGACTTAAGTTTGGCAATAGCGGTACTTATTGTTCAATAAAACATTCGGATATAACATACAATTTCAAATCATTGTGTTTGGTTAAAATAAATAGCATGTATCTCCCTCAAGGGTTTGTAAAACGATTAAACAATTTAAAAGTGGGGCCATGAACTCACTGTGAGCAGATGATATTAAGGATATGACAAAACCGATGGATAAGCCGAAAAACCTCTACGTACAACCTAGAAATATGATGTCGAGTCTCAGGTTTGGTAATAACGAAATAGAAATATGAATGAGTCTATATAAGTCATTATATTGATCAGGATATTGTACATGGTGGTTTATAGTAATAATGTATGTCATTTATGAAAACAAATTAGTTTATAAAACATTTTTAGTTATATATCGTAATATCGTTCGGGTCATCATAATTCAGAGGTCATATAGTAAACATATGAGGAGCTAGGACACTTTAAATCATAAATCCAGCAACTCGTCAATACGTTTACCCAAATGAAACCCCTCACATGAAGTTCCCTACTATCATAGTACTTAATATGTACTCCCCCCGTCCCATTTTTATTATCCACTTTGACTTTGACCATTCTTTCTTGTTCAACTTTGACCATTAGTATATTTATTTGTGCTATATAATACTTGATGAAAATTATACCAATGAAAATACATTTAAAACCCAATACATTCATATATTTTTTATCAAGTATTATATAACACAAACAAAAATAATTATGGTCAAAGTTGATGAAGAAATACTAAAAAAGTCAATAGGAGACAATAATTTTGGGACGAAGGGAGTAAAACATATGATTTGTTTATTTGATTAAATGATATAAGTATTAAAATAGTTATATGGTTTGTAAATTTTAGTTGGTTTAAATCTTGTATAATTGATTTCAATCAAGTATTATGTTTAACTTCAGTTATAAAAATGATAAGTTACGAGAATTTGTCAAAAACTGGTTTCTGGTAACATTTCTCGTCAATTGTAAAATATACCTTTTTGATTGTCAAATAATCTTAGGAAAGTTTATGTTATTATGTTATGTTACATTCTCAATAGAAATAATAAGTTTTCAACTTATTTTACTTGATAATACAACATTTTTTACAAAAATTAGATTTTGATTCAACAGATTCAGGTTGAAAACAGTCCACTTAGGTTTTGATAGAATACAACCCTAATTTTGCATTTTCAGGTTAAAATCGTGTGATTCTAGATGTAAACATAATTGCGGACAAATTTTATGCTTTATACTTTTGATAAATCGGAGCAGAAGGGCCTAAAAAACGCGTTTTAAAATCTTTACGGAATACTTTTAGCAAATTACCAAGTTTTTTTTTTATAAATCTTGAACTTGTTGTAACTTTTGATTTACCAATCCATTTTGTAGGACTACAAAGGCTATGATCTTGTTTTTAGTTTCTCTACAACTACATAATATCATCCATGATCTTGTATCTATATTTTTTGTGATATCAACTAGCATAACATAATTGATTTACTAGTTTACTAAACTAACTTTTCACATGAAATCATAAGCTAGTTTACTTAAATATTTACTTGTTTTAAGGATTATGTACAACATAATCAATACACATGACATATATAACATAGAATAACACAATCTAACAAGCATGAAACCAAAGAAATGAGAATGATGATGATGATTCTAGCTTACAACTTTTGGCTTTTCAAGAAAGGAAAATCAAGAATCAAAGAACTAGAACAAGAACTAGAAACCCTAGCTTCCAAATCCTTCAACCTCTTGATACCAAATTATGATCACTTGAAAAAACACTTGAAGTCTTCTACTTGAAACCTTCTTGTTTAGCTTGTAAATCGCCAAAGGAAAGAAGAAACTAGAACTATGATCATGTGAAACTTTACAAGAGCTTCAACAATGATTTGTAACTTGAAGCTTGAAAAAAAAAGGTTATGAATGTGTATGATTATTGATGGATCGGTTTTGGAGTGAAATCAAAGAGAATGAATGATTTATCTTACTTAATGAATGAGAAGTATATATAAAAAAATGAATATGTTAAGTTTTTAGATATTTTCATGACTTAACTTAGTCATTTTACCACATGTACTCATTCCTAGGTGATCAAGGCTTCATCACAAGCCAAAAAGGCTTGTGACTAGCAAGGCTTCATCACAAGCCTTTTACTTGTGACTAGCAAAATATTTCGTTCAAGTTCTATCTTGGATGAATAGATATGAGTTTTGATAATATCTTGCTTTTACAGAGTGAGTTTTGTCCTAGTAATTGCTATCGTTAAGTTTTTAAATCGCGAAACTTAAAACTGGGTGTCTTAAAACTTATAAGAAATGTTAAAAATCATCATTTACTCTATTATAGTATATTAGATGAGTAATAAGTCTAACGGAGTGCGTAAACGCTGTTAAAATTGAAAAACGTAGGTTGAAAACGCATAAAACGTGAAACGTACAAAATTTACATAAAAATGGAAAAAGTGAAATGTCACTTTTCTAATATGATTATTATAAATCTAAAAGGCTTATAATGTCTAGACTGGGCCTAGACTAGTGTCGGTTGGTGTTAAATGTCCGTTAACCTAAAACCGGAAGGGTTAAATCGCGATACGCGTAAATCTGAAAACGTAAAATTCCAAAACTTGTGGAAATGTTATAATATATTAAAAACACATATTTTTCTCATTTATTTTAAATGACATTTAGACCTAAACGTAAAATTAAGACATGGTTTTATGAAACCGATTTCTTAATAACTTTTGCAAAAATGAACCGACGAGTGTCAAACTTTCATGCCATCATGGAAATAGATTAACTTATGAGAATAAAATAAAAATATGGGAGTGAATAGTAAAATACGAGGATGAATAGTAACTTTAAAATACGAATTGTTACACCGGTGACGAAGAAGATAGTGTTGACACTTCTAGGGTTTGTGTGATAGGGTTTGTAAGTTGGAGAAAAAACAAGACTATTTAAGCAAAAATTAATAAGCTGCGATCCATCTGGATCACCGGCACGTAACTAATGACCATAGGATAGCACATTTTTGGTGGTGGATCTTACCTAAAGCTCTGATACCATATAAAATGACAAAGATATATCGTATTAATTGTGTGTTGAATTGAGATTACAATAACCTATATTTATAGGCTAATATAATCTTGATGAACAAGATAGCAAATCGTATTAGAAAACTAAATAAACATAATAAAGATAAGTATAACCTCTATACATATTTTATTGTCTAATACTTCTCAAACACCAAAATTATCACATTTTACCTTCTATATTCACCACCTGACTCATCATCAAACTAGAAATATAAAAATACCTTACTTTATATAAACTGTTAGGTTCCCAAATATGCAACACAAGTAACAATAGAAGAAATAGAGATGAGATGAGATCGGTTGAACAATAACCAAACACACACACACACGATATACTAAGATGGTTACGCGTAGAGTATGAAGTGAAAGATAAATTGAACAACCAACCCTCAAGTGAGGGTTATTACAAGGTATTTATAGGAGGGAAGCTAGGGAAACACTTCTAGTTCCCATCCTTTTCCTTATTGGACTAGGCCTAGGGTTATGGGCCTTCTACATAAGCCTAAGGCTAATTACTAACATAAAGGCCATATTAAGCTAACTATTACATATAAATTACTAACACTTGAATTAAGGTTTAGGAGTGATTCCAACAATCTCACCCTCAAGTGTTGGTGATGAATACAAACGGTGAAAGTGCTGATGTAATAGTAGCTTTGACGTCTTCTGACATTCTTCTTTCTTGTGAGAAGAATTGCCTTGATTTGAACAATCTCCCCAGTGTAGAGAAATTGTTTTCTTTAAACAGTTATGCTTTGACGTCATCTTAATCTTTGTTCTTTGATCATTGTTCTTTGTGATGGTAGTGATAGTATGTTGTTGTTGTGCGCATCAAGTCGCCTCAGTGCTTCGCTCCAGGTGTCTCCACGTCTTTCTTCAACATGCTCACACGCTCTTTGACGTTGGATTTCAGTACTTATGAAGTTCTTTAAGTCTTTAACTTTGTAGATTCTTTGGTTTGACGAAGAATCAATCGACTTTGTGTTGCTTTTAGTTAGAACTTCCATTAGTGATGATGTTGGCATGAGCATGTGAAGATTCTCACAATCACCGCTCCAGAGCTTCCATGAGAAGTAAACATAAGACAGGTTAGTAATAAGCGGATTCCGGCACTTACAAGTTCGAACTTCGAGAGTGTTAACAACATAGTGTGAAAACACAACTCTAATTCTCACAAAAGCCGTTCCTGAACCGGAGTCCCATAAGTGAGATAACGCGATGTACCGAAGTACATCTACGGTTCAGATGAGTCGCTGAGGTACACCGAAGCATCACCTCACGACTGTAGATCATTTGAGACACACTAAGCGTAATCCACGGGGAGTTACCGAAGTGACCTGCTGTGGTCGTTTGATGTTGACCTTGGCAGGAGTTTCCATTCAATCACTGAGGATCACAATTGTGAACCTCTCATAAATGTTCTTGACAGATTGCTAAGATCTGTGAAGGACTCGATAACGTACCACTTATGTTGTTATTGTTGAACACCAAGTGATGAAATGTCAAGTGTACCTAAGAGATCTTTTGATGAATCTCGTGGCTCTAGACTCAATAGTGCATTTTGGTTTTCTGAGCGGAGACTAGGGAGAGGGTCTCCTTCTTCAATACCAGCAATCTCTAAGAGAAAGCCGATAGTTTACGTAGGGTTCCCTGTGAGAATGAAACAAGCTTCTGTTGAGAAAAACTTGAGTGGCTAAGAAGGTTTAGTGCATGCGTCACTGGGTCCATGACGACTTTTAATCTTCAATACCGGCGTCATCAAGTGACAACCAAGATCATATGAATTGAACCCGTTATGCGCCTAGGTTGAATAATCTGGAGGGCTATTTCTTTTCACCCTTTTCTTTGCATTTGTTTTTAATTCTTCAACTCCTTCTTTCTCCGATTCTCATTTTCTCCTTTTTACAATCATACCTAAGGACTTCTAGTTCTAACTATTGGTAGTGTCCTTGGGTAGATCCCTCCGGCTCTGGCGGATCATAGGACGGTTGTTGCTAACCTTAATCTCCTTATAACTCCATTGCCATAAAACCATTTTCAAGAAAATCTCTCGTAGTGTTTGTAAATGAAAAACATTTTGTACCACTGTGAGAGTTTTATCTTTTAGCATAAATACTCCCCCTCCACACGTGCTTAATAGTTAAGACAAATCTGCACGGAGAGAAGAGTGCGCACTTTTGAATTGATCGACTCAAGATAGACAATCCCCGCGAGACACGGTTACGTTGAATAGTTAAAGAGTTACATTGTCAGTTTTAGGTGACAACTAGCTCTAATAACTATCTTGAAGGTGTGGACAAACCTCGAAAGGTTGTCAAACCCGTCAAAGATCATGTCTACCAGGAATTTCTCGAATGGTACATTCTACTCGGACAAGTCCTTTGCGAGACACGTTTACATCACTAGCGAACTAGCTTGAAATTATTACCGTCAGGACAAGTCTTTTCAAGATACTAACAGTTAAGATCTCGTCAATTCGTTGGTTAAGTCTATAGCACAAATATTCATTTGAAGTTACACAACATATTTCTTATCACATAAATTTTCTCCCCCTCAAAAATGGCATATAAGTGTTATTTTTGAAGAAATGTTGAGAATAAATATGACCATTTTGAGTTTTGTGGGAAGATGACCACTGTGAACAATTAGTGAACAAAGTTTTAAAGTCAAATACTCCCCCTCAACAAGTGATATAAACGGTTTAGGTTTTGAAAATCATAAGGGGAAGTACTTGTTCTTTTGAGCAAAACCTTGAAAAGTGAAAGGTTTGATAGGTTTTACTCAAAAGTAAGAAGCTTTCGCTCCTTATATAAGGATTGTGGCACTGAAGCGTACCACTGGGTCCTTTATTTACAAGAGCGGGTTGTACACTGTAATGTGTGCACAAGCCATCGACATATAAATCACACATCCAAAATATTATGAAAAAGAAGCAGTTCAAGGGGTACCAGGAAGTCCATCAATGTTTCCAGGAATGCGAACTGGGCGTTGATAGCCAGCGAGAGCAATCCTGGGACGACCGCCTACAAAGCTTTCAAGTGTCCTGAACTGATCCCTTCGATACAACCTTTCATCAATCATGGTGATGATCCTCTTCACATCCCTTCTTTCCTTAGAATTCCATCGCTTTTTAGACCCAATTCCTTTATGAATATCCTTCAACCTATAAGCTAATCTGTCCCTAACCTTCTTCAATGTGTGATCCCCAAACTTGTGAAAATCGCTACACGCCATCAAGCAATTGCGTAGTGTTTCACTAAGGTAAACCACTCCGAATGGTTTGTTGATGAGTGTGTATTGTGAAAGTTGGTTGATGTCGGAAGATCTAGCGAGGTGGAGTGAAGTTGACACGGTCCGATATGATTCAACTGCAAGCTGGAGATCTTCTACACATTCTTTGATGACTATGCGTCTGATGAAGATAAGCAAGGACTTGATGAATTCACGTTGTACTTCAATCGAAAATTGTCTCATGCGACCCTGTACTTTGGCAAGGTACATGTCTTCAATGTCGTTGAGAGACAAATTCTCAAAGTCCGCTTCAGAGAATGCATAATATCTTTCGTCTTGCCTTTTGACCACAATATTTTTGAGAAAAGTGTAGTCCCATTTGGATGAAAGATCAACATGTTTGATGGCAACGATACTCTTAGTACTGAACACTTCATGTTGAGACTTCTGAACCTTGCAGCTTCTGTAGTAGATTCTTCGGCGTTCCGGCCAATGGTGAATCCCATACAGTGCATCACGGTCATACTCTTCCACATTGTTGGAGAACATGTGGTTAACTCTTTCCTCGATGGCTATGCAGTTAGAGTATATGGCTGCCGGGAATGGAAGTGTCAATGATGTAGCGTATTTCCTTGAACCATCGCCACCGTGAAGAAGAAATTCCAAGTCTTTGTTGAAGAAATATCTGAATGGAATCCTAGGCTGAACAGGTTGGCCAATTTTTGGTAGAGGTTTGGACCAGTCGGTGTAATATGGAGGATTGTCCCGTTTGGTGGATTCGATGTTTGCTTCTAGGTTGAGCCAATCCATGTTGTTAGACATGGCTCGTGCTATATTATGAAGGTGATACTCAACTTCTATAGCACTTTCTGAGCTGTCTTTGAGAAGTTGAAATGCTTCATTCTTGATCCGCTTCAACTCGGATTTCGTCATCTTTTTCACACGGAATTTTTCTTGCGAGTTTCGCATGCTCCAATGTACTACATTCAGAACCTCTTGACCTTCAAATAGGTAGGGAGTGGAATCAACAAGCTTCGAGAACCATTCAAATTCAGTATCATCCTCGTCCACCATGATAAGACGTCGGTCATAGGCGCCTTTTCTTCTTTTCTTTGGTCCGGTTGAAGATTACGGTTTCTTAGCGTGTCGGCGAGATGGGTTGTTGTTGGGGCTCAGGGATTTCCTCATCGTCACCACCCGTATACTCAAAATGATCACCGGTTTTCTGGGTCTGGGGTGGTGTCTCAGAATCCTGAGGTTTTTCAGTTGAAGAGCGAGGAGGGGATCTTTGTTGAGCTGGAGTCCTTTGGGGTAGAGGCTGCATTGAGTACTGAATAGAGGATGATTCACCAGACTTCTTCGTGCGTTTGGGCTCGTTATCCTTATCCTGATCTTTGTCTTTGTCGTCTCTTGAACGTTTAGGCCTTACAACTTCTTCTCTGTATGTTGACCTGAGTTGGTATTCCTGCAATGCTTCAAACAATTTAGCTTCGTGGGAGGCAAACATTGCAGAGCATTTCGACATTTGAGCTACTAGCCGGTTCACCAATTCATCATCTGAGAAGATTGTGAGTTCAACTGGATTGATGCTCAAATTCATTGGAGTTGATTTCATGGCTTGCTTGGCTAGATGTAAGAGATTCGGATAAAGTTGTCTGGTATACATCTCCTTTGTCAGTTTAGGAACGACCTCCATAAGGAACTTGTGAGAGTATCCTTTGATCATCTCGTCCATGCTCCCTTGAAGATCATCTTTCATGAGCTTCAGGACATACTCCCTTTCAACTTGCATCTTGTCATTCTCATCATGAAGATACGTTATCCGATCGTGAGAAAATTCACTTTTGTAGAGTATGTCTTTCTTTCGGCCCGCTTGACAGCCTTTGACGATTCGAGTCTTTGCATGAGAGATCCAAGATGCGTTGGCCTCTTCACTGATCCGGATGTGGATCCGGTTGTTCTTTTTGAGGGTGGTGGTGAAGAGTGAGAAGATGAATCTGATGATGATGAGATGTGAGGAGACTCGGTCCTTTGGTGGCTTAGAATTTTCTTCCTTTGACCGTGCAGGACTATCTAGAAGAAACTTATCATACTCAACATCTTCTTCATTTCGGACTTAGCTTTTTCATCACTTTGGCTTTGGCTGCAGCTTCTTCATCGCTTTTACCTTCTAACTTCTCGATTCTGGTTCTTCAAAGTTATAATCAATAGAATCTTCCACGCGCTTTTGTTGTTGCTCAAGAGTGGTGGCACCAGATCCCTTATCGGGTTCATTAACCGCATCAGAACCTGGTGAAGATTGAACTCCACCACTCGATCCTCCGGGGCCACCCATTTGATCTTTAGCAAATTCTTTTGCAACGTGTTGGAGTCTAAGGAATTTGAACTTTTTCTTGTATGTTTCATCTTGTTGCTCTTCATCTGATTCTTCTTCCTCTTGTTGCTCAATGACCGAGTCTTCCCTTTGCCATGTTCAACTGGTGGACTGGGAGGTTTAGGTACCGTTGTAGTGTCATCTTTAGCAGTTTCAGAGTAGAAAATTTCTTCATCTGATGCAGTACCCTCCGAGTCCTCGTCAATTGGCTTTCTTTGCGGTTCAGGCTTAGGTACGGGAATAGGAACAGCTTCCTTGGAAGGAACTTTCCTCTTAAGTGGAGGATTCCTCTTGGGAAACTTCCTCGACTCTCGCTTGCGGCACTTCCTCCACTTCCTCTTCGGTTTTCTGGTAGGTGTACCAAAAGATTTATCATCTAGAAAACCAACTTTGTTCTCTTCCACAGCTTTCAGATACCTTTTGTAAGAGTTGAGCTGTTTGAGTTCGTCTGAGAGAAGGTGATCGGCAATACACTTTGTTTCTTGGTAGTTGACTCCTTAAATCGACTATTATAGTGGGTTCATCAACATGTCATGGTTGTCGGAGTCATTGATTCTTTTGGGAATATCTGGGTTATACCCAAGTGCTCTCTGGATCAACAGTTTAGTGTATCTGATGTAAGGAATCTTTGAGCCAAGCTTTTTGAGGAATGTCATCATGTCATCCCAAATCAGAGCTTCAACTTCGATGTGCTTCATGTTGATCAGAGCCCAAAAGATTTGCAATTCGATGAGCTTGGGATGCTCATAACCACTGTCACGACCAGAAATGGATTTAATGATGATGATATAAAGGGTTCTCCAAGGCTGAGGGATGTTCTTGAGATCCACGTGAGAATGCTTAATGATAACCCCTGAAGCTTCGTCGTACCCAATATTAATCAAGAATTGTAGAACCGTCTCTTCAGTAGGTGCAATCGAGAATTCAGTTGGTATGATGTCAGGAATGAGGAGAACAGCCCTTAAGTCTACAGGAGTGATGGTTTGTTGCTTGTGATTGAGCGTCACCGTCACAGTATTTTGAACTTTGACCATCTGCATTGTATTCCAGAATTGTTGTATGTAGATCTCTGGAACAGTGGCGGAGTTGGTTAGCATGTTCTGATAGGGATGATTCTTCAGAATATCCACTGCAATGAGACAAGAAGATTCCGGCGGTGAGAGTTTCAAAATCAACTCTGAGATTGTTCTTTCCAATCTTCATTGGATAGCCATGTGGGAAGATATCAACAATGGTGAGGACATTTGGTGCATCCACATTCATTTGAGCTTCCATGTCATGATCTGAAACACATTTAGCCAAAAGAACCAACATATCGAAAGACATAATGTTAGTCAATAGAAGGTTTTATTGTCTACTTAATGAATGAGATATGTCAATGATTGTTACGAGTCCAAAGTCACTTGTTTGTTCAATAGTCCAATGTCGTTGAGAAAAGTTTCGTGAGTTAGTTAACTTTAAGTTTTAAAGTTTATGTTATCACTTATTTTCCACAACATATTAAACGTTTAAGCTTATTAGTGACATTTATTGGTTTCGTGACGTTATGATTTATTTATTTACAAGTATGCACGCGTAACAATTCATAATGAAGGTTTGATCAAGGCTTAGGCGTAGAAATGGTAGCTTATGCGTAAACAGGAGAAGTAAACGCGTAAACGCAAGCTTATGCGTAGGATCCTTACTTACGTGTAAGAAATATTACGCGTAAGAAAAGGGTAACCTTATGCGTAGAGCTTACGTGTAAGCGCATATAACACCTTACGCGTAAGGCTTACTCGTAAGAGTAGACCTTATGCGTAGTGGTCACTGTTTACGCATATCCTTCATAGGATACGCGTAGTCCCTTTGTAGAACCTTACGCTTAAATGCTACGCGTAAGATTTCTCTTACGCATAACCTTCTACGCGTAAGGTGATCCTTATGCGTAGATTGCTAATGACCTTGATTCTGAATTTTACGTGTAGCAGACCTGAAATAAATTCATCATAGCAACAATATTAACACATACATCCATTCTAAAACAGATCATGGCATGAAAACACATTAAGCAGTTTACGCGTAGTCTTAAACCCTAGAGCTTAAGGATTACGAATATGAAATCTAACCATGTAAATTGCACCAAACTTATTCTGGAAAGTCTTAGAAGCCTATGAAGTTGTCTTATGCAAGTTTTAACATTAAACAAGTTATGAATCAAAAATGCCCAAATCGTATGAACAAGAACCCTAAATTTCAATTCTGTCATTTTGGGTGTTTCTGGGCAAGTTCTAGCTATGGATAGGTTCAATTCAACACAAAAGCAACCTCATACAACAATCCTTTTAACCTAAAACACTCTCATTTGAAAACACCCAAACCACGCATAAACCCTAGTTTTCCAGATTCAATCAATTCGTGTTTCTGGGTAAGTTTTGAGGTTAAAAATGGTATTGTTGATGTCTTTAACACATTTTGACACAATCTTTTTGACCACAAACACTCACCAATGATTAAGTGTTCTTACACTTACGCGTAAAACCCAAAAATCACATTATCTCAAGATTTAACCATTGGATTTATGAAAAATTCAAAACCATTGTTTAAAAACTTGTTATAAACACGAAATCACTTACAGATTGATGATCCAATAACCGGATTTGAAGAAGGATTTTTGTGCGTAGGATTGGTTTGGTATAAGTAATAAATGTGAAGTGATGAAGTTAGGTGGGATGTTTTATTAAAATAACTTTCGGATTTTGACAGTTTTAGTCCCTCCACCTTTTCCATTTTCATCCAAAGCCTTTTAACTTCCATTTTGGTTACCAAACGAAGCATACTTAGAAATAACATTGACGACACTCCCTCTCGACTTAAGAAATAATGAAAGGTTAGAAATTTTAGTCCGAGGAGTGTCAGTGAACCAGAAATGTGACCACCATTTAAAGAAACAACCGGGATTAGGTAACATGCAAGTACAGTGTTATTTTGAAACAGTTAAGAATTTATTTTCTCCCCCTCAACACTTGATCGGTAAAATACTGAATTTTGAAAGATTAGAGTGTTGACGGAAGAAATGTACTTGCCATGTTAAAAGAAATATAGATAGAAGAATATTTTTGTTGTTTTATCTGATTTTATATTTTTGTATTTTGTTTTTGAAAAATATTTACAAAAGAGGTTTTGGTGTTTGACTGCTTTTTAAGAATGTTTTAAGAGTTCATCCAGTTCCTCTTGAGTCAAACACCGCATACCAATTCGGTGGACCAACTCATTAAACCTAGCGGGAGCTAAGGCTTTGGTGAGAAGATCTGCCAATTGGTATTCTGTACCCACGAAATATAATTCAACAGTACCTGTTCCACGTGGTCCTTGATGAAGTGATATCGAAGATCGATGTGCTTTGATTTCGAGTGTTGAACTGAGTTGCACAAGATCGCAATAGCACTCTGATTGTCGCAGTACATCGGGATTCTGTCAAATACGTAACCATAGTCTTTGAGTTGTGTTCTCATCCAAATGACTTGAGCACAACACGCCGACATGGCTACATATTCTGCTTCGGTTGAGGACAGCGATGTACAATCCTGCTTCTTCGATTGCCATGACACCAGTTTATCACAAAGAAATTGTAGAGCTCCTGAAGTACTTTTACGTGAATCTAAGCATCCTGCGTGGTCGCGTCTTAAAAGCTATTAGTTCAAAGCCGAATCCTTCGGATACCATATCCCTAAATTAATGGTTCCCTTGATGTATCGGAGGATTCTTTTAGCCTCGGAGAGGTGGGTTTCAGTTGGTCGCGACTGATAACGGGAGCAAAGATAAATGGCAAAGACAATATCAGGTCTGCTGGCTGTTAGATACATGAGAGACCCAATAATACTACGGTATTTGGTGGGGTCAACCAATTTCCCATGCAAATCAGCGTCAAGCTTCTTGGTATGTGCCATTGGTGTGGCATAAGTATCACAAGTATTCATTCCGAATTTGTTCAGAATTTCAAGGGCATATTTGGACTGACTCAAGAAAATACCACGAGGTGATTGATGAACTTGCAGTCCTAGAAATAACGTAAGTTCACCCATCATGGACATTTCAAAATGTTTCTTCATTAGTTTTGCAAAAGCGATTGAGTACTTTTTATGAGTTGATCCAAAAATGATGTCATCCACATAAATCTGAACAATTAAAATATGTTCCCCGTGATATTGTATGAAAAGAGTTAGGTCGACCGAACCTTTGGTAAAATTATTGGCAATGAGAAAAGATGATAGCTTATCATACCATGCCCGAGGAGCTTATTTGAGACCATATAGAGCTTTGTTCAATTTGTAGACATGGTTCGGAAGCGCGGGATCAACGAATCCTTCTGGCTGGCTGACATAAACCGTTTCTTTCGTTGACCATTCGAAGCAGCTTTTGACGTCCATCTGAAAGACCGTGATGTTCATATGAGATGCGAACGCCAGAAATATCCGAACAGCCTTAAGACGAGCAACCGGAGCAAATGATTCTTCAAAGTCAATACCCTCTTCCGGTCTATAACCCTTAGCCACCGACGTGACTTGTTTCTGATGACATTCCCTTCAGCATCCAATTTGTTCTTCCAAATCCATTTTAGACCAATGACGTAGACCCTGTTGGTCTTTCAACCAGTTCCCATACTTCAAGACGTTTGAATTGGTTGAGTTCTTCTTGCATGGATTCAATCCAGTTATCTTTTGTCATTGCATCCTTAATGTTTTGGGTTCAGTTTGGCAGACAGTGAGTGCATACATGCAATGTTCACCGTCTGTGTGAAGACGTTGTCTCGTAATGACTGGTTGATTCGGGTTGCCAATAATATTTTCCAGAGGATGGTCTTTTGTCCATCTATGTGTAGAGGGTTGATGTTGGTATACATTATGCAGATTCTGAGGATTCAAATGGCTTGTAGATGATTCCGCGACATCAGGTGCAGCAGTTTCATTAGCAAACGGGTTGAAGAACGCATTTGGATCAAAATCTGCAGGTGGGGGTACTTCATTAAGAAGATCATCAGCCGGTTCATCATTATTGGAAGCGGTTTGTTCAACTGTTGTGTTGGAGTCAACTGGTGGTGCATCTTCAACAGTAGTTGTTGTAGCAGTGTATCGGTATTAGAGTATTATCGGGTTGAGCGGAAACAACGGATACACCTGGAGCACGTTCATCAATATCGTCACAGAACAGAGGAGCAAATAACATTTCCATTTGTTGACGAGTAAGGCGAGGGCTTGTATCGGTGATGATGGGGTATGGGGGAAGTTTAAGCGGTTGTGACCGGGTTCCAAGCTGTTATACTCAGAAGCCATTTCAGTGAGTTCATCAAAATTAGCATGAATCGTTTCCATAACCTGCTTTGTCCGACGATTCCAGATCTGGTAACCTTTAGAATTCTCATAATATCCAATAAAGACTCCGATGTCAGCTTTGGCTTTGAACTTTCCAAAGTCATCACGATCATTATTCGGATAGAAAAGAGATACAAATACATGAAAGTGTTTGAGATTCGGTTTACGGTTGTGGAGAAGCTCAAATGGTGTTTTGTTGTGGCGTTTAGTAATCATTGAGCGGTTCTGAGTGTAGCATGCGGTTGAGACGACTTCACCCACAAGTAATCGGAAGTTTAGCATTGATTAACATCGTTCGCGCTTCCACTAACGTCTGTTTCGTCTTTCAACAACTCCGTTTTGTTCTGGTGTGCGGGCAATAGATGTTTGATACTCAATTCCCACTTTCTCATAATATTCCCGAAGAGTTTGATTCACAAATTCAGTTCCTTTGTCTGTTCGAATTTGTCTAACGGTGTTCCGGAGCTGAATTTGAATTTTCATGAGAAAGGTGATGATCATCTGTGGAGCTTGATCTTTACTTCGAAGAAAATAAACCCAAGTCCATCTTGAGTAGTCATCAACAATTACCAAAATTTAGCGTTTGCCATTTATCGTCTGCACGCGCATCGGGCCACACAAATCCATGTGAAGAAGATGAAGCACATGCTGAGAGCTATGTTCCACCTTTGAAGGAAAATGAGCACGGGTGCTTTTCCCTTGTTCACAAGCTGAGCATAGGTGATCTTTAGAATACCGGAATCTCGGGAGACCTTCAACAAGTTTGTGTCGAGCAAGGTTGGTGATGGTTTGAAAGTTTAGATGTGAGAGACGACGGTGCCATAGCCAAGATTTTGTAGATGTAGCCTTTGAGAGTAAACAAATGGGAGATGAAGTGATCATGTCTTGCATGGAGATAGTGTAGAGACTGGATGAGCGTTGGCCTGACAAAAGATCATTTCCTTGAAGATCACGAATGAAACAAGTTTTCTCCCTGAAAGCTACTTCCAAGTCTCCATCACAAAATTGACCAACCGAGAATAGATTGTGACCGAGGCCTTCCACATAATAAACCCTGCTAATTTCGATGTTGCCATTAATGGAATCTCCGTAGCCCATGATAGCTGCGAAGTGATCATTCCCGAATCTGACAGTGCCAATGAACTTTGAAACAAAGTTTGATAACAGTTTAAGGTTGCCTGTCATATGTCGGGAACACCCGCTATCAACAATCCAAAGGAAGATCTGTATCACCTGCATTAGACACAGACGACACAGATGGAATAGAAGTAGATGTGGAACCCGAAGTGTTAGAGGGTTCCAAAGCAGTTATAGTAGAAATACACACATCAATAACTTTAGGCATCCATTTAAATCCTAGTGTATTATGTATCCATTTCTGCCATCTCCAACTAGTCTTAGCTTTAGTCTTAGTGAATTCACTAGGTGGTACAACAATCCTTGGAGGTGATCTCTGGAACTACAGGGACATCAATGTGGTTCTTAGAATCTAAAGAGGACGGTCTACCAAGCACATACTTAGAAGCAGTAGTGGGCCTAGAGGTATTCCGGGTCTTAGGATTCCTTAAACGAGACAAGATAGCCTTAGCAACACATGTATCATTACAATCAGAACGCATACTTTTACGACATATAACACAAGAAGCATTAGACTGAATATCAAAAGTACTCAAAGGTTCATCATTTGTTACAACACTTTTTTCATTACATTTGCCAGACGCAATATCTAAAGTGGGTGCAACTGGAGTCTTATTCAAAGTCCTACGGTGTTCTTCTACTTCAACATTCTTTATTTTTCTTGTCGCAAATTCCTATTCTTCTTTGTAGTGCTCCTAGGCTGTGAAGAGCGGACGTTTGGAAAAGAGGCAACTAGTCCTGTGTCAGTAGAGTGAAGCACATTAGTAACTTGTGTTTTGTCAGTAGGTATTCTGGGGACATGATTGCTAAGTGTTACAGGTGCAACTCTCTTAATGATGCTAGGCTGAACTTGTTCATACTTTCCTAACATTTCCCTTAACTTAGTGATAGTGTGCACAAAATCTTGATTTTCAGAACGAAGATTTCCAGCAAAATTCATGACTTCTTTAGTGTGTGCAAGATAATGATCAAGTTCGTTTGATGCTTCATCACGAGTCTGTTTGAGTAAATCAAATATGACACCATATTCCATTTTAACTTTTGCAAGTTCTTGTTCATATTTTGAGATTTGACACTTAAAAGACACGTTTTGATCATCCAGTTGCTCAACTTTAGGATCAGAATGTTTTGCACGCAACTGGGTGATTTTGTGTTGAAAAGCAAGTTTTTGATCGTGAATATCTTTTTGACACCAATTAAGACGACGTATTGCATTTGAAAGCTCATTTGACAATCGTTTATTTTCAACTGTTAAAGACTCGATCTGATGCACCATATCAGTATTCACAACATTATCAACAGAATCAACAGAATCGGCAAAGATATTATCAGATGCATATGGTAAAGAAAGTAATAACACAGCATTATGGATATCGGCACAGATAACATCTTCCAAGAGTCGATCAACATCTTTTCTCAACAGTTTCTTTTACGTTTAGTATTAGAAATAAATGTTTCTGTTTTCTCGAAAACTGTTTTCATGAGACCAAGTTCCTTGTGAAAATCCTTTTCCCAATATAGTGCACAATTTTTCAAATTTTTGACATGGGGTAAAATTCTTTTCTGAAGAATATCTCTATGTTCTCGCGCCATTGGCGAGGTAAAATGTTGAACTTTTATTTCAGAATGAAATTCAATCTCACGTTCCAAAATTTTGAGGTCAGATAAGAAAGTGTCAAAGTATTTGATAACGCGACAACTTTCGGCATTAGTTTTACTTCACTAAGTGAAGGTAAAGGACCATTAATTTGTGCACCTTTTGGTTGAGGACTGACTTCAAAAACTGGTGTGATAACCAAAGGGTTGTTAGAAGTATCTTGTTGTGTGACAAAAGTTACGGCTTTTGAATAGTTAAATGGTTTTTTGTAAACGACATTTTCCATTTTTGACCGACTCTCGTCATCAGCATCTAATTCCTCCATCCGATTATATTCAACAACAGTCATAATGGAATCATCAATTCTATGTTCTGCACTGTAGACTTCAGGATTTGGTTTGAATGCTCTGTGTGTAAACTTAGGTTTGTAATCAGCAAGATTCGGTCCATATCCATTTGGATTTGGTTTGAAAGAAAACTTTTGAATCATTGTGATTGATTCACCATGTTTATAAACAACATTTTTAAACTATTTGATTTTGTTTTGTAAGTCGACAATTTCCTCAAGATAGTCATCTATTCGTTTCGTTGAATGCTTTTTATACTCAGAGAACTGTTTTTGACAAGTTAACAACTCAGCCTTGGCTTTTTGAGTTTCCAAAGTAAGAGCGTTAAGTTGTTGTTTATGTTCATGTTTCATTTGTTCTATTTGAGACAACAAAGCATTCTTCGAAGCGGCTAGATCACAAATCTGTCATTCCAAATATTTTTCATTTTGGTGTGATTTGGCAAAAGCGGCTTCAAAACCTTTTTCACGGTTTTCTTGAGTTTTGAAAAAGTTGAGTTGTCGAATTAAGCATTCATTATCCCTGGTTAACAGTGCATTTTTCTCTTTTAATTTCGTGCAAATTTCCAAAAGAGAATGTTGGTCTTTAATTAAGGTCAAGATATCAGTTTCTCTGTCAGACAAAAGCTCATTTTGTTCAACGTAAGTCTCTACATTATCATTATTTAGATCCTCAAATATAACCACGGAGTCAACTTGATTGTCAATATTAACCATAAGGTCATTTTGATCATCAAATATAACTACGGGATCTATTTGATAATCATCGGAATGAGATGTGGAAGACTCATGTTGAACACTCTGATCCTTGTCAGATAGAGAAAGTGGCGGAGATATCAGCTCATTGATGATAATTGTTTGTTCAGGTACTTGAGACAAGCCGTCAGTGTCATACACTGGGCCTGTGTCACTCATGTGTAGAGCTTGCATTTGTGCCATCAACATCACTGCTGCATTAGCCTGCAAGTCCTCCATATCATCATCAGAATCTGCATCTGCCATAAAGCTCTGTTCCTTTTTGGTAAGAGTTCCACCAGCTTCATCTTTAAGAGCCAAGAGCAAAGCTTCTTTGAAATAAGCACTGCCTCTTGTCCTTGGTTTAGGACATGCATTAGCCAGATGACCCTTCTCATTACAGTTATAGCATCGAAGACCATTAACCCCATTCTGAGCATTTCCTTGTTCAACCACTTGAGCCCTTTGCTGTTGCAGAGCACCCATATTATTTCTTCCCATAGCATTGAACCCTTGACCACCTCCCATCTGACGACCATAACCACGATTTTGAACTTCAACGCGTCCATTGTTCACAAAGCCTGATTCCTTGTATTGGATGAAGAACGAATGCGATTGTTGGATTTGTTTGTATAACAGCCAAATGCTTTAGCAATCATAACAAATCCTTGTTGCAGTTCATCAAAGGCATCGGAGTCCTCATCAGCTTCACTGTAAAGAGCTTGAGCAGTGTTGTTGTTGTAAGGAACCAATTGATTTTGTTGAGGTTGTTGCTGTGATGGATCAGAAGGTTTGATGGTTGCAGTTGTTTGAGAAGCGGGTTGAAGAGCTTGAGGAGGAATGTTTGTTTGAGCCCACAAAGCAAGTTGTTGATTGTCCAGAAGTGATGGTGAAACAGTTTGACCACGGAGAATCCTTTCCTTATCAACTTCTTTTTGGTGAGGCTTTAGATAGTCGTACAACAATCCGTAGGTAGCATGATGCATATCTTCAGCTTGACGGAGAAAAATAACATACTTCTCCCATTCCGGACCAAGACTACTTAGGAACTTGGTGTTGACAGCAATTCGTGGCATGATGATATTGTGTTTGTCCAAATCATTAATGATGTCTGAGAAGCGATGATGATAAGATTCTAATGACTCTCCTGGTTCAATCATGAAGTGTTCATAAGCCAAGTAGATTTTGGATTCCATGTCTTCCAGATTGAGTGTTGTGCCTTGTATAAGAAGATGAATCTGTTCCCACATTGCTTTGGCAGTCTTTTGAGCATCAACACTTCGAAGTATTGGATTGGGTAATCCTAAAAGGATGTATTGCATTGCAAGTTCGCCGGATTAAAAGTGTAGACGTTGATCACCCGTGAGTTCTGCAACAGTTGCAAGGTTGGTGACATCATCTCTTGGTGGAACAGCAGTAGGATCTCCGGGTGTAACGATAGTAGGCATCTGAAATGGACCTTCCATAATGATCTTCTTTTAAAACTTTCCATGTGGCTTCTTTAGATCACAAAACCTAAAGAACCGAATCACCCATTGATCATAATTACCGGGAGTGAGCATTGGAGGTCTATCAAGTGATCCAGCTTCATGAATTGATTGTTGGCTACTCAAGGCTTCACACATCTTGCCAAACCATGCTGGTTCCTTCATAGTATTCTTGGAAGGATGTTGATTGTAGAAGTTTGTGTAAGGTTGTACTTGAAGACTAGGTGGTGGTTGAATCATTTGAGGTTGTGGAATTGCTGCAAGTAGTGGAGTATGTTGTTGATTAAATTGTTGTTGATAAACTGCTTGTTGTTGATTCCATTGTTGATGTTGGGCACTTAGTTGTTGTTGTTGATTATAAGTGTAAGGAAAATAGTTAGAGTATGGTGGTTGTGACATGTTGAAAACTTGTGTTGTTAAATGGATCATTGTAGTCGAATGAACCTTTGTTGATGAAGTATCCTTAGGCGTAGAAATCACAATAGCCAAGTAGTACTTATGCGTAAAAACACCAAAGTTACGCGTAACAGCAAGAGTTACGCGTAGGTTTAGCTTACGCGTAAGAAAGGAACAAACACTAAAGTTAAGCGTAAAACAAGAAGTTAGGCGTAGGATAAATCTTATGCGTAGGATTTTCTACGCGTAAGCTTTATGCTTATGCGTAATTTTAGGGTTTTGCCCAAATGATCTTTTACACTATCACAGTGCAAGAGATATCCAAAGTCGACGTATTTTCAGGCTTATCCAAGCAAGAAAACACGGAGTAAACCACGAAACTGAAGATCAAACCAAGGAATAAGTTACGCGTAGAATTAGGGTTTTGATATGTGTAGTTCTACTCGTAAAGTTACTTTTTCCCAAAGATGTTTCTAAACCAGATTTTTGTGATGAAATAGCTTCAATATCACCAAAATAACACAAAAGTGTGAAACTTGATGATCCAAAACGTCTAAAACAGTTATGCGTATGATGAAACCTTCGTTAAAAATCAAGCTCAAAAACATTTATCCACACGTAAAGTTTGAATTTGCCAAAAACAGTTATTTTAACACCTTAAAACATTGAAAGTACAAGAATCTTGGATTAAAAAGTGTAAAAAACGTGTTTTTAAACTAACCAAAGTATCACGTATGCTTTACGCGTAGGACCAAAACCTACTTCAAAAACAATACGATTCACCCAACTAGTAGGCGATTGATACCAATGTTAGGTTCCCAAATATGCAACACAAGTAACAATAGAAGAAATAGAGAGGAGATGCGATCGGTTGAACAATAACCAAACACACACACACACGATATACTAAGATGGTTACGCGTAGAGTATGAAGTGAAAGATAAATTGAACATCCAACCCTCAAGTGAGGGTTATTACAAGGTATTTATAGGAGTGAAGCTAGGGCAACACTCCTAGTTCCCATCCTTTTCCTTATTGGACTAGGACTAGGCTTATGGGCCTTCTACATAAGCCTAAGGCTAATTACTAACATAAAGGCAATATTAAGCTAACTATTACATATAAATTACTAACACTTGAATTAAGGTTTAGGAGTGATTCCAACATAAACATACCTTACAATATACGTCAAACACACTAACAAAAACCAAGTAAATAATAATAACACCCACGGGGCCACAATTTCTTGGTTTGTACAAGGGTGATGCACACCACCATTAAGGATGCATTCTTGGGTGAGGTGGAGGTGGTGATGGGTGACTTCTGTAACAACTCAAAAATTTCACGTTAATATTTATTCAAAACATAAACATTTTAATATTTTATCCAAAATCACGTACAATTTTGAACTTTAAATATAACCGTTAGGTTATCCCGTGCCTAACGAAAACCGACTCTCAACATTTTATCATATTAGATTAATTTTTAGTCCACTTATAATCATTGTATGCAATTTTAAATGTTACCAAATATACCCTGTGATTTACGAGTCTAAACTTGCATTTTAAACATTTTTACTGGTGTGAAAACTTAACCTATACATGCACCATATTTTCAAAGACATTTAGAAACTTTTACATTTTTTGAAAAAGTCAACACATTTCTCTTCCCCTTTGACCATAGAATTATCGCTTGTTTATTTTACTTTGGTTTTAGACTTAACGAACATTTAACATCAACCGACACTAGACTAGGCCATGTCTAACCATTATAAGCCTTTTAGGTTCATAATAATCATATTTGAAAAGTCACATTTCACTTTTTCAATTTTCACGTAAAATTTGAACGTTTTACGTTTTACGTGTATTTAACCTACGTTTTTATTTTTTAACAACGTTTACACACTCCGTTAAACTTATCACTTATCTAATATACTTTTATAGAGTATATTGATAAATTTTAACATTTCTTAGAAGTCTTATATTTTAAGATACCTTATTTTAAGTTTCGTGATTTATATACTTAACGATAGCGATTACCAGGACTAAACTACCTCCGTAAAAACAAGATAATGCAAGACACTCATCTAGTCACCTCCTTATTAATGTGACCGACTATGGGGAGGGAGTCACCAAGAAAGGTGGCTTGTGATAAGCCTTGATGGTTTTTAGATGGTTACATGTGTTCAAATGCTTAAGTTAAGTAACAAAATATCTAACATTCTTAACCTCCGCATTCTAGCTATTAATACAACTCATTCTCTTCATTTTCATCACAAAAACCGGCCACACCTTTAATTATTTAGCAATCCATTTGTGATTTTCAAGTTACAAGATCTACATCATTGTTAAACCTCTTTTTAAGCTTTACATGAATCAAGTCCTAGTTTCTTCATTCCTTTGGTGATTTCCAAGCTATACAAGAGTGATTTCTAGTAGAAGTCTTCAAGTATTGTTTTCAAGTGATCCTAAGTTAATAACAAGAGTTTGAAAGATTTGGAAGGTAGGGTTCCTAAGTTAGTGTTCTTGATATCTTGTTCTTATTTCACTTTTTCTCCTAAAAGGCCAAAAGTTGTAAGATAACTTGTAATCAAAATCTTCATTTCAATGATTTTATACTTTTTATTATATGCTATATATGTTAGTATATTGATCATGTTCTATACAAATCTTAAAACAAGTAAACATGTAAGTAAACTTGCTTATGATTTCATTTGAAAGTTTATGTTAGTAAAACTAGTAAATCATACTCCCTCCGTCCCAAATTTATTGTCCCCTATTGACTTTTTCGGTCTTTCTTTCTCAACTTTGATTATAAATATTTTTATTTGTGTTATACAAATTTTGATAAAAATTGTACCAAATGAAAAAAACATTTACAACTTAATCCGTTCATATATTTTGTATCAAGTATTATGTAATATAAACAAAAGTACTTAAGGTCAAAGTTGAAAAGTAAAGACCGAAAAAGTCAAAAAAGGACAGTAATTTTGGGACGGAGGTAGTACTAGTTATTATCACTAATTTTATGAGCACAAGACCTTAATTGTATTTGTAATTGAAAAAGAAAACCAAACAAAACATAGTCTTTGGAATCATGTAAAAAGGACTTATAGATTAAAAGTTATAACTAGTTAAGTTACTTAAAGGAAAACTTAGTAAAATGTAAAAATGTTTCTAATGTAAATTTAAACCACGATTTTGACCCCTTTCTGGTCCAAATTGCAAAATTATAAAGCACAAAGATTGTCATGAATGATGTTTTAAATAAGAAAACGTGGGAGATTTAGTCATAAAACTCAAAACAAGGGTAGTTTACCTCCGAGATTTATAAGGACTGATTTTGACACAAAAGTTATATTTTTACAAGTTAAATAATTACAAATCATGTTCTTTTCCAAGCTAACTGACTTGCAAAACTTAATATTTCTTATAAAAATGTAACATGTCACATTCTAATAAACTTTCCTAATTTTATTTGACCTTCGGAATAATGTTTTCACATGTGAAAACCGGTTTTTTCACATGTGAAACCATATTCATAACTTATAAACCACAACTTATAATTTTTACAACTTACGTGAAAATCAAAATCGACCAAGACCCATTAACGGAACATGACTAAAACTAATTTTACAAACCATGTGACCATTTTAACACTTATGTCATATATCAAATAAGCAAATTATATGTTTTACATATTAAGTACTACGTTACTAGGGAGCTTCATGTAAGGGACCTCTTTGGGGTGAATGTATTGACGAGTCGTTGGATTTCTGATGTAAAGTATCCTAGCTCCTCATACGTTTACTACATGACCTCTGAATTATAATGGCCCGAACCGTAGTACGATATTTAACTAAAAATGTTTTATAAACTATTAAACCATTTTTATAACGACACACAGTATTATTATAAGCTACCATATACAACATAATGATCAATATAATGACTTATATAGACTCATTTATATTTCCACATTGTTATTACAAAACCTAAGACCCGATATCATACTTATAGGTTGTACGTAGAGGTTTTTCCAGCTTTCCATCAATTTTGTATATATTTGATATCATTAAACTCAACGGTGAGTTGTATAGCCCCACTTTACTTGTTTTGAACTATTTTGGGGGAGATGCATGCTACAGTTTTTATATCAACCGCAATTACTTGAAAACTATACTATGTGCTATATAAATCTTTATTTATACTTGAAATTACGTGCTTAGAATTATGTGCTATATCAATTTTTATTGATACTAGGAGTTATGTTAAATACGATTCTTCTTCCACTTTTCTTCTTCGCTTCCTTATTGTTGGTTAGCACGGATATAGACTTGTATCTGACGTCAAAGTTGTATATTGCTAGATGT
The DNA here is from genome assembly GCA_910596185.1 of Chrysanthemum makinoi. NCBI lineage: Eukaryota > Viridiplantae > Streptophyta > Magnoliopsida > Asterales > Asteraceae > Chrysanthemum > Chrysanthemum makinoi. Next base: position 187,619,042 of record OU343221.1, read on the forward strand.
TTTTCCCCTTTTTTTGATTTTTTTTGCGTCATGGCTTGCTTTGGCTTTAAGAGTGAGCAACAATTTGGTGGTTAACTTTTGTCATTGACAACTATGATACCCGGTTGTAACACCCCAATTTCATGAATGCAGCAGAATTCAAGCTGGGTGTTACTATCATGGTAACTGAGTCATTTAAGAAGTCTTATCATTCGATTTATATGAAATATATCAAAGTTTACAAAATATAGGTCCTAGTAGTTTCACGGTTTGCATAATACAAAAGTTTTCAAATGATAATAAACTTTATAGCCTTCTAAATATCCATGCTCCTCCTTGCCATCCTTTCCAGCCTCGTGTCTTATGGACCTGAGATAAAAAAATGATTAAAACAATCAACACAAAGGTTGAGTGAAATCCCTAGGTATACAGTTTGAACACAATATTTTCAGTGTGGGTTAATATTCACCCGTGGATGGAAAACAAAACAGTTATTATTTCACTAAGCTCGTGACAACCAAAACGTTAATAGTGAATAAATAAAAATCGATATAATAGTAACAGTGGCCCTAATAATAGGTAATTTGCCAATTATACCTAGAGTTCTCAAATATAGTGCGTTTGTTTACCGGACCTGGTCAAACAAACGACATTCGTCAATCCCAATATGCCTATCCATATTTTTCGCGTTCACTCACTTGTGATTAATGGTTCATGATGGTAGGGACTTAATTTTGGCAATAGCGGTACTTAGTGTTCAATAAAACATTCGGATATAACATACAATTTCAAATCATTGTGTTTGGTTAAAATAAATAGCATGTATCTCCCTCAAGGGTTTGTAAAACGATTAAACAATTTAAAAGTGGGGCCATGAACTCACTGTGAGCAGATGATATTAAGGATATGACAAAACCGATGGATAAGCCAAAAAACCTCTACGTACAACCTAGAAATATGATGTCGAGTCTCAGGTTTGGTAATAACGAAATAGAAATATGAATGAGTCTATATAAGTCATTATATTGATCATGATATTGTACATGGTGGTTTATAGTAATAATGTATGTCATTTATGAAAACAATTTAGTTTATAAAACGTTTTTAGTTATATATCGTACTATCGTTCGGGTCATCATAATTCAGATGTCATATAGTAAACGTATGAGGAGCTAGGACACTTTAAATCATAAATCCAGCAACTCGTCAATACGTTTACCCAAATGAAACCCTTCACATGAAGCTCCCTACTATCGTAGTACTTAATATGTACTCCCCCCGTCCCATTTTTATTGTCCACTTTGACTTTGACCAGTCTTTCTTGTTCAAATTTGACCATTAGTATATTTATTTGTGCTATATAATACTTGATGAAAATTATACCAATGAAAATGCATTTAAAACCCAATACATTCATATATTTTTTATCAAGTATTATATATCACAAACAAAAATAATTATGGTCAAAGTTGATGAAGAAATACTAAAAAAGTCAATATGAGACGATAATTTTGGGACGAAGGGAGTAAAACATATGATCTGTTTATTTAATTAAATGATATAAGTGTTAAAATAGTTATATGGTTTGTAAATTTTAGTTGGTTTAAATCTTGTATAATTGATTTCAATCAAATATTATGTTTAACTTAAGTTACAAAAATGATAAGTTACAAGATTGTGTCAAAAACTGGTTTCTGGTAACATTTCTCGTCAATTGTAAAATCTACCTTTCCGATTGTCAAATAAACTTAGGAAAGTTTATGTTATTATGTTATGTTACATTCTCAATAGAAATAATAAGTTTTCAAGTTATTTTACTTGACAATACAACATTTTTTTACAAAAATTAGATTTTGATTCAACAGATTCAGGTTGAAAACAATCCACTTAAGTTTTGATAGAATACAACCCTAATTTTGCATTTTCAGGTTAAAATCGTGTGATTCTAGATGTAAACATAATTGCAAACAAATTTTATGCTTTATACTTTTGATGAATCGGAGCAGAAGGGCCTAAAAAACGCGTTTTAAAATCGTTACAGAATACTTTTAGCAAATTACCAAGTTTTTTTATAAATCTTGAACTTGTTGTAACTTTTGATTTACCAATCCATTTTGTAGGACTACAAAGGCTATGATCTTGTTTTTAGTTTCTCTACAACTACATAATATCATCCATGATCTTGTATCTATATTTTTTGTGATATCAACTAGCATAACATAATTGATTTACTAGTTTACTAAATTAACTTTTCACATGAAATCATAAGCTAGTTTACTTAAATATTTACCTGTTTTAAGGATTATGTACAACATGATCAATACACATGACATATATAACATAGAATAACACAATCTAACAAGCATGAAACCATAGAAATGAGAATGATGATGATGATTCTAGCTTACAACTTTTGGCTTTTAAAGAAAGGGAAATCAAGAATCAAAGAACTAGAACAAGAACTAGAAACCCTAGCTTCCAAATCCTTCAACCTCTTGATACCAAATTATGATCACTTGAAAAAACACTTTAAGTCTTCTACTTGAAACCTTCTTGTGTAGCTTGTAAATCACCAAAGGAAAGAAGAAACTAGAACTAGGATCATGTGAAATTTTACAAGAGCTTCAACAATGATTTGTAACTTGAAGCTTGAAAATCAAAGATGATGAATGTGTATGATTATTGATGGATCGGTTTTGGAGTGAAAGCAAAGAGAATGAATGATTTATCTTACTTAATGAATGAGAAGTATATATAAAAAAATGAAGATGTTAAGTTTTTAGATATTTTCATGACTTAACTTAGTCATTTTACCACATGTACTCATTCCTAGGTGATCAAGGCTTCATCACAAGCCAAAAAGGCTTGTAACTAGCAAGGCTTCATCACAAGCCTTTTTGGCTTGTGACTAGCAAAATATTTCGTTCAAGTTCTATCTTGGATGAATAGATATGAGTTTTGATAATATCTTGCTTTTACGGAGTGAGTTTTGTCCTAGTAATGGCTATCGTTAAGTATTTAAATCGCGAAACTTAAAACTGGGTGTCTTAAAACTTTTAAGAAATGTTAAAAATCATCATTTATTCTATTATAGTATATTAGATGAGTAATAAGTCTAACGGAGTGCGTAAACGCTGTTAAAACTGAAAAACGTAGGTCGAAAATGCATAAAACGTGAAACGTACAAGATTTACATAAAAATGGAAAAAGTTAAATGTCACTTTTCTAATATGATTATTATAAATATAAAAGGCTTATAATGTCTAGACTGGGCCTAGACTAGTGTCGGTTGGTGTTAAATGTCCGTTAACCTAAAACCGGAAGGGTTAAATCGCGATATGCGTAAATCTGAAAACGTAAAATTCCAAAACTTGTGGAAATGTTATAATATATGAAAAACACATATTTTTCTCGTTTATTTTAAATGACATTTAGACCTAAACGTAAAATTAAGACACGGTTTTATGAAACCAATTTCTTAATAACTTTTGCAAAAATGAACCGACGAGTGTCAAACTTTCATGCCATCATGAAAATAGATTAACTTATGAGAATAAAATAAAAATATGGGAGTGAATAGTAAAATACGAGGATGAATAGTAACTTTAAAATACGAATTGTTACACCGGTGACGAAGAAGATAGTGTTGACACTTCTAGGGTTTTGTGTGATACGGTTTGTAAGTTGGAGAAAAATACGAGACTATTTAAGCAAAAATTAATAAGCCGAGATCCATCTGGATCACCGGCACGTAACCAATGACCATAGGATAACACATTTTTGGTGGTGGATCTTACCTAAAGCTCTGATACCATATAAAATGACAAAGATATATCGTATTAATTGTGTGTTGAATTGAGATTACAATAACCTATATTTATAGGCTAATATAATCTTGATGAACAAGATAGCAAATCGTATTAGAAAACTAAATAAACATAATAAAGATAAGTATAACCCTTATACATATTTTATTGTCTAATACTTCTCAAACACCAAAATTATCACATTTTACCTTCTATAGTCACCACCTGACTCATCATCAAACTAGAAATATAAAAATACCTTACTTTATATAAACATACCTTACAATATATGTCACACAGACTAACAAACCAAGTAAATAATAATAACACCCACGGGGCCACAATTTCTTGGTTTGTACAAGGGTAATGCACACCACCATTAAGGATGCATTCTTGGGTGAGGTGGAGGTGGTGGTGGGTGACTTCTGTAAAAACTCAAAAATTTCACGTTAATATTTATTCAAAACATAAATATTTTATCCAAAATCAAGTACAATTTTGAACTTTAAATAAAACCGTTAGGTTATCCCGTGCGTAACGAAAACCGACTCTCAACATTTTATCATTAGATTAATTTTTAGTCCACTTATAATCATTGTATGGAATTTTAAATGTTACCAAATAGACCCTGTGATTTACGAGTCTAAACTTGCATTTTAAACATTTTTACTGGTGTGCAAACTTAACCTATACATGCACCATATTTTCTAAGACATTTAAAAACTTTTACATTTTTTGAAAAAGTCAACACATTTCTCTTCCCCTTTGACCATAGAATTATCCCTTGTTTATTTTACTTTGGTTTTAGACTTAACGAACATTAAACATCAACCGACACAAGACTAGGCCATGTCTAACCATTATAAGCCTTTTAGGTTCATAATAATCATATTTGAAAAGTCACATTTCACTTTTTCCATTTTCACGTAAAATTTGAACGTTTTACGTTTTACGTGTATTTAACCTACATTTTTATTTTTTAACAACGTTTACACACTTCGTTAAACTTATCACTTATCTAATATACTTTTATAGAGTATATTGATAAATTTTAACACTTCTTAGAAGTCTTATATTTTAAGATACATTATTTTAAGTTTCGTGATTTATATACTTAACGATAGCGATTACCAGGACTAAACTACCTCCGTAAAAACAAGATAATGCAAGACACTCATCTAGTCACCTCCTTATTAGTGTGACCGACTATGGGGAGGGAGTCACCAAGAAAGGTGGCTTGTGATAAGCCTTGATGGTTTTTAGATGGTTACATTTGTTCAAATGCTTAAGTTAAGTAACAAAATATCTAACATTCTTAACCTCTGCATTCTAGCTATTAATACAACTCATTCTCTTCTTCATTTTCATCACAAAAACCGGCCACACCTTTAATTATTTAGCAATCCATTTGTGATTTTCAAGTTACAAGATCTACATCATTGTTAAACCTCTTTTCAAGCTTTACATGAATCAAGTCCTAGTTTCTTCATTCCTTTGGTGATTTCCAAGCTATACAAGAGTGATTTCTAGTAGAAGTCTTCAAGTATTTTTTTCAAGTGATCCTAAGTTAATAACAAGAGTTTGAAAGATTTGGAAGCTAGGGTTCCTAAGTTAGTGTTCTTGATATCTTGTTGTTATTTCACTTTTTCTCCTAAAAGGCCAAAAGTTGTGAGATAACTTGTAATCAAAATCTTCATTTCAATGATTTTATACTTTTTATTATATGCTATATATGTTAGTATATTGATCATGTTCTATACAAATCTTAAAACAAGTAAACATGTAAGTAAACTTGCTTATGATTTCATTTGAAAGTTTATGTTAGTAAAACTAGTAAATCATACTAGTTATTATCACTAATTTTATGAGCACAAGACCTTAATTGTATTTGTAGTTGAAAAAGAAAAGCAAACAAAAACATAGTCTTTTGAATCATGTAAAAAGGACTTATAGATTAAAAGTTATAACTAGTTAAGTTACTAAAAGGAAAACTTAGTAAAATGTAAAAATGTTTCTGATGTAAATTTAAACCACGATTTTGACCCCTTTCTGGTCCAAATTGCAAAAGTATAAAGCACAAAGATTGTCATGAATGATGTTTTAAATAAGAAAACGTGGGAGATTTAGTCATAAAACTCAAAACAAGGGTAGTTTACCTCCGAGATTTATAAGGACTGATTTTGACACAAAAGTTATATTTTTACAAGTTAAATAATTACAAATCATGTTCTTTTCCAAGCTAAGTGACTTGCAAAACTTAATATTTCTTATAAAAATGTAACATGTCACATTCTAATAAACTTTCCTAATTTTATTTGACCTTCATAATAATGTTTTCACATGTGAAAACCGGTTTTTTCACATGTGAAACCATATTCATAACTTATAAACCACAACTTATAATTTTTACAACTTACGTGAAAATCAAAATCGACCAAGACCCATTAACGAAACATGACTAAAACTAATTTTACAAACCATGTGACCATTTTAACACTTATGTCATATATCAAATAAGCAAATTATATGTTTTACATATTAAGTACTACGTTACTAGGGAGCTTCATGTAAGGGACCTCTTTGGGGTGAATGTATTGACGAGTTGTTTGATTTCTGATGTAAAGTATCCTAGCTCCTCATACGTTTACTACATGACCTCTGAATTATAATGGCCCGAACCGTAGTACGATATTTAACTAAAAATGTTTTATAAACTATTAAACCATTTTTATAACGACACACAGTATTATTATAAGCTACCATGTACAACATAATGATCAATATAATGACCTATATATACTCATTTATATTTCCACATTGTTATTACAAAACCTAAGACCCGATATCATACTTATAGGTTGTACGTAGAGGTTTTTCCAGCTTTCCATCAATTTTGTATATATTGATATCATTAAACTCAACGGTGAGTTGTATAGCCCCACTTTACTTGTTTTGAACTATTTTGGGGGAGATGCATGCTACAGTTTTTATATCAACCGCAATTACTTGAAAACTATACTATGTGCTATATAAATCTTTATTTATACTTGAAATTACGTGCTTAGAATTATGTGCTATATCAATTTTTATTGATACTAGGAGTTATGTGCCACGTCAATTGTTATTGATATGGATGTGTTAACGGCAGTCTTTGGGAAGAGGCTCCCAATATGTGCGATTTAGTGGCTAGTAGTTTTTGGGAAGAGGCTCCCAATATGTGCGATTTAGTGGCTAGTAGTCTTTGGGAAGAGGCTCCCAATATGTGAAATTTAGTGGCTAGTAGTAGTCTCTGGGAAAAGGCTCCCAGTATGTACGGGAAGTGGTTTCATAGTATGTGTAGTTTGTTGTGCATCCTGACTGTATGTCGGAAGTACCTTGTGGCGTGTCGTTCAATTTTCGTATATATCTTGTATTTGTTTAAGTTCTCATATATGTATATCTTGTCATATATGTTTTAATATACTTGACTTCTGTACTTACATTTTTTAATAAAAACCTATGAACTCACCAACAATTGTGTTAACACTTTTAATCATATTTATTTCAGGTCTGTAAGGTGATAGTTGGTGCATAGAGCATAGAGTCACACGTCATGTTTTGAAGGCTTATGCTTTTATCATATGCCATTCGATATGTTATAAAAACACTTATGTAATGTACTATGGAACCTTTTGTTTGTAACTAAGATATTTGTGACAACTGGCAATTTAGGGAGTCTATTTTAGGTAACCGCATTACGTTAAACTAAAACCGAGCTTTGCCTTTATCACTATTTTTATAAACCATGAATTGATTTTATATCGTCTATTGGTTTATACGGATTATTTCATTATTAAATGAGTTATCGTATGAGTTTTAACTCTATTTGGTAGGCACTATTCGATTCGGCACTAGAAAAGCCTAAAACGAGAAATATTGTAACTTTTAGACCGTAACTCGAAAATTGACAAATAAATAGTCAAAACTCGTGGAAAAACGTAAATAACGATGTTAGAAAGTTGAATGAACGTCGTGGGACACTCGGGGGACAATATATGAGCTCGGGAATCGGTAAACGGGACGTTTTACGAAAAATGGCGACCACGGCCCCTCCTCTTTTGCTTAGGCCGGCGCCCCTCCTCCCAAAATTATTTATTTTTGAGTCCCTCCCTCCTAAATATAAATACCCCAACCCTCCCTCATTCACTACTTCCATTTTCTCTCTCTAAAATACACCTACACATTACTTTGTCTCTCTAATCTCTCTCTCTCATTAAAAAAATAAAAACCCTAGCCACCACCACCACCATTGGCCGCCCCCATCTGGCTACATTCCGGCCAAATTCCGGAAAGTGAAATTACACCTCCACCACTATCTTGTAGATCGTTTCATCCTCTTTCTATCCATATAAAATACTCCCACAAAGGCCTTCAATAACACCTTCAAATTTAAAGATTAAGATTCTTACTTTTAGGGTTTTCATCTAATATTGCAATTGGTGCTTAAATAAGGTAAATGGAACAAGATTAGAGCTTGTTTAAGCTCTTAAAACCCACGTATGGATTATTAGGGTTTCGACCCTATGTCCAAATTTAGGGCTTTTGGGTGAAGCATGGAATTAAGCCTAATTAATGTCTAAATAAACAAGTAATTAGTGTTTGGTAAATGTGTGGTGTATCAATTTGATGGGTTTATGCATTTTAGGTCTAGTTTCATATTTTTGGTTAAGATAGATGATGGGTTTTGTGTTTGGTTAGTGATTGGAGCTTGAATGATTGGATTTGGATGTTGTGGAATGGATTTGGTGATGTTTGATTGGTTTGGCATGGTGAGCCACATAGGGCACGTACGTGGCCCTTGGCTTGCGTACGTGACCCACTTGGGCTACGAGTCTGGGTCGGGTCGATTTGGTAGCTTGTTGGTTGTTGTAGTTGAGGTTTGGATGAGGTGCGTGGAGCCGAAAAGCTTCTAGAGCTTGTTTGGTTCACGTGGTCTTAACCGTGACCGTGTCATGACCATTAGGGTCATAACATTGGTTTCGGGTATTTTTGGTTGATTGATTGGTTGGGGAGATTGTTTTGAGTTGGTTTGGGATTGAATTGCGATATTATGACATTTAAATTGGACTTGATATATATATTGTTGACTTTGAGCTACGTCAGCGTTACTTTGACTTTTTAGTCAATAGTTGACTCCGACAAAGCCGTAACATGGACTTTAGTATAATTTGGACTATTGATTGATTAAAAGCCGAGAAGTTATGACTCGTGCTCGTGGACTCGAAACGAATAACATTATGAAACTAATAATGGAATTTGATGAAATATATATTTATACATGAAAAATGCTAATAGACTATGAAATGTAAATAATAAATGGGCTTTTGTACCAAAAATATCGATAACAAGTTTTATCTTGTTATTTACTATTTTTAAATGAAAACTAACGACTAAATTGGAAATGTTTTATAATAAATAAGTAATTAATGTTTCGAGTACACGTTTATCAATAAATGTCAATTGAGGACATTTAATATTAGTTTAAGTATTTATTTGCTTACGTTGTGTGCATGGGTTACGGATAACCTAGCATTAATAGTGTTGATCCACGTGGGTGGCGGACTTATTAGGTTGACGAATCTAATAAGAGCCCGCTAGGTACGATGGGTGACCTTATTAATGGGTGACTTATCCTTGTGACTCTTTAGGAAACGATTGATTTATGGGATAATAAGCGACACGAGTAAATAAATGAGTTTATCGAGTTGACGAATTCGATAAGGTCTACTATTTATTCCGAAACTTATTGAACTATGGAGCTTATCGTTTAGAGGTATCATTGTGTTGCATTGAGTTATATATTGGTTGATTGAGTGCATTCATAGCATCATATTGAGTCGATACACCCACATGAGGAATACCAAACACTATGATTAAATGGTGAAACGAGACATTTTTGGAAATAAAGAAATGGAACATATTGGGGTAGATAACGTTGATTTTGAGGAATATATATATTAAAGTTGGTCTACATTAATAGGTTATGCCAAGTCGATAGTTGTTGTGCCGTGATACCGTTATCTTCTGCTAGTGTTTATTTGTGCGTTGATTGCTTGAGGTGAGTTTCGTAGCCCCACTTTTATCTACGTTTTTTACTATATTGGGGTGAGAATCATGCTACTATTTTCGGACCGTGAAAACTATTTTGATTTGCTTATATGCTTGAATGTTTAGATAGATGTGCGGTAGTTGTTGCCTTAGACTAGGTTGAACTGTTGCCTAGCTAAGAATAGACTTCTACCTCGACCTAGTCCGGGGTTGGCAACTGTTCTAGAGGTTGCCACGACAGTGCTGGACTAGAGTCGCGGGCCCGAGTAATCCCTGGATGCGGGATATGATTGGAGATCCGGGTAGGATCAGTGTGTGAAATGGTATTTATCTATCTAGGTCTTGCATAGCAAATCAACTCTTACAGGTCCACTATGATTTTGTTGAACTTAAACCTATGAACTCACCAGCGTAAGCTGACCTTTTAGCATGATTTCTCAGGTATTTGAGAGATGTTTGGATTACTTGATCGGTGGAAGCTTGGCAAGAAGGCGGGGTTTAAGGATCATTTTTTACTCTTATAAACTTTGGGGACCTATTTGATTAAACCATGTTTTGGGCCTAATATTTACTCTTTTGGATTAAATGTTTTAAATGACTAAATTTAGGATTGGTTTTGAATGTTAAATGACTATCTTTTTGCTATACTTGTGTGCGATACCAGTCCAATAGTAACGCCTCGAAAACTTGATTCAGTCTTCCGCTGTACCGAGATTTGGGGGTGTTACAATATTATTACTCGAATGGTAACTTTTTAAAATGTCTAATTTTAGAGGTCGTTTTCTATAACTTGTATTGTGTGCTACTAGATAATACCCAGTGACACAATATTATGTTGCGATATTTTGGGGGGTGTTACAACTTCTATGGAGAACCACCCATAGGCGGTGGGATAGAGGTGATTCACCATCTCACATAAAACTAGCCTTAAAGCAAGTGTTGTAGCTTGAGCGAAAATACCTTTTTTGTATCACGTCATGCCACCTCAGCATTTTCCATTTTCACTTCACTTATCACTCACACACCCAAAAAGTAAAAACCACTCCCTAATTACTCAAGTCAAAACCCCACTTTTGGGACCACCATACCTAATTCAAACACAAAATCAACACAAAAACCAATAAAAAAAACATGCATTACTCTCATTTTTTTTGTGGGGAGGGGTGGGTGGCTTGGCTTTGGCTCAACCCAAAAGGATGACACATGATATTGGCGTTGGTGGTGGTTACTCCTCCAAAACGTTTTGGGTGGAGGGTGTAGTTGAGGGTTTTCACTCGCCACATCAGCTTCGCATTATCAAAAAACGCTTTCTTTATCATTTCCATCAGCTTTCTCCCAACCATTACAACACTTTCTCTATCTTCCATTAATATTCTTTTTCTATTTTTTTATTATATAAAAATACCCCTGGTAGACACACATACACTCACAATAACTAATAAAGTCCCCTCTCTCCACACAAATCCCTTTTCTCTCTCTAAATTAGAGCGAGACTTGAGTCCCAAAAGGAAGGGTGCCATGTTTTTGTCTTTGCCGTTGGAGAAAGAGTTTTCCCGCCTACATATTATACACTTATGTTATACAATATTAAATATTTTAATTAGAGTAAATTTCAAAAATGCTTTATACGGTTCGAACTTACAAACGCAGTATTTACAACTTCAAAAGTATAAATATGCATGTGTGTTCATTATAAGAAATTATGGTGTGCAATTATCATCCTTCCTAAGAGACTATGTCTACAACTTGAAAGTTAAAGATGTTTCATATGCCAGAGATTAGCCAATTAACAAAGACGATTTTTGCAACTTACTCAAAATATTACTTAGCTGGTGACTTCTCATAACCTCGCAAACCTACAAAACCAGGCTTACAAGATTATTGATGCGGATAATTGTAAATACACCAAGTTTACAATCCTCCTAGGCAGAGTACCTAACCATTGTAGTGTAATATAGGTAAGATACGGGGGATTGATCTTTTGCTAGGAGAATAGTGAGGTAGGCTCGAAGTATATATCGCATTAAGTCTAAGGGTTGAGGGAATATTATTTTGGTCTTTTATATTTTTAATAGAAAGCAAGTAAAATATAGAGTATTGGAAGAGTTTGGTCTTTAAAACTAACTAAAGTAAATTAAATCTAAACAAATTATGCAGAAAAGTAAATTGGTGAACTTCTTATATGAGTAAAATGTATTTACTTAGAATTTCATTACTCCCTAGTTATCTTTTGTTGATTAGTCGAATTGTCACATCCTTGTTTAATTAAAGCGTTGTATTCCTTAATATCAATCGAGGGTTGGTTACTCCCTGTTAGTACAATTTGTGTGACGGGTGCTAACACATGCGAATACAGCTTGTCGGACTGGGCCAACAAGCTTATAACGGGCTGATCTTGTACTAATCCAAGTAGTTTGAATGAGATTCCTGCACAAGAAAGGTAAACCGTTAGTCTTACCGTGAGGACGAACCCCACGATTAGACTCCGGCCTGAGAGTAAGCACGCATTCTTGAGAGGGGAACAAAGGTATGTGTGTGTAATTATGAGAGAGAAAGTTGTACCTTGTATGGGGATTAGAGCCCCTTTTATAGGCGAGGTTTACCGCTAGGGTTCCCTAGATTCTCGCATGTAGTAGTTAGTCACCGGAGCCGGACCCTTGGCGGACAAGGGTTTCGTGTTAATCACGGATGCGGACATAAGAGGTCTAACAGTTGAAGGTTCAGCCCGTTATCTTTCTTGCGTGCGTCTTGAGGTCTGGACCATAGCCAATTTCGTCATTGGGCTTACTGTAGGCCCAGGGTTTGTCATCATTGGGCCTGAGCCCAGTATGTGTATGGTATGTATTGGGCCTAGTAGGCCTGTTGTACATACTATACGTCATCAAGTCCCCCCATTCTAGTATGTTCACTGCATGCAGATATTGTTGTGTGCGGTGGATGTCACTAGACTTGAGTTGACTAAGCGTTTTACCGTTCCGTGCGTTTTTTCCTTTTTGGTATGGTTTTTTGAGGATTGCTACGTCACCCAGTCCCCCTAGTCTAGTATGTTTACTGCATGCAGATATTGTCACGTGCAGTAGGTATTTGCTAGACTTTAGGTTTGACGGGGACTTTTTCTTTTCCCCACGCTTTTCACGCATCTTTCTGGCCTTTCTCTTTCTTTGGGAAGCGTTTCATGCGACGTGGGCGCTTGTGGACTCCTCGTTTTCTGCTTTGATTTGACGTACTGCTTCACGCGCCTCTTTTTTATTCTTGAGCTTGGCCGTTCATTCCGTCTTTCTTTGGCGTGTGTCGTCATCTAGTTTTAGGTTTTCCTTCATTATAAATACTGCTCCAATTTTCACCATCGTCGTTTCGTTGCATCTCTTTTGAGAAAAGAAAAAGAAAAAAAATTTCCTTCATTCGTCCGCCCTAGATCCGCTCGTTATGGCTTTGATTGTTGATATTAAATGTAATACTCCTCCAGAGACATTTGGTTCCTTCCTTTCGACTTACCATATTCCTTTGGAGGTTCATCCGGAGCTTCCTGATCGCAAGTGTACGATGCATGAGTGCCCTTATGGGAAAATTGGCTTGTATACCCGCTTTTTTGATCTTGCCAATTTTCGCCTGCCCATCTCTGTTTTCCTTGTTGACTTGGTTAGGCATTATCATATTAATATTTCTCAGCTTTCGGTTCTCAGCGCGTGCAGGGTTTCTCACTTTGAGATCTTGTGTCGTGCTCATGGTATTACCCCAACTATTGCTTTGTTTCGTTGCTTTTATCTTAATTCAAAATCAAGAGGGTGGTTTTCCTTTAGTAAACGCAATGGTGTTCCTGCACTTTACACTAAGACTCTTGATTCTGTCAAGATTTGGAACGATCTATTTTTCTGGGTCAATGCCTTTGCCTGTCCTGTCTTGTTCCCGTGGCATTCTAGGAAGAATATTTTTAAAGATCCTGTTCCCCGCCCTGACGAGTACAATGTTGACCATTTTGATGTTCTTGCTGCCAACCCTTATCCCTTCCGGGCATTCCCTGAGCCCTTTCTTTGCTGGGTTGGCTTGAGCCTCCATTATACTTTGGATAAGGACGTGTACCCTGAGTTTCTTCATGATGATCGAACTGGTGAGTTTCATTTGCTCTTTTTTTTATATATATATATCCATTTTCTTGTGCAGTGATGAGTTGGCCCAAGTATATTCAGTCTCCGGAGCCTATGAAGGCCACGATGACTACACGTCCGCGTCATGAAGGAGAGCCGTCCATTATTGAATTTGTTGTTCACCGTACAGTGCCACTTATCCCTATTGCTCCTGCCCGTGCTAAGGGTGAGTTGGAGGCTGATGTTAATCTTCTTTTTGAGCCACAAGGTGCTAGTGTTAATACTGGTGGTGGATCATCTTTTGAGGCTACATGTTCTGATGCTGACCCTTCTACCTCTGGTCATTTGAAGAGAAAAGAGGGCCCTTTGCCGAGTGTCCCGGGACCTTTTAGTCCCGCCAAGAGACTTAGTTCTGAATTTCAACCGGGTCCATCTAGCAGTAATATTCATGTTGATGGCTTTCAGGCTTTATTGAATAGTAGTGTTTTGGAAGCTGAGCTGGACTATACGGCCCCCCACACTAGGCCTTTCATTACTTCTTCTATTTCCACCACTCCTGAACGTGAGGTCGGGTTTTCTGTTGGTTCTTCCCTTAGGCGTCAGCTTGATATTGGTTCTCCCGAAAGATTGGTTATTTCTTCCAATTCTTCTTCTGATTCTAGTACCGCTGCTGTTGGAGCTGAGGTTACTTCTTGTACCAGGTCCGAGAATGTTTTGGGTATTGCTACCACTGCTGCTGCAACTGTTCCAGCTGCTATCCCTATATTGAAGAATGCTTCTCCTTTCTTCAGTTCATCTTCTGGTGGAGGGGCTAAACATGGTGCTGAAGGTCTTGTTGGACCTTCCGTTGGTCAGCCTTTGACTAGTGATGCTCGGGCTTCTGTTGGGTTTGACCCCCTGTGTTCACAGGAGCGCCGTCTTCCGGAGTGGAAAGTATTGAACGAATATCTTCTTGACAATCCCTTGGACTGCCGTGAGATTGTTGATGGGGTTGCTCCTCCGAGGCTTTCTTTCTTACTTCATGAAATGAGCCACGACGATTTGCTTTCAGGTTTCGACATCTTGTCGGCTCCCCATTTGTGCTTTGGTTCTGAGTTGCGGATTCGTGCAGAGTGCTATCTGCAAGAGAAGGAGAAATTATCCGCCAGGTGTGGCGTTCAAGCTGACTTGATTCATGGGTTGGAGTCCCAATTTGCGCGGGCTGAATCTGATGCTTCTGATATGTTGTCTCTTCGTGGCCAAGTATCATCTTTAGGAGCGGCTGACAAAGAAAATGAAGTGTTGCATGCCAAAATCAAAGAGCTGGAATCTTCTTCTGTTAGTAAGGACATCGAGCTTGAGCGGTTACAATGTGCTAACTCTGCTCTTGAATCCCGCAACAATGAACTTGTTAAATAGGTTCTCTTTTGTTCTTTTTTCTTCTTTCTATTCTTTCTTCCCCCTTTTTTTTATGACTTCCGAAATTTGTCATTTTTAGGTACAAGTTTTGGAAAGTGAATGTTTGGACCTCTGCCCCCGTGCTTCAGAACTTGTTTGTTTAAAGAAGCTCTTCCTAAAGGTTGCCTTGCATTTGGAGGAAAGACTTTATCCGTGCTTGCTTAATGCTATATCTGTTCGCCGTTGGTTATTGTCCGAAGCCCTCAAGCTTGCCGTGTCTGGATGTTGGCATTGGCAAGGTTACCTGGATGCACTGAGTGATGCTATTAGCTGTCTTTGTTGATAAAGGAATGCAAGAAGGGCTTGTTGCTGGGCATTTTCATGGTACGGATAGTACATCTCTTTCCCGTGTTGCGACTCTTAACCCTTCTACCGAGGCTGACTATGAAAATGCTCTTCAAGTGCTCCGCGGTGTCCAGTTTCCTTTGCTATCCTCCTTAGAGGCTCTTAAGGACTCTTCTATTGAGAACATCACGAGTTTACTTCGTCCTGAAGTATCCTCTGGTGATTCGTCCCTTGTTAATAAGCAGTTTTACTTGGAGAAGCTCGTCGTTCCTGCTTGTCTTTCTGGGAGTTCTTCGATGAGCGAGTCTCCCCTTTCTGCTTCAATCCAAGGTTGTTTTGATAGAGCTAAAAAAGCGAGGGAAGGTTCCCTGCACAATTGGTTGGCTCTTGCGGATACTTGGTTTTCTTTGACTAGTCCTTCATGTATGGAGCCTTTAGTGGAATCAGTTCGTTTGTCTGTTCCTGAAGTATCGGATGTGCTTGAGCATGGTGGTGATGTGATTCACACAATGTCAACAAGCAACGTCAAGCTTGCTCACATAAGCTAGCCACTTGTGAATGACTAACCGTAAGAAACTTAAAACGGCTCGGACACTGAGTCTTTGATAATGAAGGCTCAGGGGTTATGTGTATGGATAAAAACCTCAATATCGATATCAAAAATAGTCACGAAGATAGATTCAAATTCCTTTAGGAAAAAGAATAATAAATCAAATCCCGTGTGTGATTGTGTATACGGATTAGACAACCCGAATCGTTTCCCAAAGTGGCGTGAATTGCCAACGTCGTTCTTGGTTTGGAATTTAATGCTCGATGTTTTGATTTGTTTGATTATTAAACTACGGGAATTGGGAGAGTAATTAAGGGAATCTATTTTACGGGAAATCCTAACTGCGAATATAACTAAAACGTAATTAATGAAACGTAATAAAAATGCAACTACGTCTAGATTATACCCTAAAAATGCCTAAAATTACTTTTATACTAAAAATGAAATGCAAAAACTAATTTAGAATTAAAACTATTTTTTTGGATTTTTCTGGATTTTATTTAAATTAAAAACTAATTTTTAACTATTTAAACTAAATTAAAATTCTAAAAATTATAAAATTTAAGGAGAAAAATATGAAACTATTTTTATAAAATCTAAAATATCATAAGAGACTTTTCAAAACTATTTTTTTATTTTTCAGATTAATTTTCTATTTTCTACTAATTTAAAACTATTTTAATCTAATTTAAATTGTGAAAAATACCAAATAAAAGGGGAAAAATATGGAAAAATCTTTTTTATGCTTTTTATATTTTTCTTAAACTGAGAAAAATGAAAAATTATTTTTTGGAACTTTTTCTCAATTAATTGCAATTAAAACTAATTAAAAGTGATTAAAATCTATTTTAAATCTAGAAAAATAGTAAACAGTGACCAAAATTAATGAAAAATTCAGGGAAATTCTAATTTATTATTCTAAAGCTATGAAAATATAAAAATATGGGCTTATGTGGAAGGATATAGAGCTGAAGTGTAACTGGAGTTCAAATAAGCACTAAGAAATAAGCAAACAAGCTACTTAAGCCACCAAACTTCTACACAAGCTAAATACTACTGAGATAAGCTAAAACCAACTAAATTAAGCTACTCCTAACCTCTGATAATCAATCCAACAAGATTAGATGCCAACTGATCTCAACAGAAAAGCAGAAAACAGGTCCTATGTTTAAGCTAATGCACAAGCTTCTCAAAAGATCTTTAGCTAAAAACAGATATGAGGTCTTGAAGACCACCTAGCAGACTGCTTATAGACCAAAAATCAAACCCTAACAAACCTTATTGAACTCAGTGCAACATCTGCAAGATCTGCATAATTCTGACTTTGACACCATTTTGACTTTGAAAATAGATTGATACTTTGACTTTGGTGAATTTTAAAAGCAAATGTAAGACTGAATAGGATGAAATGTGATGTAATGCAACTTTATCAAGCAAGCTTAACAAGTTTTAAACCTATTTGCATTGATTTGAGTTAAATGATTTTAACAGTGATGTGATCAAGACAGTTACAAGCTAATTTTGACTATTATGAGAAACTGAAACAAAAGTGTGACAGATATGAATGCTAACAACTAAGACAAACCTAAACCAACTAATCTACTGCAACATTATGACCTCTAGCTCAGTTTAAGTTCTAATCCAAACACCCCTTTTAGAACAGTTTTGCAAGCAACTCGATCAAAACCAATCTTATAAGCTCATTTTAACATCAAGACAGATCAAATGCATTAAGATAAAGCTAAAATGACAGCAATTTCAATACTAAAACAGATCTAAATGGAAATGACTAATGCTACTTTTATAAGCTAGATATAAAATGAATATTATACTTACAAGAATCCTAGCCACTATGGCTTGCAAACCAGCAAAAGGACCACTAACCTAACCTATTCAACCCATTTCCATCATCAAATCAAACCAACACCATTTCTGAGCCAAGATCACAAACACAGTTGACTTTTGTTGACTTGAAAATTTTGAGAATGTAACTGAATTTAGTGGACAGTGGGGTGCAATGTAAGCTCACAAAAGCTATAATAAGCTAAGATGAGCTTATTCCATAGTTCAAAAGAGCTTATTGATTATTCAAAACAAGAGATGCAAGATTAAAGGTGAAAACTTGGAATTTTTATTAATACTGAAAATGGATTACAAGAACTTGAGAATACAATGAAAACTTAAGAAAACATTTAAGAAAACTACTGAAATGAAATAACAATAAGCTTAAAATAAACTAAAGGATTGCACCAATTGAAATGAGAGCCAAAAGGGCCTTTTATAGCTGAATGGAGGTCTTGGATGCCTTTGAGAAGAGCCTAGAAGGCTTATTCTGAGCCACTCATTCCTTCCATCATCACCTTGTCCAATCAGAGAGCTCCATATAGCTTGTTGAGGTGTCACGGCCAATGGGAGTGTGCCAATTGTCCACGTGGCAGCTATAACTGACAAGTCAGAGTTGGATAAGGCTTCTAGATAGATCCTTAGTACGAGGTTGGTGTTTGGGAGGGTAATTGGTGGCGCTTG
This sequence comes from Chrysanthemum makinoi, assembly GCA_910596185.1. Taxonomy (NCBI): domain Eukaryota; kingdom Viridiplantae; phylum Streptophyta; class Magnoliopsida; order Asterales; family Asteraceae; genus Chrysanthemum; species Chrysanthemum makinoi. The sequence goes on from OU343221.1 coordinate 187,637,797, forward strand.
GGAGAGACAGGGCAAAAGGGTGTTTGGGGCGCGTTTGTTTATTAAATTATATTTCAAATGATTTGGTACGGGTTTGGGTTTGACTTGGGTAAATACCGGGTCAATGGGTAGGATAGCTTAGCCGGGTGTTGGGTTTGTTTGTTATTGGACCGGGTAGGGGGGATAATGGGATTGGGCCGTGTATTATGTTTGTGTGTTGGATTAGATTTTGGACTTGGATAAGTGATAATGGATTGATATTAGACCCATGTGTAACCATAGGGACCAAACATGTATATCCGGATATTTGAGGGACCAATCATGTGAATCTGAAAATATCCTCCAAGGACCATCTTTGTCAATCTTCAATAGACCAGGGACTGAATTTGCAACTTTTTGATTCTTCAAGGGCCATTTCTATCAAATGCTGAAACTTGAGGGACTACTTTTGACATTTCTTCAAACTTTGATCAAATCTTCACAAATCATCCTCAGAGATTAGAAATCTTCATAAATGCATAATTATGACCTTCCGGCTCAGCTTAAGCTCTCTTAATCTCTCGTGCTCGGATTTACGTCTGATTTGGTTCCTTTTTGCGTGTTTTTACATATCCGTACCTGCACAAGCACAAACTCAAGAAAACCACAAATATTAGCAATAAACGGCTCTTTCTTGGTTATTTTGGGTCAGTTTTGATAAAGAAAAGGTATGTGTTTTAGCACATACCAAAATACCCCAGACGAGACTATTATCGTGTCCTCACGCAATGCAATCAACTCACGCCTCTTAAACCAAGGATTTCAATCTCTTTCTACTAAACCATTGATATGTCCAAACCGTCAAGTTATCTCACACAAGCTAGCCACTTGTGAATGACTAACCGTAAGAAACTTCAAACAGTTCAGACAAACCAATTAGAGAAGAAGTAGTCAATGTTCCTCAAAAAAGATTAAGAAAGCCTTAATTCTAAAAACGCCCCGTTTTCCTTTCAATTCACATATATATAGATATTACGGTTAAGCACATTCCGATTATGAATGACGGTTTGTTGAACTTTCATGTCGATCAATAACTCCAACATTTTTCAAACGACACGTTAGGATCACGGAGTAGAAAACACAACACAGCGTGAAGTGACCATACAGATAGAATACATCGTCCCTGATTTTTCACAAGTCCCAAACTAAGCGTAAAACCGAAATCATTGTTAAGTATGACTCTAGATGCTAACACTACCAATGGAAGTTACTTGTGTAAATACCTTTTGTTCCCATTTTCCTATTTTCCTCTAGATTTTTTTATTTTTTGTGAGTAATGAATTTCTTCAAATTCTCGTTTCGATAACTTTTATTCAGATAAAGATACAAAGCTAAGTCGATAATTAGTTATCCGCCTTCCCTCAAGAACCATTGTCGTAAAAATGAGGTCCACATCAAGGAATTTTTATTAACTTATACTTTATTTTTTTCATTTTCCATTTTTCAACATTTTTTTTTTTTTTTTTTTTTTTTACATGAGCTTTTACTTTTACTTATATGAGCTATGAACCACGGAGCTTCACGGGGTAATTCCAAGACTATAGGCTTCATGAAATGAGGATCCCGGCTGGCTAGGCTAAGACCTCACTCAATCCTGGCTAAAGATCCAAGGGTCCGATCTCGACACCGCAGCTCATAACTTTACTTATTACATTATCACTTATCACTTATTACTCATTACTCACTTATTTATTACGGATCCTTGATGTGTACCCAATTTTTAAAACAAAGATTCTTTTAAGAAGAAAAAGAACTAACTATCGCCAAAAACTCAACATCTCTAATTATTATGACAGATATGGGGTGAAACAATTTTGTGGGAACAAAAAGCCATAAGTACCTTCGATGGGCTCTAAAGAGAACCAACTACTCCACGTTTAGCATCTAAACTCATAAGTAACTCTATCATTTCTCGATCTCTGCAAATTTAAAATCCCAAATAATGAGATCCGCAGATGCTTAGCCGATAATTTTTAGATTATCTATGGTTAAGGGAACAAGCTAGGCCTCAACACGCCCGGTCAAGTCAGAATTCCATTCCTACTCTCACCAGCGGAAAGTCAATCAAGATGTCAAAACATATATTAACTTAGCAAATGTTTCGTCTAATGAAATCAAGTTATGCATATTTAAAGTCACTCGGGGAAACTTGCAAAATCTTGGCCTTGTGAGCTAGAATTCGCATTTTATAGCTTCTTATCTAAGAGACTAGCAAACTTTTCAATCAAAAAGACTTAACAAAAGCTTACAAAAATTTTTAAATTTTTCTCATTTTTGCACAATTTTTCATTTTCTAAGGAAAAACGAGGTTACGAGAGAAACACAACAGAAATAAGCAAGTGCGGTCAAATCAAATCGAAGATTACCCTACCCCAGAAGAGAACGAAACATTGTCCTCAATGTTTAAAGCAAGGGTATCACGAAAATCTAAAAGCCGTTTATTAAGTATGCTCAAAGATAAACGTTAGTCGATAAGATTAGGATATCGGATTTCCATCAGCATCGATCATGAAGCTCGAGTAGAGAAAAGACAAACTTTGAGCACGAGAGTCTTCATATCGGGAACATCCTAAACACAACATCACAAACAACCAAACACGAGAAATCGAAGAGGCAGACCCCTTCGCGTCACTTATTAGAAAATAGAAAGAAGATAGATGGATAAGCATGGGGTGCCTCCCACGAAGCGCTACTGTTTTTCTTAACCGAGTCGCTAGCCTGACTCGTCCCCGAATTCATTTGTCCTTGGGGAAGAAAATGGTAGAGATACCAGGGTCAAAAACGGTGTCCTCATTCCCGAAAGAATGAGACTGGGTGGTTTGGGAGGGAAAGAAAATGTCGGGCTCAAGCACATAAGGAATGATTCCTCCCAAACTCACATAAGGCATATGAAAGATCGATCCATCATCCGGCGGTTTTGCGGGCGGACGAAGGGATGAAGGATCGATACGAGAATACTCCAAAGAAGTCGGGAGCTCATGGTATAGAAAGGTGTTACTCAAAGGCTCACAAATGAAGGCATCCAAGAGAGGATCCTTTTCTCTAACAACGGTTTTAGCATAAAGCTCATCAACGCGTATCCCGGGGTTGAAAATCTTGTCTTCGGAGAGGAAGGAGATCAAAGTGTCATCTATGTGAAAATCCTCACGAGGAGAGGATTCACTCTCGGCTAAAAAATAATATTGGACCTCGGGATCGATAAGTTCATCTGTCGACAACTTCACTTCCTTATCTTTCTTTGGATAAAACGGATCATCGTATTCTTCTTTATCCTCAGAGAAAATCGAGTCGGTAGGAGCAAGTTCATCGGTGAACTCCTCACTTTCTTTGTCAAAGAGTTGATTTTCAAAAATTTGATTATCTTCAGAATCGAATTCAAACAAGGGATTTGTGAATGTCATCTTGAAAGATTCTGGATTGAAAGATGTCTCAGAAGAAGGTTCCATGATTTCAGAAAAAGGAGTGGGATTGCCACTCAAAGGAAGGGTGATTTTCTTAGATATTGGAGGTGGGACAAGTGGTGTGCTCTTAGAGCTAGCAGTTTCCACCACTATAGGTTCAACTTTCTTCACATCATCCGGATCATCCGGAGGGGGGTAAGAAGATGGCTCGTCATATAACAATTTTTCAAGAAAAAGAATGTCCCCCTCCGGGTCAAAAGTAGCATCATCAATCTCAACGGGAATTGAATCATCATTAAGAAAGGCCTCGATCTCTTCCCAAGTAGGGTCACTTTCCGTAGTGAGAGACGGGAAAGAGTCGGTCATAATCGGATTAGACGGTACAGTGGGATTGCCACTTTCTTCAGAGAAATCAATCACACCGATGCTATGAATCGAATGATCATCGGGTGGAGGTTTTGACGTTTGTTCGGCATAAAACACAATCTTATCATTTCCTTTTCTGATCGTTAACGTTCCTTGGTAATGATCCACAAGGACTTTCGCGGTTCTCAAGAATGGTCTTCCTAAAGTGAGAGGGACTCGGGCGTCAACCTCTATATCAATGACGGCGAAATCCACGGGAAAATGGAATTTATCCACTTGTACCATAACATCGTTGACTACACCAACCGTGTGAGCAATTGTTCGATTAGCTAATTCGATAGTCATACGAGTCGGTATAAGAGTCTTCAATCCAAGCTTATGATATATCGCAAGAGGCATGAGACTTATGCTTGCACCTGAATCGGTCAAGGCATTACATTCCTCAGTATCATTTAAAGAGCAAGGAAGGAGAAATTTCTCGGGATCACCAAGCTTCTCGGGAGCTTGGTTTGAGGAAGAATTAAACGGTGTAGGCTCAAGTGAAATCTCTGAAATTTGTTCCAATTTCTTTTCATAAATCATGTCAACAGCTTTGATCATATCAGTCGTAAGTTTAAACTTTGTTCCAGAAACAACTTTCATTTTGTCTAATCGTGATTGAATCGATTTGCACGGTGCAAGATTAGAACTTGGTGTTATGACGAAGATAGAAGGAACTTGGGCAACCAGAGGTTGGACGTATTTGGCTTTTCCATTATCAAGAGGAATTACCGGGTCCTTTGTCACCTCGGTCTCTCGTGCTACATTCATCACCGGAGAGGAAGTAGTCATCGAGGGCCCATCATCTCGAATGGTTACGGATTTCATTTCTCCCTTCGGGTTTGGAATCGTGTTACTTGGGAGAGAACCGGAACTCGAGGGTTGACTCACTTGGCATAAAACAGCATGCAACATATTTTCAAGTTTATTCTGTGAAGTCTCCAATTTGTTGTTCTGAAGTCGAATCTCATTCCTAAACTCATTGCTTTGTCTAGTTAACGAAGATTGAAATTCATTCCTCAAACTTGTAATCTGATTTTGCATAGTGTTGATGGTAGAATTGGTGTGTTGAATGTAAGTTGTGAATTCATTTGAAGGCAAAGGTGAAGCTTGATAGCTTGGGTTTTGATATCCTTGATTGTAGTTAACTCCTTGGTTTGGGTATTGATTTGGTGGAGCTTTGAATTGGTTTTGAACATTTGGTCCACGAACTTGATTCTGATTAAAACGATTCTGATTGTTTGATGGAGAAAATCCCGGAGGTACCATTTGATTACTAACACGAGGATTCGGTTCAACTTGAGAACGGTATTGGTTACCTCCGGTTACGGCATTAGCATTGAAAGGATGTCCATCGGTGGCGGTACAATTGTAGTAGGCATGTGGGCCACCACAAGTAGTACAAGTCGTTTCCACCGCTTTGACTTGAGCGGGTGGAGAAGAATTAATCTTAACTAGAGCCTGGATCATATCCGTAAGCTTATCAATCTTAGCATCGGTGCTAGACGTATTTCCGTGAGACGAGGACGATGGTGTATCATTCACTCGAGCAGCAACCGATTTGCTACGTGATGTACGAACTTTAGATTTGTTCTCAATAATGGACAAGGCATCTCTCGTTGATCGGGTCAACAAATTACCACCCGCGGCGGCATTGAGAGAGTCTTGATCGTTCTCATTCAAACCGTTATAAAACGTATCAAGTAGGTGCAACTCAGAAAAACCATGATGGGGACATTGCCTAAGCAAATCTTTGAATCTGTGTAGGATCGTTATTTTTATTGTGTTGATGATTCGGGTGGTCTTGGGAGATCAAAATACATGTTTGCCATTAGAGAGAGAAAGTTAGAGAGTTGGGTGGTTTCTTGGTAGAGAGTTACTTCACAAAATGTAGAGTATTAGATTGAAAGCACCACCCCTTCCATGGATGGAAGGGGTATTTATAGTTACAAGAAATACGACCTCCTATCGGCCTGTGGATCAGGGATACAGTGGGTAAAGACCCGTCCTTCCTCCACGGTGTTGCACTACACTATACTACGCTACAAACTAATAAATAAACTACTAAATAACGTAACTAACGACAAGTCTACGAGCTAACTTAAGCTAGATAACATTTGGGGTGACCGACTCTTCACTATGGAATTTTCTAATTCCTAACAATCTCCCTAAGGAGGTCACCCCATGTTTAACATTTCGAATCCTAGCATTCTATTCTTGACTTTGTTCTGAGCTCGTAGACTTCAATTCTTCAAGTTCCGCAATCTTTGTGCTTTTGTAGCGATTCTTCAAAGTCCGCATTGATTTGTACTTTTAGTGGAGGCCTTTAAGTGATCCACATCTTTGATGATCTTCGAGCTTTCATTGAGATCATCACCACAGAAATCTCTGGATCACTCTTTGTTGTGTTGCCATCATGTGAAGTTGTGACTTTCGGACCGACATGCTCACACTTTTGAATCATGACATCTTTCCATCGGAGTAGCGGAAGCTTTATCTGGTTCATGATATTTGCAGCGTAGCGAAGCATAATATGAAATATCGAGCAGGTTATGTAGATATGCACCATCATGATTTCTTCAAATTAAGTGAGGATCTTTGTGAGCATGCGGCTTTGGAATGACTCCTCAATTCGATCAGCAACCGTCCAAATGTACCTGCAAACAACATTAGCAATAAAACACACGAAAGTGTCTTTGATCACTTTCGTTGAATTGAGGTACATGGCCCACGGTTCCCGTTGATCGATACAAAGTCTACGTGATCGGTAGGATTCGAAGAATCTCCTTGACGGGTTTCGCAATTTGTTCTAGCTGTTCTCAAACCGAACGTCTCAAAGAAGACAACACGGTGAGTGAACGGCGAATTGAGATTCACTTATTGATGAAAAATGATTTGAAAAACAATCGCGTATTGCTTGGAAGAAAGAGTTTTGCAATACAACGAAGGTTTTATGAGAAAGATCAATTTTCAATCAAAAATACTTTTTATATTTGAAAAGAGTACACATTCGACGTGCTAGCGAAAAGAAGAGATTCGCACATCGAACGGTTTTTCTAAAAGTATTTTTCAATCAGAGATACTTTTTGAATTTTGAAAACATAAGTACACATTCGACATGCTAGAGAAAAAGAAGATTTGCACATCGAAAGGTTTTTCCAAAAGTATTCGTCAATTCCATTCCTGGACCAAGGTTGATTCACGAGTGAATCTCCCCATTGTTTCTATCCAGTTGTCACAAGCTTGATCTTACGAGAAGATCTCACATGTCACCCACCAAGAGCTTGTTTGATGTTGGCTCTAGAAGGATTTCCATCTTCATTGTGAATATTTTTACATATCACTCGGATGTTCTGGCAATACCACAAGGATAATGCGTAGGACTCTTAATATATACTTACTTTCTACATTGTGTGAAAAAGCAAGTCTTCAAGAATTTAGTGTCCTAACGAGATATTGTGGATGATCTCTTGGCTCTAGACTCAATCGTGCATATTTGGTTCTGTGCGGAGACTAGGGAGAGGGTCTCCTTCTTCAATATCAACAATCTCTAAGAAAAGTCGATAGATAATGTCGGTTCCCCGAGAGAATGAAACAAGTCCTTTAAGAGGAACTTGAGTAGCTTGGGAAGTTGTAGTGCAGTGCATCATTGGGTCCATGATGTCTTGTCTTCAATACCAGTGTTACCTTGGTAACAACCAATAGCATATGTATTGAACCCGGTTACTTCCCTAAGGTTGAATTGATGGAGGGCTATTTCTTTTCACCCTTTTTCACATTCAGTTCTTTTTCATTCTTCAACCCCTTCATTGCTTACCGAGACTTCATAACTAGAACCTTGTTGGGTTTATTCCAGTACTAGCTCTGTCTCAGTCCGCACTCTTCCCATATTCTCATTTTTCTCCTTTTTCATCATACCTAAGGACTCTACACTATCTAGTGGATTGTCCACTGGTAGATCCCTCCGACTCTGGCGGGATCGTGAGAACGAATACCTAACCTAACCATCCTTATAACTCCATGCATAAAGTAAAATGGTCGGTCTTTTGGTACAGTTCTTTCCTTCGTGAAACCAATTGAAAAATCATTTGGAAAAACAATCAAGGTACTTGTGATACGAGATCAAAGCATTTTGTACCTTAATAGTTTTGATCATTTAGAAAACCTCCCCCTCAACATGTGCATGTGATTTAGAAATTGTTTAGCACAAGGAGGCAAGAGGACTTTGAAATATTTTCTTTGATCACAATTTTCATAGAAAAAGCCATTTGATTTTCTTTGGTAAATTCTCCCCCTCAATATGTGCATAGGATTTTTGAAATCATTTTTATCACATAGAGGCAAGAGTTCATTTGAAGCACATCCACAATCACAAGCGCCATTAAGAAACCATTTTAAAACTCAATCAAGGTACTCTATGTTAAAACATAAAAGCTTTTGTACCTCGAAAGTTTTATTTTCCTTTAAAATGCTCCCCCTCAATATGTGCTTCAAGATTCGAAAGCGTTTAGCACATATGAGAGAAGCGACCTGCACAATTAAATTAAAAACGATCACCTTTTATCAAATTTCATTATTAAATCACAAATTCTCCCCCAATCAAAAATATCAAACCCTTTGAGATTTTGGATCCCAAGTGATTTAATTAGGTTTAGAAAACATGGGAGAAAATGTAGCCTTGTTTAAATACTCATCTGGTTTTTGGATAAATCCTCCTTCTCAACATGTGCATTGTGTATTTGAAATCGTTTGGCACATGGAGGCAGGAGTGCCTTTGAAGGACTAAAACCAATTCCATTAAAACAGATTTGAGATTTAAATCACGATCTCTCCCGCGATCAAAAATTTCAAACCATTTGAGATTTGTAATCCCAAAAGATTTAAATTATTTAAAAGATTTGGGGAAAGACGTGGCAAGATTCAATTTTGAAAGATGACCGAAAAGGACCATTTTAAGACACTAAAGATTGTTAGTGTCAGGTATGATAGTTTTTAAGAGATCTTTAAGTAAAATAAAACAATTTCACAATCAAACAAGAATAGAAAAAAATTTCATTTTGAAAGACCTTGATTCAAAAGAAAAATCATACCATGACATAACATTAAACCTTTAGATCACCACATTTTAACGTACAAACCGGAACTTTTATGAAGGACTATTGTTTGAAAATATTATATTTTAAATCACTCTCCCCTCAATCGATGACAGAAGTCAATAATTGAGTGACTTAGGTTTTGATAACATGAAGTCCGGTGATTTTCAAAATTAGTCCAATATATTTTCAAAACAATATTTTCCATTTTCAAAACAATTTAATCAATTTATTCAAAATTGTTTAAAAATGGTATCCTGCACAAAGATACGTTAGGTGGTTGAGAAGCTTCGTTGATGTTGCTTTGTAGGGTTTGGAAGAGAACCATCTGCAGATGCAGTGAGACTTCTTCTTACGTTGCATTTTGAATGCCAACCGAGGTCAAATTAAGCTCCGTTTCTTCAATCACTTAGAAGAAAACCATCTGCAGATGCAGTGAGACCTCTTACGTTGCATTTATGCCAACTCTCCATAGAAGTCCAATTAAGCTCCGTTTCTTCATTTGTCAACCCAAGATATAGTTACCCTTTCCTTGCGGCATCCAATCATGTTCATTTGTGGGATCCGGATCGGGAACATTCTTATATACCAATATACCTGCATATGTTAGTGAACACACATACAAATATATGGTGGTCGACATCACCCATAACAGCAATCGACTAATAATAGTCAATCCAACATAACAATCAGATCATAAAAGGTATGGGAATAATGTTCATCAATCTATAATCATCTAAACCTAACAATCATATCCTAAATTCCTAGTCCTTCGACATAGGCAAATATCATTTTAATTAAGCATGTAGGATAATTAAGAAAGCCCGTTAGATGATATAGAATTGAAAACATTATCCCCCTCAATCAATGACACAATTTCTGAAAAGTTTATAAGCGCTGAAGTCATTGATTGAGTTTGCAAATTTCATAAAAACTTTGAATCTGATTGTTTTGAAAGCAACTCATTTACCACCATTTTTGAAAACAACAAATATTTTTCTGAAGAATTTTAGACGGAAAAACATTTGTGTAGGAACAGCAGTCCTTCGACATACTTTCCTCATTTTTGTTTTTAGGATAAGTGCACGAAATGTTTGAAAATTGGTTTAGCGCAGCACTTTCCTTTCATGAAGAACGGGTTGCTATCTGAAATGATAGCAAGCCATGGTTAAAGCACGGTTCTGTCGAGGAGAAAGCGCAAGCCATCATTTGAAGCGCGGTTACAGATCGAAATAACGTAAGCCATTTTGAGACATGTTTAGAAAAAAATATTTACACCTCCTGCTCGAACTTCATCTAAAGTCCGGTGCCATTATTGAATGACATTTCTAAGACCGTAGATGTTATCGATACCAAGACATGTCTTTAGAAAACATATTTTTGGAATTTTTCAAAATTTTTTTTTTTTTATTTTTATGGGTTTTTGTTGGTTTTATATTTTTCTATTTGTTTTTCTTTGGTTTTATATTTTTGTATTTTGATTTTTGAATAAATATTTACAAGGATAGATAAGATGATATAGTAAAAGAAGATGATGATACGAGTACCGAGATAAGGATATTAAGCGACGTCGTAGAAGATAGAGTTCGTCATCTCTTAAACATCCACCACCAAAGCTTCCAAGGGCTCTTGAATTGAAAGAAATAGAACCATCTGAAAGTGAGACTTTGGACTTCCCCAAACCGAAAATACTTTAGCTGAGCAGATTCGAAGCTTTATTTCAAGCTTGCCTTAGCCAGGTGCACAGAGAAGCACACCATTAACATAAATCCTGCTGCTCCATTTAAGAATGATGATCGAGGATCTCCATTTGGGGTTATATCATCAAGAAGAACAGGAACGTATCATCCCACACATAAAATAATCTTCTCAAATTTCTTTTCTCTTGACGTCTGAAGCAATCCATTAAAAAAGGTGTCAAGAGACCACTTCCCCCACGTAGTCGAATTGATGCTGATCGGTCTCTTAGACTAGAGCTCACGAACCGAATACATATACCCAAAGACAAAGAAACTTATACCATCGAAGTAGCAGATTAATTCCAATAGCCAAAGAATAACCCCGATGTATACTTTTCTCTCCCTTAAAGAAAGTGTATGAAGCTCAAGAACCCGAAATACCTGAATGCCCAAAGAGAGAACAATCGATAACATTGAAGAAGCAGGCGAATCGATTATCTCTGCGGATGACAATCTCTGTGGATGTCCACTCGAATAAGTGATTATATCTCGAATCACGATTAAGCCCTCAAGTGAGACGGTGAGCATCCCCAATGTACACAATATCTCTCCTCTGATGAATGCGATAGCATCATCACACACTTGTGTACCTCTTTTATCATCAGAAACTAACTCTTCCATCTCTTCCCCAACATAGTTGGAATAAAAAAAACACTGAACGCCATGAGTCAAATCTTGAGTTTCTCTGCGGTAATGACAATAGTCTTCCAGGGATATCTTCAATCACTTAGAAGTATTAAGCTCGTCAAGATTACTCGCGTATAGATGTGTGTCTCCTTTCCCCTTGCAGGTTTAGACACTTCAGAATCAGCAACTCATTGTAAGCACATGTACTAGAAATCATTTGAGAAGAACATCATTAGCTCATATGTATCTGTGAGAATCAACTTGCTGTAGAATGTGAGCAAGTATAATTGGGGATTAAATTTGGCATTTCAATCTCCTCCAATTAGTGCTCTCCCCTAAACCGACAATCTGTTTGATAAATGCCCAGATTAAGAAGAAGTCTTTAGATCGTTAAATGCAACACGTCTTTAGTCTTCTAACATGTAGCAGAAAATGTAGAACAGACTCGACCTTCTTCAAGATTGTGCGGTTGGGGAATAGATAGTTAACATCTTCATCTCACCAAATGCGTTCCAATTACCTTGTATGTAGCAAATCTCCTTAACTAAAATCCTTCCCAATCAAACAAGAACAGAAAGATGTTCATCAAAGAAATCAGCCCGGCAACTAGAAGCACTTTGTCATTTAATCATATCAGCCCGTGAAGATGTCAACCAACGGCTCTTAGAAGAAAAAACTCCATGTGAAGATGACCGATAAGAAGAAGCTCGGTTCTTACATGAGTTTAGAGCCGTATGACCATATATATTCTCAAGTATCAATCAACAATGCAAAAAATTCACACTTCTTCTCCCCTCAAGAATTGCATACGGAGATGCCATTCTTGACTAAATAAGTGAAATCCATCCGAATGTTCTATTCACACTTCTCTCCCGCAAAATAAGCACATGATGTCGCCATCTTCATTATAATCGAGCAAGTGGAATGAGAAAACAATCGGTGGTAGCCCGGTTCACTTGATGACTGAAGTGCATGGAAAAAGTATGAAGCATGTTGATGAGAATGGTCATAATAGAGAAGATTTCTCTTCTTCGAAGATAAAGCGCCTTGACAATGCACACTTTTCTTTTCTTAAGAGAACGAGGCATGAACTGATGTGTTCATACGTCATAAGAAGATTTCTCTTCTTTCGAAGATAATCGCCTTGAAGCGTACACATTTCTTTTCTTTAGAGTCGAGGCTGGCGAAGTGAGCAGACGTCATAAGAAGATTTCTCTTCTTTCGAAGATAAAGCGCACTGAGGCGTACACTTTTCTTTTCTTTAGAGTACGAGGCATGAACTGTTGTGTTCATACGTCATTATCTCTCTCTTTTCAACTCTCTTAGCAAAACATGTAATCATCACCATTATCATTCAGTAGGCTCTATGCAGTGACAACTGATGGAGATAACCTCAATATGATGAATTTGACCCTGAAGTAAACTACCCCGAACTCGTGACTTAAACTTGCACATGTGTAACAAAGAGCGGTGTCGAGAATTCATGCCCATTTGAATCTCTAAGTACTCTATACTCTTCAACCAACCAACCATCAAGTATAAGACGTACATTACCTCTTGAAAATCCACAATTGAATGTGACACTGAGCACTACAACGTAACTCCTTTAAGTGATAGTTATTTTGAGATGATAAGAGCCCAATTCCCCCAAGTGGTAAAAGAAAAGGTAAAAGTCACCCAACAATAACTAGATTTCCAAGTCTTCATTTTTGATAATAAGCTCGAACAAGGATCATGAAGAATCTTCATCCAACCATCCCGATACCTTCAGATACTAAGTACACTTGCCCGTGATATTTCACTTCAACCTCAAATAAATAATAGTGAATTAACCCGTTGTCACATCTTCTGATTAAAAGCTCAAATCTAGCCTTCTTTGACGTTTTAAGTGAACTATGATAATGGTTTCATCCCTACCATGGTTTAATGAGCATAACCCAGTAAAACTATGTAATAACCAAACTGCCATGACGAAAATCCAAACACACATCCAATTCATGAAGTACACCATTTTATCCCTTCTTCGAAGTAGAAACCATAGCACCAGCATCAGAAAGGATCCCGACATACACTTTCCTTTCTCCAGGATGGTTCCATCATCACAGGATTTTACAATTCTATGGTTTAAACCGAGAAATAGTTTCTTTCGCGGGATTTTACAAAACCAAGAACAAACCATAAGATAGATCCGGAAATGCACTTTAATAATACCAGGATGTTTCCATTGTCACGGGATTTTACAAGTCTCTGATTTAAACCGAGAAATAGGTTCTTTCGCGGAATTTTACAAAATCAAGACAAAACCGTAAACAATGTTAGCCTGAATGTGTAATGACAACTTTGGTTTCAGTGAATATCTGTTTTAGGGGAACATGCAACGGTTCATCAACGGTTCGTTTATCAACATCAACAATATCATCAACCATCCAATAAATACTTTGGTAAACACATCATTCACGCATTCTGTCGGCTATTGCAGTGACAACATGGAGAAGTAAACCCGATATGCCGAACTTGACCATGAAGAGAAATTCCCCAGATTTGTTACTTAAACTTGTACTGATCCTTGTGAATAAGAAACGGTGTACCCAATGTACGAAACCTCTTGACATTCTCAACTGAGTGAGACACCGAAGTGATAGCTACGTTGTGGGTAAAGCGAGAAAGAATCACAAAAGTAACTAAATAGCCAAGTCTTTATCACCCTCAATAAATGCCCAAACAAGTCATCTTCGCGGAAGGGTAGAAAGAAAGAAGACAAAATAAGTAAGCTCGCCCGGAAAAATCTCACTTCAAATTCAAATACCGAACTCAAACAATCTCGTAGTTATCCTATTTCCAATCTCAAATCAAGCCGAGACACAATATTATCCATGACAATGAATATACCCAAGTACCAAACCCCATAACACAACAAATTTCAGCATCATAACAAATGTCATCATCAATCTCACAGCCCACATCATATAGTCCAAATTCCAATTCATAACATTTACGAGTAACAGTATTGCACCAAGTCGTAATCCAACATTCACCATACAGATCCAATCCTGGTCCAACAAGCCTCTCAAACCCGATCGGCCCGGTTAAACTCTTCACAAACCATTTCATAAGTTTAAACCCATGAGACCCGATTCAAATCCGCTAGGTCCCAATGGTTTCAAGATCAATAAACATTGGCTTGTGTATATCATAACTAAGTTCAAAATAAAAACTTAATCCGAAACAATTCCTCACACAATCGCAGATATTACAACACCTTATTAACACCACTTGGACCTAATAATTTACAGTCCCATATAACACACAATACGTCACATACTTTAACTATTCTAAAGATTTAGCTAGAACTGAGATCGAGACATGTGACATGTGAGAAGATCGTGACATGTGATATATCATAACAAACCATCAGTCCACGTAAATAACCATTCAAATCCATACAGCAACAATCAACTCCCACGTTAATAACTATCAGCCCATATTCAATTAAATCTCAAAGCCCACGAAACAACCCACAATCCAAATAAATAAATAAAAACCCGATCCACATTTACTTGTATCATCCGGTTATAAAATAACATCTTACACCCCATTTGCCCTAAATCAAAGCATCACAACTAACCCTAATTTTGCTCCCAAATATATCCGCCCCCATTAGTTGTCTGCCTCTCTCATCTCATTCTTAATCAAACCCTAAACTCTCCCTTCAAATCTCAGTTTCACATCAAACCCTAGATAATCAAAAGCAAATCCGCCTCCAACAATTGATAACACACAAAGAAAAACGCCTCAACAATCATCAGACCATGAACCAAACCAACCTATTTACTCTTTCAGAAATCATACACTTCTTTTACTCACCATAGGGATGGTTTGAGTGACATCTTTTAAGCCACGAGGGATGGCTCGTCACGGTGAAACGGTTACAAGATTTAATCCACAGATTTGAGGTAAGATAACTTTAGGAATAACTTGTTTGTAAATCGTATATAACCGATCATAAGAAAAATGAGTTAACATCGATTGTTAAACCCATTTCTTAGATCGTATATTAACATGGTCTATGATGAAAAAGGTTTACACAAACAAAGTTTTGTGGAGATTGGACACATAATCGAACCCTATTATGAGATTCTTGTATTAGAATGATTCGTTTTTCTTTATGAGTCTTGATCAATGAAGAGGTATGTTTGAGTATACACGATCTATTAAGATATGTATGATTACTTAAACGAATCTGAGATCCTTGTGTATTTCTGATTTCGAATGTATGTGAGTCAAGATCAGTGATGAGCTTGGTTTAACAAAAAATCTTTAAAAGATTAGATGAAAAACTAAACCAAGTCTGAGATCTAATTTCATGATAGCTCTAAGGTAGACAACCATGAGGATGCAATCTTATCGTGTGTTTGACCCTCAAGAGAAGCTGAAATTTTTGAAATAAGCAAGTATGTACGAGTTTTGTTGTGAGTCTTGTTGTGAGGCCATGGTATAGACTGATGATGTTAGGATGAAACTGAGGTCATGATACAGTATTGGTATGATGGTGTATTGTTTGTGGTCGAGTCCTGTTGTTTTGGTGTTTGCTAAATGGTATAGTTTTGATGTCGAGCCCAGTTGTGGTATTCGGTTTATGTTGTCAAGTCTTCTCATTCTTCTACCTTTCTGTAAAGTTGCATCATCTTTTGAGTCAAGTCGCTAGTGACAATGGTCTTGAGCCAACTCGCTAAGCCAACTCGCTAGCCAACTCGCTAGCCAACTCGCTAGCCAACTCGCTAGCCAAGTTGCTAGCCAAGTCGCTAGCCAAGTTGCTAGCCAAGTCGCTAAGCTAACTCGCTACGACTTGTTAAATAACAAGTCGCTAGGTGACCCAACTCGCTAGGAAGATTCAGTGTATTTGGACATCTTTTTCTAACAACTCGCTAGCATGAATATATGAGATTTCCGACAACTTTTCCGACCATGTTAATAACAAACCCGAAACATGCACAAAAAACATTGTATGACCCATTTGACCAAACAAAATGACCATTTGACTACAAAAGTTTCACGGAAATGATAGCAAAATCATTGTATACAGATAGTTTGACCACAAGTTATGACCAGCAAAGTCAGACCAAATAACATAAGGACTGTTTGGACATAACACAACCAGATAACATATTACCCAAAAATCAGTTAACAACATTTTACAACCATGTATAAACTGTTAACAACATTTTCCGACCATAAAGCCATGTAAAAACATGTATATAAACTGTTTAATACATATTCCGACCACTTATAGATACAAAAACAGTTTTAACCATGTTTCAAAAACCACACAAATCAATACAACACAAAAACCTGGCTCTGATACCAATTGTAGGATCGTTATTTTTATTGTGTTGATGATTCGGGTGGTCTTGGGAGATCAAAATACATGTTTGCCATTAGAGAGAGAAAGTTAGAGAGTTGGGTGGTTTCTTGGTAGAGAGTTACTTCACAAAATGTAGAGTATTAGATTGAAAGCACCACCCCTTCCATGGATGGAAGGGGTATTTATAGTTACAAAATACACGACCTCCTATCGGCTTGTGGATCAGGGATACAGTGGGTAAAGACCCGTCCTTCCTCCACGGTGTTGCACTACACTATACTACGCTACAAACTAATAAATAAACTACTAAATAACGTAACTAACGACAAGTCTACGAGCTAACTTAAGCTAGATAACATTTGGGGTGACCGACTCTTCACTATGGAATTTTCTAATTCCTAACAATCTGTCCCATGCCTCACTAAATGATTCATCAAATCTTTGTGTGAATTTTGTTATTTCATTTTTAAGGCTTGTTGTTTTAGACGGTGGGAAGAATTCGTTCACGAATTTTGATACTAAATTCTCCCATGTGGTTATCGATCGAGGGGGTAGTTCTTCGAGCCAAATCCGGGCGGCTCGGTGAAAATGGGAAGAGGAGTAGCTTGATAGCCTCTTCCGGAACGTTACGGTACTTGATCGTAGCCGTGAGCTTGTTGAATCGTCGGATATGAGAGTGAGGATCGTCTCTCTCGAATCCGTAAAATTGGCTTGACGAAACCAAATTTATCAATCCGTGTTTAAGCTCGAAGTTATCGGCAACGATTGCGGGGACGACGATGGCTTCTCCATAACCCTCGGTGGGTGCTTGGAGTTGCTCTAGCATAGATCGGTTGTCCTCCGCCATTTCGATAATGGGCGGGGTTTGATTAGTTCGAATCTCGGGTTCGACTAAGGAGCACGTCTATTTCGCCTTCGCGGAATTATAGCGGCTTCACGAATCGGTCTGTAGTTATTAGAACGAGTGCGCATGCACTTTCAAAAACCAGGGGCAATTAAAGCGAACGGTATTCGAAAACACAGTGAACTTAACCAATAATCCCAAGTGAATAAATCACCTCTATAAGACAAACGCGCTGGCGGAGAAGCTTTTTAGGTCGCGAAGCTTATTAAAACCCGCTTCTTTACAGGCATGCAATTTAATGTCGGCCGTCCTTATACCCACCCCACAGTTTGTTTGTCCGATAGAAATAAATAAATCCACAAGCGACACAAAGGCAAGTTTTTGATCTTTAGTTCGGGAACTTATTAATGATAACACCTCCGTTGAGAATGTTATATAATTGGTGTCTTCTATTTATTAGCAAAAACAAAGAGAAAATCTTTTTGTATTTTTAATCTGATATATATATACAAAAGAAAAAGGAAAATATTTTTTACTTTTTATTTTATAGAAAAATAGAAACTTCACGAATGAAGGATCTCGAGTCACTAATCGTCAAACCTCAAACGATATTGTCGTGACACAACCTCCCGGCGCTAAAATTTGATTCACACAATGTCAACAAGAAATGCCAAGCTATCTCACATAAGCTAGCCACTTGTGAATGACTAACCGTAAGAAACTTAAAACAGCTTTCGGACACGAGTCTTTGATAATGAAGACTTAGGGGTTATGTGTATGGATAAAAACCTCAATATCGATATCAAAAATAGTCACGAAGATAGATTCAAATTCCTTTAGGAAAAAGAATAATAAATCAAATCCTGTGTGTGATTGTGTATACGGATTAGACAACCCGAATCGTTTCCAACGAGGCTGAATTATAAGCCAACGTCGTTCTTGGTTTGGAATTTAATGCTCGATGTTTTGATTTGTTTGATTATTAAACTACGGGAATGGGGAGAGTAATTAAGGGAATCTATTTTACAGGAAATCCTAAGTGCGAATATAACTAAAACGTAATTAATGAAACGTAATAAAAATGCAACTACGTCTAGATTATACCCTAAAAATGCCTAAAATTACTTTTATACTAAAAATGAAATGCAAAAACTAATTTAGAATTAAAACTATTTTTTTGGATTTTTCTGGATTTTATTTAAATTAAAAACTAATTTTTAACTATTTAAACTAAATTAAAATTCTAAAAATTATAAAATTTAAGGAGAAAAATATGAAATTATTTTTATAAAATCTAAAATATCATAAGAGACTTTTCAAAACTATTTTTTTATTTTTCAGATTAATTTTCTATTTTCTACTAATTTAAAACTATTTTAATCTAATTTAAATTGTGAAAAATACCAAATAAAAGGGGAAAAATATGGAAAAATCTTTTTTATGCTTTTTATATTTTTCTTAAACTGAGAAAAATGAAAAATTATTTTTTGGAACTTTTTCTCAATTAATTGCAATTAAAACTATTTAAAAGTGATTAAAATCTATTTTAAATCTAGAAAAATAGTAAACAGTGACCAAAATTAATGAAAAATTCAGGGAAATTCTAATTTATTATTCTAAAGCTATGAAAAATATAAAAATATGGGCTTATGTGGAAGGATATAGAGCTGAAGTGTAACTGGAGTTCAAATAAGCACTAAGAAATAAGCAAACAAGCTACTTAAGCCACCAAACTTCTACACAAGCTAAATACTACTGAGATAAGCTAAAACCAACTAAATTAAGCTACTCCTAACCTCTGATAATCAATCCAACAAGATTAGATGCCAACTGATCTCAACAAAAGCAAAGGTCTTATGTTTAAGCTAATGCACAAGCTTCTCAAAAGATCTTTAGCCAAAAACATATATGAGGTCTTGAAGACCACCTAGCAGACTGCTTATAGACCAAAAATCAAACCCTAACAAACCTTATTGAACTCAGTGCAACATCTGCAAGATCTGCATAATTTTGACTTTGACACCATTTTGACTTTGAAAATAGATTGATACTTTGACTTTGGTGAATTTTAAAAGCAAATGTAAGACTGAATAGGATGAAATGTGATGTAATGCAACTTTATCAAGCAAGCTTAACAAGTTTTAAACCTATTTGCATTGATTTGAGTTAAATGATTTTAACATTGATGTGATCAAGACAGTTACAAGCTAATTTTGACTATTATGAGAAACTGAAACAAAAGTGTGACAGATATGAATGCTAACAACTAAGACAAACCTAAACCAACTAATCTACTGCAACATTATGACCTCTAGCTCAGTTTAAGTTCTAATCCAAACACCCCTTTTAGAACAGTTTTGCAAGCAACTCGATCAAAACCAATCTTATAAGCTCATTTTAACATCAAGACAGATCAAATGCATTAAGATAAAGCTAAAATGACAGCAATTTCAATACTAAAACAGATCTAAATGGAAATGACTAATGCTACTTTTATAAGCTAGATATAAAATGAATATTACACTTACAAGAATCCTAGCCACTATGGCTTGCAAACCAGCAAAAGGACCACTAACCTAACCTATTCAACCCATTTCCATCATCAAATCAAACCAACACCATTTCTGAGCCAAGATCACAAACACAGTTGACTTTTGTTGACTTGAAAATTTTGAGAATGTGCTGAATTTAGTGGACAGTGGGGTGCAATGTAAGCTCACAAAAGCTATAATAAGCTAAGATGAGCTTATTCCATAGTTCAAAAGAGCTTATTGATTATTCAAAACAAGAGATGCAAGATTAAAGGTGAAAACTTGGAATTTTTATTATCTGAAAATGGATTACAAGAACTTGAGAATACAATGAAAACTTAAGAAAACATTTAAGAAAACTCTTGAAATGAAATAACAATAAGCTTAAAATAAACTAAAGGATTGCACGAAATGAAATGTGAGCCAAAGGGTCCTTTTATAGCTGAATGGAGGTCTTGGATGCCTTTGAGAAGAGCCTAGAAGGCTTATTCTGAGCCACTCATTCCTTCCATCATCACCTTGTCCAATCAGAGAGCTCCATATAGCTTGTTGAGGTGTCACGGCCAATGGGAGTGTGCCAATTGTCCACGTGGCAGCTATAATTGACAAGTCAGAGTTGGATAAGGCTTCTAGATAGATCCTTAGTACGAGGTTGGTGTTTGGGAGGGTAATTTGTGGCGCTTAGGGAGAACAGGGCAAAAGGGTGTTTGGGGCGTTTGTTTATTAAATTATATTTCAAATGATTTGAGTGCGGGTTTGGGTTTGACTTGGGTAAATCTAGGTCAATGGGTAGGATAGCTTAGCTAGGGTGTTGGGTTTGTTTGTTATTGGACGGGTAGGGGGATAATGGGATTGGGCCGTGTATTTATGTTTGTGTGTTGGATTAGATTTTGGACTTGGATAAGTGATAATGGATTGATATTAGACCCATGTGTAACCATAGGGACCAAACATGTATATCCGGATATTTGAGGGACCAATCATGTGAATCTGAAAATATCCTCCAAGGACCATCTTTGTCAATCTTCAATAGACCGGTGAATTTGCAACTTTTGATTCTTCAGGGCCATTTCGTCAAATCTGAAACTTGAGGGACTACTTCTGACATTTCTTCAAACTTTGATCAAATCTTCAAAATCATCCTCGGAGATTAGAAATCTTCATAAATACATAATTCGACCTTCCGGCTCAGCTTAAGCTCTCTTAATCTCTCGTGCTCGGATTTACGTCTGATTTGGTTCCTTTTTGCGTGTTTTTACATATCCGTACCTGCACAAGCACAAACTCAAGAAAACCACAAATATTAGCAATAAACGGCTCTTTCTTGGTTATTTTGGGTCAGTTTTGATAAAGAAAAGGTATGTGTTTTAGCACATACCATGATGCAAGTGACTTTGGTGCGGATGTCTGTTCACAGTCTGGGACGGACCCGTTTGTGAACCCTTCTAGTCAAGTATAGTTCATTGTAATGATACTTTATGTTTTCTATTGTTTGGCCTGTCGAAGAGTGGCACTTTTGTTTTTTGTGTATACAGTCTATCGTATGCATATTTCGTTGTTTCGAAAATTTTTAGTGTTTTGCTATTAAATCTTCACACTGATGTGCCTATTATAATAGTCTTTTCTGAATACTTGTTGGTTATTCTCCCGATACTAGACTTGCAACATCTCTTACGTATCTTGAGGTAATTTGGAGGTTACTCAACCTTTTGTTATTCGGAAGAACATTGTACGGGTCGTGCCCACATGTATGCGCGTCTTACTTACATATGTTAATATTTTTTGTTGTTTAAATTAAATGACCAAGAATTTTTTTAAAGTAAAAGCTGGTGAAGGTAGCTAAGCTTCACCTTTTTTCATTCAATCATAAAAACATTACAAAGATAGATTGTGACATTAACCCTCCTTCACAGAATCCGCGAGGAACGGGTTGTTTACACTTGATGTATGTACATCTCTTAAGATTGCAAACATTCCATGTCCGTGGGATTGGATTTCCCGCACGGTCTTTCAGCTTGTATGCGCCCTTTCCTAGAGCTTCCGTGACTTTGTAGGGTCCTAGCTTCCCTCCTTCCTCCGCATGGCTTGCATCATTGTTTCGGTATACTAGGTCTCCTGGGTTGAAGCTTGTATTGCGGACTCTTAAGTTATAATATTTCTCCATTTGTGCCTTGCTTTTTGCTTCGCGTATTACCGCTTGTTCTCTTCTTTATTCAAGGAGGTCTAAGTTCATTTCCAGTGCTTTGTCGTTTTCTTCTATGTTAGCTTCCGCTGTCCTCCATGTGGGCATCCCTATCTCAGCTGGTATGACAGCTTCCGTTCCATATGTTAATGAGAATGGAGTGTCTCCGTTGCTAGATTTAATCATTGTGCGGTGTGCCCATAGGACGTGTGATAGTTCGTCTAGCCAGATTTTGCTTTTTCTTTCCAACCAGGCCTTTATTCCTTCTCCTAGGCTTCTGTTTGCTCTTTCTACCTGTTCGTTTGCTTGTGGGTGTTTGTGATGAGTGCTTATTCACTCATCGTTTTTACCCACCTAAGACCACAAAAATGACCAAAAACACCCAAATATGATCAAAATATGTTAAAAGTATCCTCGGAGTGTGTTTTGTGTCTTGCAGGTACAAAAGGATTGAAAATAGAGCGAAAATGAGAAAAATCGAGCCGAAATCAGAAAAGTGCTTTGCGGACAGAGCCGGGAGTGGATTTTATACATTTTCAAAGCTCGGGACATGTTTTTGGAGTGAGCAGGGGGAAACAAACCTTAAAACCTAAACCAAAACCAAAATCACCATTTTACCCGTCCCCGATACCCAAATGACCAGATTACCTCTTGAAACCAAAAATCCAAAATAATCCCATTTTACCCAAAACCCAATTTTTATAAAAACTCATTTTTTTATTAACACCAATTTTAGTTTTATTTAAAAAAACTTAAAACCAAAAATACATTTTATTAAAAACTTTTACAAAACAAAACAAAAGCCAAAATAAACTTTAACCACCCAATCCTTTTACCCTTTCTACATCCCTGTTCTTACCCAAACTCCCAAACCCAAAATTGGCGCCAAAACCAAAGTCTCGCTTCCCATCACACTCAATCCCAGAAACCCAAGCATAGTCACATGTTTCCCCTAATCACACGTCTCCCCTGCCATGTCATCAATCCAAGTTGTTGCACAAAGATAAAAAGCCAATCAATGGCTGTAATGGGTGTCCATGGATGATCCATTGGCTGAGATTATATGGAGAAAGCACAAATATGCCCTTTGGTTGTTTTGTCTCACCAAACAAACACAGAAGAAAGAAGCCAAGAAAAAGGAGAAAGCAATTTTTTTATTTCCTGTATAAATAATCATTATAGGATTAGTGTAAAAGTCTTGTCTAGAAATTATTGTTCTAGTCCATTTACCTTTTATTTGTCCTTTAATTTTGATGTACTGTTTAATTTCAAGTTAATGCACTTTCAGTTTTTTTTTTAAATTCCATTTGTTGCAGCTTTACTTTTTATGCGTGTTCACTAAATCTTAAGGTTTGTTGGAAGTTGTTTGAAGTTATTTTGAAGATTAGTTGTATTGATATAAATCAAGTTTACTTAAAGCTCACACCATTTTTTAAAACAGTTTCTAATTTCTGCCCAAATGGAGTGTTTGGGACAGTTTAGTTGTGGGTCAAAGAACACACTTTTGACCCACTTTGGGTCTTGCACTTGTCAAGTTAGAAGTTGATTAAAAGTTTCTCATTGATTTTTTTGTTTTTGCAAAAGAAGTTTTGAAGAAAGAGTCATCTGTTTCTGTTTTGCTGTCCTAACAGCCCAGGTACTTCCCTTTTAGCTTAATTTAAAGTAGAGTAGTGTTAGAATTAGGACTTTATTTAGTGTGTACAAGTAGTTTAATGGTACGTTTAAATCTGACTTTGCTTGAATTTGTTTTTTTTTAGCTCATGTACTAGCTTTTTCTTGCCCTTGAAGTCACTCCCGTAGTTTTTTTTACTGTTCAGCATACTAACTGCATCAGCAGCAATCCGCCTTTTTTTTGTGCTTCTTGGGTGTTTCCTTGTAGCTTATTAGGCTTATTTAGTGGTAGCTAGTATATTTAGGTTAGTGTAGTAGACCTTTAGCTTATTTAGGTGTTTTATTGTAGTTTTTAGCCTGCTTTAGGGACTGTTTGGTTTTTCTTGTTTAGTTTTTGTTAGGATTTGTTTAGTTGAATGCCTACTGCTTATTTCCCTTTGTTATTTAGTATATTTCCTTATTAATTAGCTTATTTCAGCATGAGTCTCATAATTTTTAGCTTGTCTCTATTTACAATTGCTTATTCATTGTGCTTATCAGTAGCTTTCAAGGGTGTTTGGTGTTTGTTTGGATTCTGTCCAAAACAGATCCAAATAAGCTGTCCTAACAGCTTATGGGTTAGTTGTTTTAGAAGAAAAGTTTTAGTCAAAATCTTTCATTTTGATTGGGTCTTTCAAGTTAATAAAAAATAAGTGACAAAAAGGGAGGAGGTGGGATTTGAACCCACGACCTCCAGCCAAAGTCTGAGAACCCATACGCCTATCAGATAACCATCTGCTCTCCCTTGTGTTGTGTGTTTTTGTTACTCACATTAATTATTTAACTCTTGCTAGCAGTTTAAGGTTTTTAAGCTTATTAATCTTGTGTCTTTTTTTTTCAGCATTATTTCGTAAGTTGTTACCTGCTTTTTTTTATTTTTCTTAAAACAAGTCTAATTCAAAGTATTTTTGGCAAATTTCTTAGATTTTTCTAAAAATGTTTAATATTTTTTATTAATTAATTAGTTTAATTTAGGTTTTAATTCGTAATAAATAAAATAAAAGTCAAAAAAATTCCCGGTTTTTTTTTTCTAAATTATTTTTAGTCATTTAGAATGTAGGAAGATTAGTTTTGCACTCGTAGAACTTAAATTGCATACTTTTCACTTTCGGGGCTCGGTGAGTTCTCGGTTTTTCGCGTTTTTTGCATCTTAGCACCCTAGGATGTAATTTAACTTTGTTTTATTGTTTCTTAGGCTTAGTAGTAGTTTAATTAGTGTTTATTTAGTTTTACTTGCTTTATTTTCATTCCCGTTCTTTGTTTTGTAAATTAGCGTAATCAAAAATCCCAAATTGGTTTAACCCATTCAAGTCCTAATCATGAAACTCAACGACACCGTCAATTTCAAACCTCGTTGGGACACGACCCGGGGAAATCACTTTCAATATCGTGAAGTTTTGACGATTAGTGACTTGAAGAACCTTCCTCATGAAGTTATTGTTTTTATAAAAATACAAAAAATACAAAAATATTTTTCTTTTCTTTGTATATATGTAAAAGATAAAAATGCAAAAAGATTTTGCTTGTTGTTTTAACTAAAATAGAACACACAATCAATATAACACTTCTCAACTTGAGTGTTATCATTATAAGTTCCCGAACAAAAGATTCAAAACTTGCCTTTGTGTCACTTGCGTGAATACGCTTGTGATTATTGGTTTAAGTTCCTTGTGTTTTGCATCGGTCTTGTTTTAATTGAAAGTGTTGTTTTTGAATGTACATGTGCACTCGTTTTCAAAAATCTAAAAATAATCGTCTTTATCCTTTGACCCGATGATTCTTTCCTTTTATCCCTCTTTTCCGTATAATTCTTCGTGATGTCTTCGTCTTACCAATTTGGTTGTGAATGGTGTGGGGGACCTCAAAATGGTGGAAATTGCCCCGGTTGTGGCATTGTGAATCCGGGAAACGGGATTGTCTATGACCAAAATCCCTACAATGAGACAACCAATTTCCTCAACCAACCCCCGTACCATGAGATGGAAACATACTCATGTGAGTACTGTGGATGTCCTCACCAAGGTTTTGAATGTCAAGCTCAATTTAACAATCCAGCCTTTGGTTATGACCCTTATCCATACAATTCACCGAATCCGTCACAACAATCGTCTTTGTTGTGAGTATTGTGGAGGTCCGCACTATAACTCCGATTGTCAAACCTGAGCCGCTTGTCTATGAGCAGGTTCCTTGTAACAATTATGAATATTATTTTGACCAACCTCCACAATACCAAATGATTCAAACTCAACCCCCGCAAATTAATCAAGAAGCTTTCCAAAGATGTATTGGTATACTCGAAGAATTTATGGATAAGCATAATATCGAAAAGATCCTAATCGAGAAGACTTATGGTGAATTACCATTTGAAGAGCAAGCCGCTAAAGTTAGTTACGGGAGACCTCTCGTTTTACGACTATGATGACGATTCGATGAGGAATATACCCCCTCAGTGGCAATCCTCCCGTTTCGAGACTTTCATTTCCGACCCTTCCCCTTCACTCACGCGGTTGAGAGAAAGTGACGTCGTTTTGGAAGAGGTCGATGATCATATTTCTACGAACATTGTTGAACCCGTTGACTCTCTCATAATGGGGGACGAGCCTCTTAGCACTATTCCGGAAACAGAATCGTCTTGTGTTGAGAGCCTTGACCCAATCCCAAGTGAGTCCGAGGATATATCTGACAATGATTGTGATTCGCTTTTATGTGATTCTCTTGACATCTCTGAGGTTATTTCCGGGATTTTCTCGAATCCTCTTTTCGAATTCAAGAACGACTATACCTTTTGTGAAGTTAATCCTCTTTTCGACAAATATTTTGAGTCCGATTCAGATACCAAAAGTGGTGGATATTGCTAGCTCTCGAGCACACCACTTGTCCCATCTCGTGTTGACCTTTCTCTCCGTCATGTGATGTTACGCAAGATGAAGAAAGTGATGAATCCGAGCGAGGATATTATGGAGATTGATTTCGAAATGAAGCCCGAAATGGATAAATTGACTAAAGTGGTTGAAGAAGATATTCTTGATAAGCCGCCAAGTGATTCTGATAGGGAAGAAATCGACTTATCTATTGATGAATTGATACCACTGGGTATTGAGGATGCTGATGATGACCTCGAGGGGATATCTTTGTTATGTGATGGTTTTCTTGACTCCTTTCTCTCCATGAGTCCACCATCACTTATCTGTTGAGCCCTCATGTGAAGACAAAATTTTAAACGGGATATTCGTCATTGATAAGATTTTTCTTGAAAACAATTTCCGAGATAAGGATCCTCCGATGGATGCCTTTGTTGTTGAGCCCACACATCTTATCCCTTACCATGAGCTCCTGTCTTATTTGGAGTATTCTCATTTTGATCCATCATTCCTTCGCCCGCCCGCTAAACCGCCGGATGATGGATCATTCTTTCATATACCTTATGTGAGTTTGGGGGATGTTATCCCATTTGTGCTTAAGCCCGACATTTTCTTTCCTCCCACCCACCCATTCTCTTAACTCCTACGGGAGTGAAGATACCATTTTCGACCCCGGCATTTCTCATTCTTCTGTGCCGGATATATCTCATCGGAGTGGAACTTTCAGCACATTCAATGTTTATCCAAACCCTTTAATGAAAGTCCGATGGAGATTTTCTCTTCCACTTGCTTCCCCATGGACCAATGAATTCGGGGTCGAGTCAAGCTAGCGACTCGGTTAACAAAAACAGTAGCATTTCATGGGTGTTCACCCATGTTTCTGACTTCTTTCTATTTTCTAACAACTAAGTGTGGGGGGAAACCTCCACAGTGTGTGTGTTTGCTCATGTTTTTAGGTATCCCTTTGATCGTGATGATTGATGCGCCTGTTTTCAATCCAGCCGCCCAATATATGATCAATTTTACTAACGTTTATCTGGGGATATGTTTTCAAAAATCCTTTTTGTGTAAAATGATAGATTTCGTCCACACACTTTGTTAGTGGTATTACCTTTTTCCGTTCGATAGTATCGGCTTAGGACTTTGAATATTGAGGGCAATATTCAATTCTAAGTGTGGGGGAATTCTGTTGATTTTTGTCACATTTGTACCCTTTAGTCCCTAGTACCCCCGTTTTGACCCAAAATTTAAAAAAATTTGCATAAAAAAGAAGTGCTTTGCACGAAAATAAAGTGTTAATACTTCGGTGTTAATAGTAGTTTATTCTTGATTAGGTTAGAACAAAGGGAATCCCGACTCTGCTAGAGTGTTGATCTAGCTGCTCTCTTAACAACTAGGCTAAGTTTTTACGAGTTGTGCAAATGAAAATGCTAAGCGTGGAGTAGTTGGTTCTCTTTAGAGCTTATATAAGTAATCTACGGGTTTTTCTCCCAGTAGCTAACTAATTGAACTTAAAATACGTGCTCGTTGTCAAACTTTTGAACATTTAAATCGTCTTGTTACAACAAAAAGCTTTTAAGCAAAATTGATATAGAGCTCAAGTTCAACTTTTTATTTAAATTTTTGGAAAAGCATACTTTCTTAAAATCGGAATAATGTTGCAAAATGAATGTGAGTAATATTGCTTGAATGATGCAAAAATAAATCGCAAGTTAAAGACGAAAAAAAATGAAATGAAAAAAAAGTGAGAAAAATCACAAAAAAAAAAAAAAATGATGAAAAAAAAAGTGAAAAAGAATGGGTCCTTGAATTAAAGTATTATGTTGCTTATGAATAAATGTACGAAACTTGTTTTTTCTTAAATTTAAATCGGAAGTTAAACTAGGATTCGTCAAAGTTGCCTAAAATTTGACGGTGATTTAGAAATTCTTGAAGTCAAAGACCCCGAAAGCTCCGATACTATTCTCGAGGGTGAAAACCTAGCCTCCTTAAATGTACAAGCTGAGAAGAAAGTCGCTACATGGAGTGATCTCACCTTTGAATCTTGAATTTCTAAATTATCGTCGGTTGTTGTCCATTTAAGTTTAGTTTTAACTTAACGGTAGCCTCGTAAATCTTTGGAATCGAATTCCGCTAATTCCGGTACTATTCTCCGTGGCGTGTCAAAAGCCGGTCACCTAAAGCCAACGGGTTTGGGATGTGCGAGAAAAGCAGCTACATGGAAGAGGCCCTTTCGATCCTTAGACTTTCATAGTTTAGGGAGTTAAGATTCTAGTTAAGTGGATAACAACCATAACAAGGTCGGTTTCAATGGTCAAACTTTTGAAAATGAGCACACGAACTTAAATTGTATAAAGCGTGGGAGTAAAAGTTAAGTCTCGACTTACATAGATTATTGGTATAAGTAGTGTTAGCATTTTACCAAAACGTTTGCACAATAAGTTTAGACTTAGTTTGAGAGTATGAAAAAGAGGATGACGATTCAAATTTCCTGGAGACACCCATTTTGTGTGAATCCCGTTCCATGATACCATTTTTTGTGAATCAAGCATGTTGTTTACTTTCAGTATAGTTTAAATTTATCGCATCAAATAAAAAAGTCAAAACGGGGTATTCTTGGTAATCTTGATTCTTTCATTACTTTACATGATTGATTGCTAGGGACTAGCAATTGCCTAGTGTGGGGGGATTTGATGAGTGCTTATTCACTCATCGTTTTTACCCACCTAAGACCACAAAAATGACCAAAAACACCCAAATATGATCAAAATATGTTAAAAATATCCTCGGAGTGTGTTTTGTGTCTTGCAGGTACAAAAGGATTGAAAATAGAGCGAAAATGAGAAAAATCGAGCCGAAATCAGAAAAAGTGTTTTGCGGACAGAGCCGGGAGTGGATTTTATACATTTTCAGAGCTCGGGACATGTTTTTAGTGGGGTGACAACCTACAAACTTAAAACCAAAACCAAAATCACCATTTTACCCGTCCCCAATACCCAAATGACCAGATTACCTCTTGAAACCAAAAATCCAAAATAATCCCATTTTACCCAAAACCCAATTTTTATAAAAACTCATTTTTTTATTAACACCAATTTAAGTTTTATTTAAAAAACAAAAACAACAACAACTTAAAACCAAAAATACATTTTATTAAAAACTTTTACAAAACAAAACAAAAGCCAAAATAAACTTTAACCACCCAATCCTTTTACCCTTTCTACATCCCTGTTCTTAGCCAAACTCCAAAACCCAAAATTGGCGCCAAAACCAAAGTCTCGCTTCCCATCACACTCAATCCCAGAAACCCAAGCATAGTCACATGTTTCCCCTAATCACACGTCTCCCCTGCCATGTCATCAATCCAAGTTGTTGCACAAAGATAAAAAGCCAATCAATGGCTGTAATGGGTGTCCATGGATGATCCATTGGCTGAGATTATATGGAGAAAGCACAAATATGCCCTTTGGTTGTTTTGTCTCACCAAACAAACACAGAAGAAAGAAGCCAAGAAAAAGGAGAAAGCAATTTTTTTATTTCCTGTATAAATAATCATTATAGGATTAGTGTAAAAGTCTTGTCTAGAAATTTATCTTCTAGTCCATTTCTTTTATGTACTGCTTTAATTCAAAGTTTAATTTCCTGCAATTGTAATTTTTAATATTCAAGTAATTCAAGTTTCTTTATGCTTTCTGTTAAGTTTCAAATTTAAAAGTGTTAGAGCTTTCTGTTAATTTCAGGTTTAAAAATCAATTCAGTGTTTGGAATTTGTTTATTTTGATAAAAACCTCAAGTCTTGTGTTTTAATTTGGTTGCAAATTGAGTTTTCTCCTTCTGAAGGGGTGTGTTTGGAATAGCTTGTTTCTTGGGTCAACAAACCATTTTGACCCATTTTGAGTATTGAAATAGTCTTGATTAGTTGTAAGTGAGTTTGTTCGACAAGTGTTTTAATCATTTTCAAAGTGTTCAAAGCAGTTTACCAATTTTTTCTTCTCAATCGTTTTACTTTTCTTTGAACAGCAGGCACCACTGACGCATATTTAAGCCCCTCACAAGCTTGTATAAGCCCCCGTTGAGGACTGTGTGGGGACTGTTTCAGCAGCCAGAACAGGCTGCATCAACAGGTTCTTTTCAATTTTATTTTAGCTTTTTAATGATTAACTATTGCTTATTAAGTTCCCTTAGATGATCATAGATTAGTTCTCATAGGATTTAGCTTTTACAAGCTTCCTTAATAAGCCTTTAATCTCATGAGTGTTCCTTTTTTTTTGCCTGCTATTGTAGTCAGCATTTACACATCTTATATTCAAGTTTCTTTTGTAAGTGAAGTCTTGTAAAAAAGTTTATCTTGGTCCCTCATTTCAATCCCATTTGTGCTTTAGGTATTTTAAACATGTTCTCATTAGTTTAGTTTGTTTAAATGTTTTATTTGTAGCTTCTTGTTGCCTTTTCTACCATAAGCCAAACAAGTCTTTAGTAGTTTTTTTTTTTTTTTTTTAGCTTCTGTATCTGCTATAGCTCGTTTTTTTAAGATTTGTAAGTTTAAGTTTTTGTGAAAAAAGTTGCAAGTTAATCTCTTGTTCAGTTGCATATAAAAAATTCAAAAGAAAAAAAAAAAGGATTGAAGGAAGTGGGATTCGAATTTGGGACCTGCTGCACAGCCTTCCCACGACCACACACCAACAATTCCTACCATCTGCTCTATCTTTCTTTCTTGTTATTGTCTTTCAGTATTATTCTCTTAAATACGTTTTCAGTAAATAAGCTTTAAAGCTCTTTTTGAATATTAACTGCTTATAGGATTAAGCTAGCTTATGGTTTTTTATTTTCTCTTATTTAGTGTTTAAAAAAGTACTTCTCTGGATTTTTTTGGTGATTTTTCAAATTCATTAGTTATTTTTAATAATTAGTTTTTATAAATTTAGTTTTTAATTCGTAATAAATAAAATAAAGGTCAAAAAAATACCCGGTTTTTTTCTAAAATTATTTTTAGTCATTTAGAATGTAGGAAAATTAGTTTTGCACCCGTAGGACTTAAATTGCATATTTTTCACTTTCGGGGCTCGGTGCGTTCCTGGTTTTTCGCGTTTTTGCATTTTAGCACCCTAGGATGTAGTTTAGCATCGTTTTATTGTTCCTTAGGCTTAGTAGTAGTTTATTTAGTGTTTACATTGTTTTACTTGCTTTATTTTCATTCCCGTTCTTTATTTTGTAGAATAACGTAATCAAAACCCAAATTCGTTTAACCATTTCAAGTCCTAATCACGAAACTCAACGACATCGTCAATTTCACACCTCGTTGGGACACGACCCGGGGAATTCACTTTCCCGGTATCACTTTATTCACATTCGTGAGCTTTGACACGTTAACCCTTTTCCTAAAAGGTTGATTTGTCGGGTTTTACGGTTAATTTGATATATTGATATTGTGTTTATTTTCACCACTCACAACAATCGAGATCAGTTTGACTGAAGCAAAGTGTTGTTTTATATTCATTTTTTCACACCATTCTTTAAATGGGTTGTCTCGGAATTGTTTTCCGTTGTCGGATATTATTTCTCCCGGGAGCCCGAACCTACATACGATATTCTCCCACACGAATTTTTTGATCTGGTTTCCTGTTATGGTGGCTACCGGCTTTGCTTCTATCCATTTTGTGAAGTAGTCTATTGCTACTATGAGGAATCTGATCTCCCAGGCCCTTCTGGCAAAGGTCCTGCGATGTCAATACCCCATTTATGGAACGACCATGGGGAAGTAATAGGCGTTTGCTTCTCTTGCGGATGTTTTGGAACTAGCCTATGCACCTGACAGCTTTTGCATGCTTGGATTAGTTTTTGGGCATCGCCGTGCATGGTAGGCCAGTAGTATCCAGTACGCAGGGCTCTAGCTACCACGGACCTTGTCCCTGCATACATGCCGGAAGACCCTTCATGAATTTCTCTTAACACATAGTTAGCTTGAAGGGGCCCGACGCACCGTAACCATGGTCCAAGAAAATATTTCTTGTACATTATCCCATTGACTACTGCAAATCTTCGAGATTTTCTTCTAACTTCTCGTGCTCTCTCTTTCTCGGCCGGGAGTGTCTCTTTTGCCAGGTATTCATATATCGGTGTCATCCATGTGTACCCCTCTTCTTCCGCGATTGCTACGAGCAGTGTCTCTTCTATTGACTTTTGACTAAGCTCTTCCACTAATAGTTGCTTTTTTAGATGTCTGAAACTAGTAGAAGCCATTTGGCTTAGGGCATCTGCCTTTTTCTTTTCGTTCCTAGGAACTTGTTTGATTGAGACCATCCGGAATTTTTTTAGAAGTTCCTTTACTTTCTCCAGGTATTGAATCATTCCTGATCTTTTGCAATGTATGTTCCATTGACTTGATTTACCACCAGTTTTGAGTCTACGTTTGCTTGCAAATTCTTAACTCCCATTTGTTCTGCTATCCGTAACCCAACTATCAAGGCTTCATATTTAGCTTCATTATTTGTTGTGTTGAAACCGAACCTTAAAGCGTAAGTAAACTCCGTCCCCTGAGGGTCTCTCAGTATGAGGCTTGCTCCGCAACCGTCTATGCAAGATGAGCCGTCTGTGAACAGGATCCATGGCTGCGGAAGTTCCTCTTCTTCCATTGGTTCATCTTCTCCATCAACCTTTGGACGTTCTACTATGAAGTCAGCTAGAATATGTCCTTTGATAGATGTTCTTGGTCTGTACTGTATGTCATACTCCCCCAACTCAATGCTTCATTTTTGTAATCTACCTGCAACTTCTGGCCTTGATAGTATTTGCTTGATTGGCTGGTCCGTGATGACTACTACCGTATGTGCTTGAAAATATCTTCGTTTTGTAGCGTGCACCAGAGACAATACTAGTTTTTCCATTGGTGTGTAATTTATTTCCGGTCCTCGCAGGGCTCGGCTCACAAAGTATACTGGTGTCTGTTTGCCTTCCCTTTTTGTCATCAGGACCGCACTGACCGCTTCTTTAACTGTTGCCAGGTATATTATGAGTTCTTATTTTTCCTAAGGTGCGGTTAGGGTGGGGAGGTTTGCTATCATCTTCTTCATCTGTTTAAAATCTTCCTCCGCCTCTTTCGTCCATTGAAAGTCACTCTTTTTTGTACACTTTTTGAGTGTTTTAAAGAATGGTAGTGACTTTTCAGCGAATTTAGCCAAGAATCTATTCAAACTTGCTAGCTTCCCATTCAGCCTTTGAACGTCTTTGAGGCATTTCGGAGTTGGGATGTTTAGTACGGCCTCCGCTTTGTTTGGGCATACTTTTATTCCTTTAGTGTTTACTGTATACCCTAAGAACATTTCTTCTTCCATTCCGAAAGTGCACTTCTTGGGATTTAGCTTCATGTTTATTTCCCTTAACGTTTTGAAAGTTTCCGCTATGTCCCTTAGTATTTCTTCCTCCGAGCGGCTTTTGATTACTAAGTCATCGACATATACTTCTAGGTTTCTACCAATTTGTTTGTGGAAAGCTTTGTCTACTAGCCACTGGTATGTCGCTCCTGCGTTTTTTAGTCCAAATGGCATCTTAGTGTAGCAAAATATTCCTTGATTTATGATGAAGGCTGTTTTTTCCTCATCTTCTTTTTCCATCTGGATTTGGTGATAGCCTTTGTATACATCCTGGAAACATTTGAAGGGGTATCCGCATAGTGACTCCACTTTCCAATCTATCTCTGGTAACGGGTAACCATCTTTCGGACAGGCTTTATTAAGGTCCTTGAAGTCAACGCACATTCTCCAGCTTCTGTCATGCTTTGCTACCATTACCGGGTTGGCTAACCAGCTGTGATAATGTACTTCCTTCATGATTCCTGCATCCACAAGTTTCTCTACTTCTTCTTGTATCGCCTTGTTCCTTTCCGGTGCTTGACCTATTTTCTTTTGCCTTATTGGAGTATACCCTTCCCGTATGTTTAAGTTATGTTCTGCTATGTGTCTTGGGACACCCGTCATGTCGGCTGGACACCAAGCGAATATATCCAAGTTTTTCTTGATCAGGTCACCTAGCTTCTTTCGTCCTTCAGCTGATAGGGTTGACCCAATTTCTATTGTTTGTTCTGGATGTTCCGGATGTATTGCCACGTGTATTCACTTTTTCATGGTCTGTGGCATTGGTTCTGAAACCATAGTACATTCTAACGAGACCATTCTGCTACTACGAATCGTGAGCACTCCGCCTTCTACCGGGATCTTTATCATTACGTGCGCCGTTGAAGGCACGACCTGTAGCTTTCGCAACCCCGACCTTCCTATAATCTCGTTATATGGCGATTGGGACCTTACCACCACGAAGTTCATCCATGCTGATGCCGAATGCTCGTCATCCCTGATTTTAGTAAACAACGATATCTGCCCAATCGGCCATATTACTTCTCTACTGAATCCCATAAGGGGGTTGTGGCGGGCACCATTTGCCTTTTTATTTCGGGCCGGAGTCTTTCGAAGCAATGCTCGTATAGGACTTCTGATGCGGAGTCTCCATCGACATACATTCGGTGTATAAAGTGTCCACCTATCTCTGCTTCGATGACCATTGGTCCGTCATTCCCTTCTTCTTCCGTAAGTGATGGGAACGAAATGTTCTTGTTTGTGGAAAAACTTTGTGTAATTTTTTGTCTTATCACCCGTTGCTGAAATTGCACCATCAGGATTGCAAGAGGCATATCTTTTCCTGATGTTTCCCCTTTTTTAGGTGCTTTGGACTGATCTTTGCCACTATTTTGTTTAAGTTCCTTTATCACGTTTGACAGCTTTCCGGTTCTCAGCAATTCTTCTATCTGTCTTTTTAGGTGCATGCATTCTTATGTGCTGTGTCCTACTTCTCCATTGAACTCATAATATTTGTTGGCGTTTCTTTTCTCAATCGGTGTAAGCATTGGTGGAGGGGTTTTGAATTTCGCCTTTTTCAACGCCAATATTTCTTTAGGTGTTTTGGAAAGAAGGGTAAACCTGTCTTGCTTTCGGTCCATCCGGAGTTGATTTCTGTACCCTCTCTTGAAGCCTTGATTCTGTCCAGACTCATGTGGCTTCCATTGCACTTGGGGTAGCGCCCTCCTTTTTTCGTGATTGCCAACGGCTACCTCCCCACGGAGGAAAGATACGGTTACCCTCATCATCTCGTCCACCAATTTAGGTATATTATAATGTAACCTCTTAATTAACTCGGGGTTAGTGATTCCATGCATGAAGCTGGAAACCTTCATGACTTCCGGAGCTCCTTTGACATCCCTACTTTCCTCCCTGAACCTTTTCACGAAGTCTTCTATGGTTTCTCCTTCCTTCTGTTTGATATGATGAAGTTCTACGGGATCCTTTATGCACTTCTTTTAACTTCCTTCAGTTCGTCATAACTGTCTACCGATTCCGGTGGGAGATCGTCGAACCATACCCTAGCGGATCCGGTGTGGGTAGAGTTGAATATGTGGCACCATGTGGGCATAGCCCATCGTTCTACCTTTTCCGCTATTTGAAATTTTTTTAAGTGGTCCTCTGGGTCTTCACTTCCGTCGTATGTCTTCACATTGGTAGGCATTCGCGTCTTCTTAGGCATGTCAAAATAGCGAATGCTTGGAGTGAACGGGTCGTTCTCCTTGCACACCCATGGCCTAGCTAAGTCGTCGTTCTCGACATCCGAATTTTGCCTCTTTGACCCGGAGCTCCAGTGTTCGTTTCCGTGTCTTCGCTTCCGGAGTGCCGATCGGTCCTCCGTGAGTATGTTCGACTACCTTCGTATCCTCCGGAGTAGGTTTCCGTTCTTTGCGAAGAAGAATGGCGGTGAGTGCCTCTGTCCTCTTCTTCGGATATGCCACGGTTAGTTCTCTCGGTAGCCGAACACATGGAGATACTTTTCTCTCTGTTTCCAAGTCTTTGGAACGCGCTTTTGCGCAACCTTCTGAACACTTCTTCCTTTTCAGCGATTTTCTTCCGCGGTAATCTGGATCGGCTGCGCCTTAGCTCGGAGTTCTCCCTCGTGTTCCGGCGCTTCCGAGATTCGATCTTCTTTCTCAGATCTTTCCTTTGCACCTGCCTTTTGGATTCGGATTGCTGTGATGCTTCGCTAAAGTCTAATCCGGTTTTCACCGTTTCTCTAGCCTTGATTATTCCTTCCTGTTTCCGAAATTTCTCTGTCATAATGGGTAAGATCTGTTCATAGTACTTGTCGCAGTACTTCTTGATGGCTGCACTGGATGCGGACTCATCAGGTCCTTCCAAATCTATCGCGTTTTTTCTTTTTTCCCTTGTTCCGCACCACAGATACAGGGGCGGGGGTAAGATCAGAACGAGCTCTTTTGGTAAGCATCTTTTCTTTTCGGAACGCAGTTGTGTACTGGGTCCCACGGATGGCGCCAACTTGTTAGTACAATTTGTGTGACGGGTGGTAACATATGCGAATACAGCTTGTCGGACTGGGCCAACAAGCTTCTAACGGGCTGATCTTATACTAATCATAGTTTGAATGAGATTCCTGCACAAGAAAGGTAAACCGTTAGTCTTACCGTGGGGACGGACCCCACGATTAGACTCTGGCGTGAGAGTAAGCACGCATTCTTGAGAGGGGAACAAAGGTATGTATGTGTAATTATGAGAGAGAAAGTTATACCTTGTATGGGGATTAGAGCCCCTTTTATAGGAGAGGTTTACCGCTAGGGTTCCCTTGATTCTCGCATATAGTATTTAGTCACCAGAGCCGGACCCTTGGCGGACAAGGGTTTCGTGTTAATCGCGGACGCGGACATAAGAGGTCTAACGGTTGAAGGTTCAGCCCATTATGTTTCTTGCGTGCGTCTTGAGGTCTGGACCATAGCCAATTTCATCATTGGGCTTACTATAGGCCCAGGGTTTGTCATCACTGGGCCTGAGCCCAGTGTGTGTATAGTATGTATTGGGCCTAGTAGGCCTGTTATACATACTATACGTCATCATTCCCTAAATCCTATAAACTATGTTCTAATTGAGCGACACCTAAGAATGCCCTTTTAATTTTCAATTTCCACAATGCAAACACAATTCACGCATTAAATACAACGAACATCAAGTTAATAAATAACTACATGTTTAGTCAGACGTTCAAGCTAGTTTAATTTCACCTAGCCAGTTTTCCTACTTCTAACGCAAAATCAACTATTCAAACAAGAATCGACACAATAATCAATAACTAGGTTTCATGAAATCCTAAGAAAATACTAATAGATCTAGCCTAGCATAGTAATGAAAAGCAGAAAAAGAAATCAAACAATCATACGTAAACATATTTGAATGATTGAGTAAACAACTTATCTCTTCAATACAAAAATATATATAGGATTACATCTGTGACGGCGTCACTTGTTACTTGTGACGCCATCAGCTCGCCGTCATTAGGGTTTCAAATCTAGCACCAACGTATTGCGACGACGTCAGCTTGTAATTTGTAACATCGTCGCTCTTCATAATTCTGGTCATGACGCCGTCAGCTCGAGGCCGTCTCAATGGCCTGAGGTTTCACTGGTAAATTCTAAAAATACGAACTCTTCAATATCTTCAAGTGATGTCGTCACTTAGTGATTATGACGCCGTCCAAGCTCCTTCTTGTGACCTTTTTTTTCTGATGTTGTTGTTTTGTTTGTTTTTCCGTCTAATCGAGCCTAAAACATACCATTTTTAGCATTTGCTTCCTAAGTACCTAAAAATCAAATAGAAACGATTTGGGGCAATAAATGATCAAATGCGTATGGATTTAGAGGCTAAATGACCCCTTAAAATGTATAAAATTACACCTCATCAAATATTCCTACACTTGGGATTTGCTTGTCCTCAAGCAAATATGCTTTTATCCTAATCTATTTACAAGTTTGAGGGCATTTAGTATTGGGTTAAATAGAGTTTACAACATACTTGTTCTACAATAGTCTAACAAGCTCAGATTATATACTAGCACCTCACATAAAGTGTTTGGATTCTCTCATCTCTCGGGTGTATAAGTGATATAACATTATGGAAATGGACAAATAAACACTCTTTACCTGTCATAGCAGATAGATTATCTTTCTCTTAAGCAATACACGATTGTTTTTCAAATCAATATTTCATCAATCAGTGAATCTCAATTCTCTAGTTCACTCACTCCGTGTTGTCTACTTTGGGATCTTCCGGTTTGAGAATGGCTATATCAAGCTGCAAAACCCTGTTAAGGAGATTCTTAGGAATTCTACCTGATCACATGTAGTATTTATACTGATCAACGGGAAACCGTGGTTCTTGCAACCGTATTCAACGAAAGTGAACAAAGACACTTTCATGTGTTTTATTACTAATTGTTGTTTACAGGAACATCGAACGGTTGCAACTGATCGTAATTGAGAAGTCAATCCTTAACCACATGCTCACACATCATACTAAAGTTCAAATAAATCATGACAAGTGCACATCTACACTCTTTTGCTCAGATATCATCATGATAATTTTGCTTTTGTTCTGATATCATCATACTATGCTTCCGCTATGCTAATGCAAATATCATGATCCAACAAAGCTTCCACAACTCTGATGAAAAGATGTCATGATCCAATACTCTGAGCATGTCGGTCCAAAAGTCACAAAAATCACATGAAGGCAACAAAACAAAGGATGAGTCAAGAGATTTACGATGGCTGATGATCTCTAAGAAGGCTCAAAGAATTACCAACTTGTGGATCAGTTAAAGAACTCCAGTTGAAGTACAAAGCATGAGGACTTTGAAGAATCAAAGATTACGAGCTACAAAGTAAAGAGCGTGTAATAGAATGCTAGAACTCAAATTATAATATCTATTTGTAATTTAGGTGACCTCCCTTAGGGGAAGATTGTTAGGATTTAGAAAATTTGTAAGTTAAAGGCTCGGTCACCTCAAGTATGTATAAGCATTAGAAAGCTCGTATTCATAATCGTTTAGTTATGTTTAGTAGTTAGTTAAGTAATACCGTGGAGGATGGACGGGTGTTTACCCACTGTATGCCTGATCCACAGCCCGTAGGTGGCGTATTTGTAAGACACTATAAATACCCTTTGCCTACCAAGGAAAATGGTGGAGCTTCATCATATATTTTTCTTTCTCTTACTAGAAGTTCCCATTTCTCTCCATCTTTCTCTTTCTAGACTCACTACATTCGAACCATAAGTTATTGTGTTTGTGTGTTTATGATAACCAATATGATACAAAAGACAAGGTCAAAAGGAGACTTTCAAGTTAGCACAGAGGATGGTAATCTGTTAATCAAATAAGTAGCAGTTATAATACACTCAGACCACATATTCAAGGGATTCCCTCCCTGAAATAAAAGAGATCTAGCAATGTTATATCTTGGATTTCATAAATACATCAAATCATATTCAAATGAGGCGTATGAATTGAGTTTTAGAGAGAGAAAGTAAAGAGAGTTGGGAACTTGGTAAGAAAAATAAAAATGATATTATGAAGCTCCAACCCTCTACTTTAGGAGGTAGAGGGTATTTATAGTTTCTTACAAGACTCGCACGGTTGTGGATCGTGCATCGATTAATGGGTTAAATCCGTCTCTGATGTTTACTTAACAAACTACATATTAACATTACGTGACTATCTGAGCTTTCTACTTGAATACATATACTTGAGGTGACCAACTCTTTAACTACCGGATTTTCTAAATCCTAACAATCTCCCCCTCATGGAGGTCACCTCAATTTACATTGAACACAAACAGATATTACATTTTGATTGTTCTTGGATTCTTGATTAAGATCTTTGCTCTATAGTCCGTAGCCTTTGATTCTTCATGTTCCACATGTTTTGTTGACTCAAGTGGAGGTCTTTAACTGATCCACGTGATGATGAGTTTTGAGCCAGCATTGAGATCATCTGCCATCATAAATCTATGACTTATACTTTGAAGTGTTGTCATCATGTGAAGTTGTGACTTTTAGACTGACATGCTCACATTCTGGATCATGATATACTCTCATCAAAGTTGCGGAAGCTTTTGTTGATTCATAATATTTCCACCAGCGTAGCAGAAGCATGGAGTGAAAATATCAGAGCCAGTTGATGACGATATTCATTTATCATGATTTATTTATAAATGAATGTGTTGTGTGAGCATGCGGCTATGGATTGACTTCTCAATTACGGTCGGTTGCAAGCGTTGGGTGTACTGCATACAACGATTAGCAATAAAGCGCACGAGAGTGTCCTTGATCATTTTCGTTGAATTGAGGTACATGGTCCACGGTTCCCGTTGATCGGTCTGATGCTTGCTGTGATCGGTATAAATCAAGAATCCCCATGACGAGGGTTTAGCGTACGCTCTAGCTTTTTCAAACCGGAGCGTCTCAAAGACAACGAAGAGGGTAAGGAACAGCAATTGAGATTCGATTGATGAAGAAAAAGATTTGAAAAACAATTGTGTATTGCTTAATATAAAGTTTTTGCAATCTGACGAAGGTTTTATGAAAATCGGTTATCAATCATAAATACCCCTTTTAATTTTGAAAACATATCACACGTTTTCAAAGGTATCCGTCAATCCATTTCGGACCAAGTTTGATTCAAGATTGAATCGCCTATCGATTTCTATCCAGTTGTCACATGGTTGATCTATTGGATAGATTTCACATGCCACCCACCAAGAGCTTGTTTGAAGTTGGCTCTAGAACGATTTCCATCTTCATCGTGAATATTTTACATATCACTCGAATGTTCTGGCAATACCACAAGGATAATGTGTAGGACTCTTAAAATATATTCTCACTTTCCACATTGTGTGAAACAACAAGTCTTCAAGAATAATGTGTCCTAATGAGATATTGTGGATGATCTCTTTGGCTCTAGACTCAATCGTGCATATTTGGTTTTCTATGCTGGGAGGTAGGGAGGGTCTCCTTCTTCAATATCAAAAATCTCTAAGAGAAAGTCGATTGATTATGTAGGTTCCCCGTGAGAATGAAACAAGCCCTTTTAAGAGGAACTTGAGTTTGGGAAGTTTAATGCGGTTCGTCCTTTGGGTCCATGATGTCTTGTCTTCAATAAGGTGTTACCTTAGTAACCACCCATAGCATATGTATTGAACCGGTTTTACGCCTAAGGTTGAATTATTGGAGGGCTATTTCTTTTCACCCTTTTCACATTCATTTTCTTTTCATTCTTCAACCCCTTTAGTGCTTCTGAGAGATTTCATAACTAGAACCTTGTTGGGTTTATTCAGTTCTAGCTCTATCTTAGTCGCATTCTTCCCATATCTCACTTTTCTCCTTTTTTCATCATACCTAAGGACTTCAACACTATCTAGTGGATTGTCCCTGGGTAGATCCCTCCGGACTCTGGTACGGATAGGTGGAACGAATACCTAACTTAACCATCCTTATATCTCCATGCATAAAATAAATTGGTCGGTCTTTTGGTATTGTTCATTCCGCTTTGAAACCAATTGAAAACCATTTGAAAATCAATCAAGGTACTTGTGATATAAAATCAAAGCATTTTGTACCTTAATTGTTTTTGATATTTTAGAAAAGCTCCCCCTCAACATGTGCTTCACGTATTAGAAGTTGTTTAGCACATGGAGGCAAGATGACTTTGAAATCTTAGATTGAGAACGAAAGATCCAATCTTTTGATTAACATTTTCTAAAATGATCATCATCACTTCCCGATCAAATCTAGTATTTTAGGTACTTTGAATGAAATATTTTGGAAAGGATGAGGTTTTCTTATGATTGCTACCCCTCAATATGTGCATCGAGATTCAAAAGTGTTTTGCACATATTAGAGGAACTTACGCATAGAACAAATCAATCACGTTTCAATCCTTTTTGGTTTAAGATAAATGCTCCCCTTAACATGTGCATGGAAAATTTGAAAGCGTTTGGCATGTAGGAAGGAAGCTTGTTATTATATTTCTAAACCACTTATCAAATTATCAGTTTATATCCAATTTAAATCACAAATTCTCTCAGGTCACAATTTCAAATCCTTTGAGATTTGTGATCTCTATTGATTTAAATTAATTTTGAAACTTTGAAGGAGAATTGTGACTTGCTTTTGAAAA
Source organism: Chrysanthemum makinoi (assembly GCA_910596185.1). Lineage (NCBI taxonomy): Eukaryota > Viridiplantae > Streptophyta > Magnoliopsida > Asterales > Asteraceae > Chrysanthemum > Chrysanthemum makinoi. Next base: position 187,680,566 of record OU343221.1, read on the forward strand.
ACATTTTAACCGATAAGGATCGGATTCGGACTTTAAACTCCAATGATTAAACATGTTTAAGTATCTTATGAAAACCAACATAGCCTTGGTGCGGATCCATTGTATAAAAACATTGTTCTTTTTGATTATCTAAAATTAGACCATGCTAGATTCACGTTGCCAATTGTTTGAAAAACAACTTTTTGATTTGATTGAAATCATTCTCCCCCTCAATCAATGACATAAGTTGTTGGTAGGTGTTAGAGATTTTGACAAATGATAAGTCAGGATGATTTTCAAGAATATAGTCGAGTTATTTTTCAAAGCAATTTTGTTTTCATTAGATGACAAATATTTTTCAGAAGAATGCTTAGAAGAAAAAATATTTGTGATGGAAATATTTGTCTTTTTGGCGACAAACATTTGTTTTTAGAATCAGAGCATGAGGATTCAAAAATAAAACTAAGCATGGCTCTGTTCTTTCATTTAAAACTGGTTCTTTGCCTGAAATGACAATAAACCATCATTTTTCTCCATCTCGCTTTTTTTTTTTTTTTTTTTTTTTTAATTTTTTTTTAAAAAGTTTAAGTACAATCGCATCTAAAGACCTGTGTCATTCTTAGAGAGACAAATCAAAGACCGTAGATTTTATCGAAGAAAAGAAAAAGATGGGAAATTTTTTTTTGAAATTTTATATTATTCTATTTTTTTATGTGGGTTTTATAATTTTGTATTTTGCTTTTTGAATAAATATGTACAAGAGCTGGACGAAGAAAAGCTTTTACTCCTCGTCTTCCTCTTGAAGACGTTTGAGTGTTTCCGGTTGTAGACTCTTTAGACCAAGTCGTGGAAGGATAAACTCAAAACATTCTCTAGGAAGAGCTTTGGTGAAGATGTCTGCTAACTGATATTCAGTTTTCACAAAATATAGTTCCACCACACCGTTCTCCACTTGCTCCCTGATGAAATGATGTCGAATGTCGATATGTTTTGCTCTTGAATGTTTAACGTTGTTGCATGAGAGAGTAATGGCACTCTTGTTATCACAGTACAGAGGGATTTTGTTGAATTCAAAGCCATAGTCAGATAATTGGGATCTCATCAATAGGATTTGAGCACAACAAGATGACATAAGCTATAGTATTCTGTCTCTGTAGAGGATATAGAGGTACTCATTTGTTACTTTGAAGACCC
>OU343221.1:187681838-187935567 GCA_910596185.1 Chrysanthemum makinoi
CCTAAGGTCGCGGTTAGGGTGGGGAGGTTTGCTATCATCTTCTTCATCTGTTTTAAAATCTTCCCTCCGCCTCTTTAGTCCATTGAAAGTCACTCTTTTTTGTACACTTTTGAGTGTTTTAAGAATGGTAGTGACTTTTCATTGGAATAGCCAAGAATCTATTCAAACTTGCTAGCTTCCCATTCAGCCTTTGAACGTCTTTGAGGCATTTGGTTGGGATGTTTAGTCTGACCTCCGCTTTGTTTGGGCATACTTTTATTCCTTTAGTGTTCACGTATACCCTAAGAACATTTCTTCTTCCATTCCGAAAGTGCACTTCTTGGGATTTAGCTTCATGTTTATTTCCCTACGCGTTTGAAAGTTTCGCTATGTCCTTAGTATTTCTTCCCTCAGCTGACTTTTTTGATTACTAAGTCATCGACATATACTTTTAGGTTTCTACCAATTTGTTTGTGGAAAGCTTTGTCTACTCTACTTGTGGTATGTGGCTCTGCGTTTTTTTAGTCAAATGGCATCTTAGTGTAGCAAAATATTCCTTGATTTGTGATGAAGGCTGTTTTTTCCTCATCTTCTTTTTCCATCTGGATTTGGTGATAGCCTTTGTATACATCCTGGAAACATTTGAAGGGGTATCCGCATAGTGACTCCACTTTCAATCTATCTCACGGTAGCGGGTAACCATCTTTAGGACAGGCTTTATTAAGGTCGCGAAGTCAAATTCTCCGATTACGTCATGCTTTGCTACCATTACGGGTTGGCTAACCGGTTTGTGATAATGTACTTCCTTCATGATTCCTGCATCCACAAGTTTTTCTACTTCTTCTTGTATCGCCTTGTTCCTTTCCGGTGCTTGACCTATTTTCTTTTGCCTTATTGGAGTATACCCTTCCCGTATGTTTAAGTTATGTTACGCTATGTGTCTGGGACACCCGTCATGTATTTGGACACCAGCGAATATATCCAAGTTTTTCTTGGTCAGGTCCACCTAAGCTTCTTTTCGTCCTTGGTGATAGGGTTGACCCAATTTCTATTGTTTGTTACGGATGTTGGGATGTATTGCCGCGTGTATTCACTTTTTCATAGTGCGTGGCGTGGTTGCAAACCATAGTACATTCCTACTTGAGACCATTCGCTTTACTACGAATCGTGAGCACTCCTTTCTACCGGGATCTTTATCATTACGTGCGCGTTGAAGGCGACCTGTAGCTTTCGCAACCCCGACCTTCCTATAATCTCGTTATATGGCGATTGGGACCTTACCACCACGAAGTTCATCCATCGCTGATGCGAATGCTTTCGTCATCCTGATTTTAGTAAACAACGATATCTTGCCTCGGCCATATTACTTCTCTCTTTGATCCCATAAGGGGTTGTGGGGGCACCATTTGCCTTTTATTTAGGGCGGGTCTTCGAGCAATGCTGGTATAGGACTTCTGATGCGGAGTCTCCATCGACATACATTCGGTGTATAAAGTGTCCACCTATCTCTGCTTCGATGACCATTGGTCCGTCATTCCCTTCTTCTTCCGTAAGTGATGGGAACGAAATGTTCTTGTTTGTGGAAAAACTTTGTGTAATTTTTTGTCTTATCACCGTTCTTTGAAATTACCATCGGAGTTACAAGAGGCATATCTTTTCTGATGTTTCCCTTTTTAGGGTGCTTTGGACTGATCTTTGCCACTATTTTGTTTAAGTTCCTTTATCACGTTTGACAGCTTTCCGGTTCTCAGCAATTCTTCTATCTGTCTTTTTAGGTGCATGCATTCTTATGTGCTGTGTCCTACTTCTCCATTGAACTCATAATGTTTGTTGGCGTTTATTTTCTCAATCGGTGTAAGCATTTGGTGGAGGGTTTGAATTTCGCCTTTTCAGCGTAATATTTCTTTAGGTGTTTTGAAAAGAAGGGTAAGCCTGTCTTGCTTTCGGTCCATCCGAGTTGATTCATGCCCTCTCTTGTTGGTTCTCCCAGACTCATGTGGCTTCCATTGCAGGAGGGTAGCGCCCTCCTTTTTCGTGATTGCCAGCGGCTACCTCCCCACCGGAGGAAGATCACAGTTACCCTCATCATCTCGTCCACCAATTTAGGTATATTATAATGTAACCTCTTAATTAACTCGGGGTTAGTGATTCCATGCATGAAGCTGGAAACCTTCATGACTTCCGGAGCTCCTTTGACATCCCTACTTTCCTCCCTGAACCTTTTCACGAAGTCTTCTATGGTTTCTCCTTCCTTCTGTTTGATATGATGAAGTTCTACGGGATCCTTTATGCACTTCTTTTAACTTCCTTCAGTTCGTCATAACTGTCTACCGATTCCGGTGGGAGATCGTCGAACCATACCCTAGCGGATCCGGTGTGGGTAGAGTTGAATATGTGGCACCATGTGGGCATAGCCCATCGTTCTACCTTTTCCGCTATTTGAAATTTTTTTAAGTGGTCCTCTGGGTCTTCACTTCCGTGGTATGTCTTCACATTGGTAGGCATTCGCGTCTTCTTGAGCATGTCAAAATAGCGAATGCTTGGGTGGCAGTGCGTTCTCCTTGCACACCCATGGCCTAGCTAAGTAAAACCGTTCTCGACATCCGAATTTTGCCTCTTTGACCGGAGCTCCGGTGTTCGTTTCCGTGTCTTAAAGCTTCGGTGCCGTCGGTCCTCCGTGAGTATGTTCGACTACCTCCATATCCTCGAGGAGTAGGTTTCCGTTCTTTGCGAAGAAGAATGGCGGTGAGTGCCTCTGTCCTCTTCTTCGGATATGCCACGGTTAGTTCTCTCTGTGCTTCCGGAACACATGGAGATACTTTTCTCTCTGTTTCCAAGTCTTTGGGCAGCTTTTCGCGCAACCGAACACTTCTTCCTTTTCAGCGATTTTCTTCCGCGGTATCTGGATGAAGCGCCAAGCTGAGGAGTTCTCCCTCGTGTTCCGGCTTCTCGGTTCGATCTTCTTTCTCGGATCTTTCCTTTGCACTTGCCTTTTGGATTGGATTCTTTGTGATGCTTGCTAAAGTCTAATCCGGTTTTCACCGTTCTCTGATGATTATCCTTCCTGTTTCGAAATTTCTCTGTCATAATGGGTAAGATCTGTTCATAGTACTTGTCGTGATGCTTCTTGATGGTACCGGCGGATGCGGACTCATCGGGTCCTTCCAAATCTATCGCGTTTTCTTTTTTCCTTGTTCCGCACGAGATACAGGGCGGGCGTAAGATCGAACGAGCTCTTTTGAGTAAGCATCTTTTCTTTTTGAACGGTTGTATACTTGGGTCCCACGGATGGCGTAACTTGTTAGTACAATTTGTGTGACGGGTGGTAACATATCGCATCTGACTTGTGGTTGGGCCAACAAGCTTCTATGGCTGATCTTATACTAATCATAGTTTGAATGAGATTCACACTGAAAAGGTAAACCGTTAGTCTTACCGTGGGGGCCGGACCCACGATTAGACTTCTGGCGTGAGTAAGCGCATTCTTGAGAGGAACAAAGGTATGTATGTGTAATTATGAGAGAGAAAGTTATACCTTGTATGGGGATTAGAGCCCCTTTTATAGGAGAGGTTTACCGCTAGGGTTCCCTTGATTCTCGCATATAGTATTTAGTCACGAGAATGGGACCCTTGGGGACAAGGGTTTCGTGTTTAATGTGAGCGGACATAAGAGGTCTAACGGTTGAAGGTTCGACCCATTATGTTTCTAGCGTCGTCTTGAGGTCGGACCATAGCCAATTTCATCATTGGGCTTACTATAGGCGAGGGTTTGTCATCAGGGCACGAGCCCGATATTGTGTATAGTATGTATTGGGCCTAGTAGGCTGCTTACATACTATCGTCATCATTCTAAATCCTATAAACTATGTTCTAATTGAGCGACACCTAAGAATGCCCTTTTAATTTTCAATTTCCACAATGCAAACACAATTCACGCATTAAATACAACGAACATCAAGTTAATAAATAACTACATGTTTAGTCAGACGTTCAAGCTAGTTTAATTTCACCTAGCCGGTTTTACTTCTAGCATAAAATCAACTATTCAAACAAGAATCGACACAATAATCAATAACTAGGTTTCATGAAATCCTAAGAAAATACTAATAGATCTAGCCTAGCATAGTAATGAAAAGAAAAGCAGAAAAAGAAATCAAACAATCATACGTAAACATATTTGAATGATTGAGTAAACAACTTATCTCTTCAATACAAAAATATATATAGGATTACATCTGTGACGGCGTCACTTGTTACTTGTGACGCCATCAGCTCGCCGTCATTAGGGTTTCAAATCTAGCACCAACGTATTGCGACGACGTCAGCTTGTAATTTGTAACATCGTCGCTCTTCATAATTCTGGTCATGACGCCGTCGACTGAGGGCCGTCTCAATGGCCTGAGGTTTCACTGGTAAATTCTAAAAATACGAACTCTTCAATATCTTCAAGTGATGTCGTCACTTAGTGATTATGACGCCGTCCAAGCTCCTTCTTGTGACCTTTTTTTTCTGATGTTGTTGTTTTGTTTGTTTTTCCGTCTAATCGAGCCCAAAACATACCATTTTTAGCATTTGCTTCCTAAGTACCTAAAAATCAAATAGAAACGATTTGGGGCAATAAATGATCAAATGCGTATGGATTTAGAGGCTAAATGATCCCTTAAAACGTATGAAATTACACCTCATCAAATATTCCTACACTTGGGATTTGCTTGTCCTCAAGCAAATATGCTTTTATCCTAATCTATTTACAAGTTTGAGGGCATTTAGTATTGGGTTAAATAGAGTTTACAACATACTTGTTCTACAATAGTCTAACAAGCTCAGATTATATACTAGCACCTCACATAAAGTGTTTGGATTCTCTCATCTCTCGGGTGTATAAGTGATATAACATTATGGAAATGGACAAATAAACACTCTCTACCTGTCATAGCAGATAGATTATCTTTCTCTTAAGCAATACACGATTGTTTTTCAAATCAATATTTCATCAATCAGTGAATCTCAATTCTCTAGTTCACTCACTCCGTGTTGTCTACTTTGGGATCTTCCGGTTTGAGAATGGCTATATCAAGTACGCAAAACCACATTAGGAGATTCTTAGAATTCTACGATCACATGTAGTATTTATCTTGATCAACGGAAACCGTGGTTCTTGCACTGCATATTCAACGAAAGTGAACAAAGACACTTTCATGTGTTTTATTACTAATTGTTTCACGGGAACATCGAGCGGTTGCAACCGATCGTAATGAAGTCAATCCTTAACCACATGCTCACACATCATACTAAAGTTCAAATAAATCATGACAAGTGCACATCTACACTCTTTTGCTCAGATATCATCATGATAATTTTGCTTTTGTTCTGATATCATCATACTATGCTTCCGCTATGCTAATGCAAATATCATGATCCAACAAAGCTTCCACAACTCGATGAAAAGATGTCATGATCCAATACTCACGAGCATGTGGTCCAAAAGTCACAAAAATCACATGAAGGCAACAAAACAAGGATGAGTCAAGAGAATTTCACGATGGTGATGATGATCTCTAAGAAGGCTCAAAGAATTACCAACTTGTGGATCAGTTAAAGAACTCCAGTTGAAGTACAAAGCATGAGGACTTTGAAGAATCAAAGATTACGAGCTACAAAGTAAAGAGCGTGTAATAGAATGCTAGAACTCAAATTATAATATCTATTTGTAATTTAGGTGACCTCCCTTAGGGGAAGATTGTTAGGATTTAGAAAATTTGTAAGTTAAAGGCTCGGTCACCTCAAGTATGTATAAGCATTAGAAAGCTTCATTATTCATGTCGTTTAGTTATGTTTAGTAGTTAGTTAAGTAATACCGTGGAGGATGGACGGGTGTTTACCCACTGTATGCCTGATCCACAGCCCGTAGGTGGCGTATTTGTAAGACACTATAAATACCCTTTGCCTACCAAGGAAAATGGTGGAGCTTCATCATATATTTTTCTTTCTCTTACTAGAAGTTCCCATTTCTCTCCATCTTTCTCTTTCTAGACTCACTACATTCGAACCATAAGTTATTGTGTTTGTGTGTTTATGATAACCAATATGATACAAAAGACAAGGTCAAAAGGAGACTTTCAAGTTAGCACAGAGGATGGTAATCTGTTAATCAAATAAGTAGCAGTTATAATACACTCAGACCACATATTCAAGGGATTCCCTCCCTGAAATAAAAGAGATCTAGCAATGTTATATCTTGGATTTCATAAATACATCAAATCATATTCAAATGAGGCGTATGAATTGAGTTTTAGAGAGAGAAAGTAAAGAGAGTTGGGAACTTGGTAAGAAAAATAAAAATGATATTAAAGCTCAACCCTCTACTTTGGAGGTAGAGGGTATTTATAGTTTCTTACAAGACTCGCCTCCTACGGGTTGTGGATCAGGCATACAGTGGGTAAAGACCCGTCCGTCCTCCACGGTGTTACTTAAAAAACTACATATTAACATACGTGACTTCACATTCTGAGCTTTCTCGAATACATATACTTGAGGTGACCGCTCTTTAACTACGGATTTTCTAAATCCTAACAATCTCCCCCTCATGGAGGTCACCTCAATTTACATTGAACACAAACAGATATTACATTTTGATTGTTCTTGGATTCTTGATTAAGATCTTTGCTCTATAGTCCGTAGCCTTTGATTCTTCATGTTCCACATGTTTTGTTGACTCAAGTGGAGGTCTTTAACGATCCCGTGATGATGAGTTTTGAGCCAGCATTGAGATCATCTGCCATCATAAATCTATGACTTATACTTTGAAGTGTTGTCATCATGTGAAGTTGTGACTTTTAGACTGACATGCTCACATTCTGGATCATGATATACTCTCATCAAAGTTGCGGAAGCTTTTGTTGATTCAATATTTCCACCAGCGTGGCGAAGCATGGGTGAAAATATCGAGCCGTTGATGACGATATTCATTTATCATGATTTATTTATAAATGAATGTGTTGTGTGAGCATGCGGCTATGGATTGACTTCTCAATTCATTGCACAAGCGTTGGGTGTACCTGCATACAACGATTAGCAATAAAGCGCCGCGAGTGTCCTTGATCATTTTCGTTGAATGAGTATGGTCCACGGTTCCCCGTTGATCGTCAAGCTACTGTGATCGGTATAATGAAGAATCCCCTTGTGAGGTTTCATGACTGCTCTAAGATTCTCAAACCGGAACGTCGAAGACAACCGAGGTGTGAACCTAACAGATTCACTGATGTGATTTGAACAATTGTGTATTGCTTAATATAAAGAGTTTTGCAATACGACGAAGGTTTTATGAAAATCAGTTATCAATCATAAATACCCCTTTTAATTTTTGAAAACATATCACACAGTTTTTCAAAGGTATCCGTCAATCCATTTCCTGGACCAAGTTTGATTCAAGATTGAATCGCCCTATCGTTTCTATCCAGTTGTCACATGGTTGATCTATTGGATAGATCTCACATGCCACCCACCAAGAGCTTGTTTGAAGTTGGCTCTAGAACGATTTCCATCTTCATCGTGAATATTTTACATATCACTCAGATGTTCTGGCAATACCACAAGGATAATGTGTAGGACTCTTAAGATATATTCTCACTTTCCACATTGTGTGAAACAACAAGTCTTCAAGAATAATGTGTCCTAATGAGATATTGTGGATGATCTCTTTGGCTCTAGACTCAATCGTGCATATTTGGTTTTCTATGCCGGAGACTAGGGAGAGGGTCTCCTTCTTCAATATCAAAAATCTCTAAGAGAAAGTCGATTGATTATGTAGGTTCCCCGTGAGAATGAAACAAGCCCTTTTAAGAGGAACTTGAGTAGCTTGGGAAGTTTAGTGCAGTTCGTCACTGGGTCCATGATGTCTTGTCTTCAATACCGGTGTTACCTTAGTAACCACCAGTAGGATATGTATTGAACCCGGTTTCTGCCCTAAGGTTGAATTATTGGAGGGCTATTTCTTTTCACCCTTTTACATTCATTTCTTTTTCATTCTTCAACCCCTTTAGTGCTTACGAGACATAACTAGAACCTTGTTGGGTTTATTCCAGTTCTAGCTCTATCTCAGTCCGCACTCTTCCCATATTCTCATTTTTCTCCTTTTTTCATCATACCTAAGGACTTCAACACTATCTAGTGGATTGTCCCTGGGTAGATCCCTCCGACTCTGGTTGGATCGTGGGAACGAATACCTAACCTAACCATCCTTATATCTCCATGCATAAAATAAATTGGTCGGTCTTTTGGTATTGTTCATTACGCTTTGAAACCAATTGAAAACCATTTGAAAATCAATCAAGGTACTTGTGATATAAAATCAAAGCATTTTGTACCTTAATTGTTTTTGATCTTTTAGAAATGCTCCCCCTCAACATGTGCTTCCGCATTATTAGAAGTTGTTTTAGCACTGGGCAAGATGACTTGAAATCTTAGATTGAGAGAAAGATCAATCTTTTGATTAACATTTTCTAAAATGATCATCATCACTTCCCGATCAAATCTAGTATTTTAGGTACTTTGAATGAAATATTTTGGAAAGGATGAGGTTTTCTTATGATTGCTACCCCTCAATATGTGCATCGAGATTCAAAAGTGTTTTGCACATATTAGAGGGAACTTACGCAAGACAAATCAATCACGTTTCAATCCTTTTTGGTTTAAGATAAATGCTCCCCCTTAACATGTGCATGGAAAATTTGAAAACGTTTGGCACATGTAGGAAGGAGAGCTTGTTATTATATTTCTAAACCACTTATCAAATTATCAGTTTATATCCAATTTAAATCACAAATTCTCTCCCGGTCACAATTTTCAAATCCTTTGAGATTTGTGATCTCTATTGATTTAAATTAATTTTGAAAACTTTTGAGGAGAATTGTGACTTGCTTTTGAAAAACATTTTAACTGATAAGGATCAGATTCTGAGACTTTAAACTCCAATGATTAAACATGTTTAAGTATCTTATGAAAACACAACCTTAGCCTTGGTCTGGATCCAATTGTATAAAAACATTGTTCTTTTTGATTATCTAAAATTAGACCATGCTCGATTACGTGCCAATTGTTTGAAAAGTAACTTTTTGATTTGATTGAAATCATTCTCCCCCTCAATCAATGACATAAGTTGTTGACTGAGTGTTAGAGATTTTGACAAATGATAAGTCCAGATGATTTTCAAGTATAGTCAGAGTTATTTTCAAAGCAATTTTGTTTTCATTAGATGACAAATATTTTTCAGAAGAATGCTTAGAAGAAAAAATATTTGTGATGGAAATATTTGTCTTTTTGGCGACAAACATTTGTTTTAGAATCAGCATGAGGATTCAAAATAAAACTAAGCATGGCTCTGTTCTTTCATTTAAAACTGGTTCACCACGAAATGACAATAAACCATCATTTTCTCCATCTTTTTTTTTTTTAAAAAAAAGTTTTAAGTAATCGAACTTCATCTAAGACACATTGTCATTCTTAGAGACAAATCAAAGACCGTAGATTTTATCGAAGAAAAGAAAAAGATGGGAAATTTTTTTTTGAAATTTTATATTATTCTATTTTTTTATGTGGGTTTTATAATTTTGTATTTTGCTTTTTGAATAAATATGTACAAGAGCTGGACGAAAGCTTTTACTCTCGTCTTCCTCTTGAAGACGTTTGAGTGTTTCGGTTGTAGACTCTTTAGACCAAGTCGGTAAGGAGGATAAACTCAAAACATTCTCTAGGAAGAGCTTTGGTGAAGATATGCGCTAACTGATATTGATTTCACAAAATATAGTTCCACCACACCGTTCTCCACTTGCTCCCTGATGAAATGATGTCGAATGTCGATATGTTTTGCTCTTGAATGTTTAACGTTGTTGCATGAGAGAGTAATGGCACTCTTGTTATCCTGATCTGAGAGGGATTTTGTTGAATTCAAAGCCATAGTCAGATAATTGGGATCTCATCAATAGGATTTGAGCACAACAAGATGACATGGCTATGTATTCTGTCTCTGTAGAGGATATAGAGGTACTCATTTGTTACTTTGAAGACCAGCTCACAAGCTTATCACTGGCTGAGCACCTCTGAAGTGCTTGACGTGTATCTTGACACCCTGCATGGTGGAAGCATCTGCATAGGCTGTTAGTGACATACCAATATCCTTGGTACCAAAGTCCCATGTTGATGGTTCCTTGGAGATACCGAAGACCCGTTTAACCGCTTCAAGGTGCTTTTTGGTAGGCTTAGCCTGGTACTAGCACACATGCATCTGACCGAACAAAATGTCTAGTCTCTTGGCGGTGAGGTACATCGAGGATCCAATCATACTACGATATTTAGTTTGGTCAACCATGATACCTGAGTGGTCCTCATCCAGTTTAGTACGCTCCACCATTGGAGTGTCAACAGTCTAAGAATCAAATCCAAATTTCTTTAAGATCTCATTAGCATATTTAGATTGATTGATTGATAAAAATGCCTCAGGACTTTGTGAAATTTGTAATCCCAAGAAAAATGACATTTGTCCCATCATTGACATTTGAAATTTGGAGCCCAACTCCTTAGAAAAACGGTCCTGCATTCATTGGGAATCAGGTCAGGCAAAAATATCATCAACATAGATTTGAACATGAATTAAGTGTTTGCGACTTTTCTCGTTGAACAATGTCGGATCAATTGCTCATTTTCTTTGAATCCATTAGATACAGAAACGATGGCGTGTCGTACCATGCCCTTGGAGCTTGCTTCAAACCTTAAAGGGCCTACTTCAAGCGATAGACATGAGTAGGATGCTCTGGATTCACAAAACCAATTTGTAGCCGAATACTACCTCTTTCATATCTCCGTAAAGCAGTCTTTACATCCATCTGATAGACTACCATGTTCTTACTAGCAGCGTTAGCCAAGAAGATTTTGATTGCCTCGATGCATGCAACTAGAGCAAATGATCTTTCAAAGTCAATACCTTCCTCTTGATGGTATCCTTTAGCAACCAGTCGAGCCTTGTTCTTTAGCACATCACCATGTTTATCAAGTTTTACTTTGAAGATCCATGTAACATATTGGATTTCATAAACACATCAAACCATGATCACAAGGGGCGTATACTTTAGGTTTTAGAGAGAGAAAGTTTAGAGGTTTAGGGAACTTAGTGAGAGAAATTAAAAGTATTATTATGAGCTCCAACCCTCTACCTTGGGAGGTAGGTAGAGGGTATTTATAGTATCTTACATAAACGCCACCTATGGGCTGTGGATCAGGCATACAGTGGGTAAAGACCCGTCCGTCCTCCACGGTGTTTCATAACTAAATACTACCTATCATTAAATAACTATGACTAAGAGCATTCTAATGATTACATACACTTGAGGTGACCGACACTTTAATAACTGGATTTACTAAATCCTAACAATCTCCCCCTAAGGGAGGTCACCTCAAATTTCAATGAATACAAACATATATTACATTAATATTGTTCTTGGATTCTTGTTAAAGTTCTTTGCTCTGTAGCCCGTAGTCTATTATTCTTCATATTTTGCATGTTTGGTTAATCTGAGTGGAGGTCTTTACCTGATCCACGTGATAATGAGTTTTGAGCCAGCTTTGAGATCATCAGCTACAATAAATCTCTGACTCTTCCTTTGTAGTGTTGACATTATGTGATTTTGTGACTTTTGGACCGACATGCTCACATTCTGGATCATGATATCTTATCATCAGAGTAGCGGAAGCTTTAGATGATTCATGATATTTGCTGCAGTATAGCAGAAGCATGGAGCGAAAATATCAGAGTCGTTGATGCACGTATCATGATTTCTTTAGAAATGAATGTGTTGTGTAAGCATGCGGCTATGGATTGACCTTTCCATTCTGATCAGCTGCAAACGTTGGGTGTACCTGTATACAATAGTTAGCAATAAAGCGCACGAAAGTGTCTTTGATCACTTTCGTTGAATTGAGGTACAAGGCCCACGGTTCCCCGTTGATCAGTACAAGTACTGCTTGTGATCAGGTATAATTCCGAAGAATCTCCTTGACAGGTTTTCTTGGTGCTTCTAGCCGTTCTCAAACCGGAGCGTCTCAAAGACAACAGGTGAGTGAACCGCGAATTTGAGATTCGATTGATGAAAGAGATTTGACAAACAATCGTGTACTGCTCAATAAAGTGTTTTTGCAATACAATGAAGGTTTTAAGAAAAATCAATTATCAATCATAAACACCTTTTATATTTGAAATATTAATACACAGTCGATGTGCTAGAGAAGAGAATTTTAAGCATAACGACGGTTTTCAAAGGTATCCGTCAATCCATAACCTGAACCAGGATTGATTCATAATTTTAAATCTCCCCATTGTTTCACGTTCAGTTGTCACATGGTTGATCTATTGGATAGATCTCACATGCCACCTACAAGAGCTTGTTTGATGTTGGCTCCAAAAGGCTTTCCATCTTCATTGTGAATATGTTTGCATATCACTCGGATGTTCTGGCAATACCACAAGGATAATGCGTAGGACTCTTAAAATATATTCTCCCTTTCCACATTTTGTGAAACAGAGAGTCTTCATTGACGTTCCTAATGAGATTTATTTGATGATCTCGTGGCTCTAGACTCAATAGTGCATTTGGTTTACTATGCGGGAGACTAGGGGAGAGGTCTCTTCTTCAATATCAACAATCTCTAAGAGAAAGTCGATAGATTATGTAGGTTCCCGTGAGAATGAAACAAGTCCTTTTAAGAGGAACTTGAGTAGTTTGGGAAGTTGTAGTGTAGTGCGTCCTTCCATGACGTCTTGTCTTCAATACGGTGTTACCTTAGTAACAACCAGTAGCATATGTATTGAACCCGGTTTCTGCCCTAAGGTTGAATTATTGGACGGCTATTTATTTTCACCCTTTTCACATTTATTTCTTTTTCATTCTTCAACCCTTTCAGTGCTTACCGAGACTTCATGACTAGAACCTTGTTGGGTTTATTCCAGATGTAGCTCTATCTCAGTCCGCACTCTTCCTGTTTCTTACTTTTCTCCTTTTTTCATCATACCTAAGGACTTCTACACTATATAGTGGATTGTCCCTGGTAGATCCCTCCGGTTCTGGCTGGATCTTGGGAGCGAATACCTAACCTAACCATCCTTATATCACCATATATAAAGTAAATTTGGTCGGTGTTTTTGGTATTGTTCATCATCCATTGTAACCAATTGAAAACCATTTGAAAATCAATCCAGATACTTGTGATATATTATCAAAGAATTTTGTACTTGAATTGTTTTTTATATGTTACAAAAAGAGCTCCCCCTCAACGTGTGCATTGTATATTTGAAATCGTTTTTGCACATGGAGGCAAGAGGAAGAATTCAATTCATTGATTAATCATTTTTTAAAAATATCGACATCACCTTCCCGATCAAGATTAGTATTTTTCATACTTGGTTAAAGATATTTTTGGGAAAGAATGTGGTTTTCAGAAGGTTGCTCCCCCTCAATATGTGCATCGAGATTCGAAAGTGTTTTGCACATATTAGGGAAAACCTGCACTTAGAACCAAATCACTCACGTTTCAATTCCTTTTTGGTTTGATATAGATGCTCCCCCTTACCATGTGCATGGAAAATTTGAAATCGTTTGGCACATGTAGGGAGGAGAGCTTGCTAATCACATATAAAACCATTTATCGAATTATCAGTTTAAGACCAATTTAAATCGCAAATTCTCCCCCGATCACAATTTTAAATTCATTTAAGATTTGTGATCTCTATAGATTTAAATTGATTTTGAAAGCTTTTGAGGAGAATAGTGACTTGCTTATGAAAACATTTAACCGATAAGGATCCAATCTGAGGCTTTAAACTCCAAAGATTAAACATGCTTGAGTATCTTTTGAAAACATGACATAACCTTGGTCTAAACCAATTGTATGACAAATAACCTTTTGATATAAGTGAAATCATTCTCCCCCTCAATAAATGACATTAGTTGTTGATTGAGAGATAGAGATTTTGACAAATGTCAAGTCCAGATGATTTTCAAAAATTGTATCCGAGTTATTTTTTTTATTAGTTTTCATTTAGAAGGAAAAATACTTGTGAAGGAAACATTTGTCTTTTTATTGACAAACATTTGTTTTTACAATCAGAGCATGAGATTTGAAAAATAAGATAAAGCATGGCTCTGTTCTTTCTTTTAAAAACGGGTTATAGACTGAAATGACTATAAACCATTTGTTTTCCTTTCTCCCAAAATAGTTTTTTTTTTTTTTTTTTTTTTAATATGTACATTCGAACAACATCTAAAGACCCGTGTCACTCTTTGAATGACAACACAAAAACCGTAGATATTATCGAATCAAGAAAAACATGACAAAATGACAAAATTTTAACATTTTTCGAGTTTTTCAAATTTTTATGGATTTTTTTTAAAGTTTTATATTTTTCTATTTGCTTTTTGTTGGTTTTGTAATTTTGTATTTTGCTTTTTGAATAAATATTTACAAGAGATAGATGAAGAAAAAACGTTTACTCCTCGTCTTCCTCTTGAAGACGTTTGAGTGTTTCCGGTTGTAGACTCTTTAGACCAAGTCGTGGAAGGATAAACTCAAAACGTTCTCTAGGATGAGCTTTGGTGAAGATCTCGCTAAGCGGTATAGGTCCTCACAAAAAATATAGTTCCACCACACCGTTCTCCACATGCTCTCTGATGAAATGATGTCGAATGTCGATATGCTTTGCTCTTGAATGTTGAACATTGTTGCATGAGAGAGCAATGACACTTTTGTTATCACAATACAGAGGGATTTTGTTGAATTCAAATCCATAGTCAGATAATTGGGATCTCATTCATAGGATTTGAGCACAACAAGATGACATGGCTATGTATTTAGCCTCTGTTGAGGATATAGAAGTACTCATTTGTTTCTTTGAAGACCAGCTTACAAGCTTATCAACCAAAAACTGAGCACCTCCTGACGTGGTTCGACGTGTATCTTGACATCCTACATGGTCGACATGCATAGGTCATTAGTGACATACCGGTGTCCTTCGGGTACCAAAGTCCCATGTTGATGGTTCCTTGGAGATACCGAAGACCCGTTTAACCGCTTCAAGGTACTTTTTGGTAGGCTTAGCCTGGTATCTAGCACACATGCACGGAGATGTCACGGTCTACTTGTAGTAAGGTACATGGGGAACCAATCATACTACGATATTTAGTTTGGTCAATCATGATCCCTGAGTGGTCCTCATCCAGTTTATTACGCTCCACCATGGGAGTGTCAACAGGGTCTAAGAATTAAATCCAAATTTCTTTAAAATCTCATTAGCATATTTAGATTGATTGATAAAAATGCTTCTGGGACTTTGTGAAATTTGTAATCCCAAGAAAAATGACATTTGTCCCATCATTAACATTTGAAATTTGGAGCCCATCTCCTTAGAAAAACGGTCACATTCATTGGGGTCAGTCAAGGCAAAAATAATATCATCTACATAGATTTGAACGTGAATTAAGTGTTTGCCTGAATTTCTGGTGAACAATGTCAGATCAACTGCTCCTTTAATGAATCCATTAGATAGAAGAAACTTTGATAGCGTATCGTACCATGCCCTTGGAGCTTGCTTCAAATCGTAAAGGGCCTTCTTCAAGCGATAGACATGAGTAGGATGCTCTGGATTCACAAAACCTTCAGGTTGGCTGACGTATACAACTTCCTTAAGATCTCCGTTAAGAAAAGCTGTCTTTACATCCATCTGATAGACTACCATGTTCTTACTTGCAGCATTAGCCAGGAAGATTCCGATTGCCTCGATACGTGCAACTGGAGCAAATGATTCTTCAAAGTCAATACCCTCCTCTTGGCGGTATCCTTTTGCAACCAATCGAGCCTTGTTCTTTATAACATCACCATGCTCATCAAGTTTTACTTTGAAGATCCACTTTAGAGCAATGATCATAGCACAGTCAGGGGCAGGTACTAATTCCCATACATCTAGTCGATCAAACTCATGAATTTCTTCTTGCATGGCATTGACCAGCTATCTTCATTCATGGCGGTTTAACGTCTTTTGGTTCGACTTTAGATAGTACGGAATTAAAGCACCATAAGGCATTAGTTGCAAGTTGTTTCGAGTGGATATTGGGCGAAGGTTTCCAATGATGTTATCAATGGATGGTCATGTCCATTTTCTAAGGTGTTAGTGTGGTTGTTGTTGAGGCGAAGTAGCGAGTCGTTTTCTCGATGAAGATGGTTCTAATGATGGTTAGGAGCAAATATGTTCTCAAAGGGAGCATTTTGGAGTAGCAAATGGTTTATCTCCATCATAGGTGCCAAAACAATTCCATGTACACTTTCGATGATTGAGTTTGATGATGAGCAGTTGATCGGCGGCGCTTCTTGACTCAATGACATAGAGGCTGAAGGGTTATCTATGTTGGCGAGGATGGGGCAGCCTCTGTTGATGGATTTGACAGATCATTAGCAATTGGCTCATAGTGTTCATCAAACATTGGATCAAACAATTTCTTCAAATCATCTTCTGAAGGAGGTACATAAGGAGTTCTTGGTGAGAGAGATTTTGTACAAGAGAGGAACTAATGGGACTACTAATGAAAGGTTGTGATGCGGGTCTAGAACTTTATTGTCACAGGCCATTTGCCGGACAGCTCATCGAACGTGACGTGAATAGTTTCCATGATATCTCGAGTTCTTTTGTTGTAGATTCGGTAACCCTTCTTGTTTGATGCATAACCTACAAAAACTCCAATGTCCGCCTTAGCTCTCAATTTACCTAAATCTTGACCGTCATTCGTTGGATAGCACAACGCACCAAACACACTAAGGTAGGAGAGATCAGGTTTTCGTTTATGGACAAGTTCATATGGAGTTTTCCATGAGATGTGTATGAGGAACGATTTTGGGTGTAGCAAGCAGTGGCAATGGCTTCAGCCCAAAGAAACATTGGAACCTTTGAATAAATTAGCATTGTTCTTGCGGCTCCACAAGAGTTCGATTTCGTCTTTCAACTACACCGTTCTGTTGAGGAGTTCATGGAACACTTATTTGATGACTGATTCCAACACTTTCATAAAATTGAATTAAGTCTTTGTTAACAACTCATTGCCATTGTCTGTTCGAACAATTCTAACATGTTAAAGTCGAACACGAAGTTGCTTGATAAGTTTGATGATGACATCAGGTTTCATCCTTTGTCTAAAAAACTTTACCCAAGTAAATCGAGAGTAGTCATCAACAACGACTAAAATATATTTCTTCCCATTTATTGTTTGCACTCTCATTGGTCCACACAAATCCATATGAAGGTATGAGATGTTCCATTCTTGAGTTTGTGGGTTTGGGTTTGTGGGCATATTTCTTGCTTTTTCCCAATTATCTTGGAACAAAGATGATCTTTTTCATACTTTAGTCCGGGTAAGCCTCTTACAAGATCCTTTCTGGAAAGATTATTAATGGTGCCGAAGTTCAAGTGATTGAGACGACGATTCCATAACCATGATTTTGTTTTCGAAGCCTTTGACAACAAGAAAATTGGAGAAGACTTCATCATATCTTCGATAGAGATGGTGTATAGGTTTAAACCACGTGTTCCTCTTAAAAGTTCTGCACCATCAAGTTCTCTAACGAAACAAGTATGTTTTCTGAAGGCCACTTCTAGATCAGAATCACAGAATTGACCGACAGAAAATAAGTTATGACCAAGGCCTTCAACGTAATATACCACTGAGATTACACTATCACCAACAACATAGTCTCCATAACCCATAATTGCACCAAATGATCGTTTCAGAATCTAACGGTCCGATGAATTTACTCACGAAGTTCATGAGCCGCGACCGGTCTCCAGTCATATGCTTGGAACAGCCTGAGTCTAGGTACCACAGAAATGGATAATTGGATAATTGGGATCCCCATGCAAGAATGGGTTCCATTTGGTTAGTAATAGTAGTTGGAACATCCACATCGGAAGTAGAAACAATGGAATCATCGAGGATAGATGCGATTGCTAGTGTCCGTATTTGACCTATTCAAAGTATGTTCACTTCTTAAAGGAATAGTTCTACCACTAGGCATCCATTTTCTAGTGGGAATTGACTTAGATAGTTTAGGGCACAACTCATTAAGACTAAGCTTGCGTCCAGTAGGTATCCACTGATAACCTACATTACTAAATATTCTTCTTGTGGGTTTCCAATGTTTTCTAACCTTCTTCCACCATTGCTTTCTAGCCTTCTTAACATGATTGTTGGCATTAACGATTTTAATTGGGTGTTTAACAGAATTAATCAAATCATTCACGCCACATACATGATTAGTAACATACACTAAGCAATCATCATTACATGTTTTGCAGATAGTAGCAGAATTCGAATTAATTACAGTATGCTTATAGCTAAAACTAGAATCAACACGATTCATTTTATTCAACTCAAACAATGTTCCTAGGTGGTCTTCTACTCTTCCATTGCACATTCTTAGCTTGCGGTCCTATCTTGCTTGTATTGCCTGGAGGCTTTGACCGCTTGCTTTTATGTCACGATTACTCTGTGAGGGAATTATGGGAACATTAGTTGGTTGGGCTACCTTTTGCATTCCTGAACTAGAAGTGCAGGGATCTGAACTACTTGAAGGCACTTTAGAGTTCACTTTCTTAATACTGGGCATAGAGCAAGGTATCACAACATTATCTTTCTTACCAAAGGATTTAGGGCATGTTGCTCTTAAGCATTCTAAAAGTTCCTGAGATCGTTTGGCATATAAGCATGCATACTTAACTTCACTATCAAGTGGTTTGGTTATGCTATCCTCTTCGAATGATCTCGAAGACATTCGAGACTATCCTTAAGGTATGAAAAATATTCTTGAAACCCAAATTCGTTATTTCTAAGATGAGGAGGAATGTATTTAACATTCATAGTATATTTAGAGTCTGCAGATGACTTTGATGCAACATTCTCATTAAAGACAAGTGGCATTTTTCCGTTTACCTGACTCTTCAGATTCTCAATTTCCTTTTGAAAAGACGTTATTTTTTCCTTGTTCTTGTCACGAGTGACTTTCATTGAATCATATAACTCTTTAAAGTGTCGTTTAACTTTTTCATTTTCTTCTAGAAAACTCTCATTTTCCTTTTGTAAAGCGTTAACCAAGTTTTGAAGATGAAAAGTTTGAGAACACTGAGAATCTAAAGGAGGAGGAATTTGGGAGCCAGTCACATTGTTCTTTTCACCCTTTAATTGTGAAATTTAGGCTTTCAACTTTCTGATCGTGTTACAGTGAGCTTGAATTTGTTCGTCACGTTTGTTTATTTCAAAAACTGCATCAAACTCTGGAACATTTGAGGATGTCTTGATGTTTGAGGTTTTGACATTTTCTTTGAGATGTTGATATTTTAGTTGCAAATCAAAATGTTCAACTTCTAGCTTAGAAAAATGTTTTACCAAATTATCGTTATCATCCTGGTAAATTTTCTCATTTAGTTTTGAGTTTTTATTTTCAAGCTCATGAATTTCTTCTTGCATGGCATCGAACCAGCTGTATTCGGTCATGGCTGTTTTGACGTCTTTTGGTTCGACCTTAGATAGTACGGAGTTGAAGAAGCACCACAAGGCATCAGTTGCAAGTTGTTTACCAGTGGATATTGGGCCGAAGGGTTCCCAATTATGTTGTCCAATGGATGGTCATGTGTCCATTTTCTAAGGTGCTCGCGTGGTTGTTGTTGAGGGACTGAAGTAGCAGAGTTTGGATCTCCTGATGAAGATGGTTCTAAAGTTGGTTCAGGAGCAAATATGTTCTCAAATAGAGCTTCTTCGGGAGTAGCAAGGGAGTTATCTCCATCATAGTTGCTAGAAACATTTCCATGATGTACACTCGATGATTGAGGATTTGATGATGAGAATGAGTGATATGCAGTGAAACTTCTTGACTCAGTGACACAGAAACTAAAGGGTTATCTACGTTGACTGGGTTAGGGACTGCCACTGTTGATGGATTAGACTGATCATTAGTAATAGGTTCATAGTATTCATAACACATTGGATCAAACAATTTCTTCAAATCTTCTTCAGAAGGAGGTACATATGGAACTGCAGGTGATGGATTCTGTACAAGAGAGGAACTAATGGGACTACTTAAAGAATGTTGAGATGCGGGTCGAGAAGTTGTCCACAGCCATTTGCCAAACAGCTCATCAGCGTGGCGTGAATAGTTTCCATGATATCTCGAGTTATTTTGTTGTAGATTCGGTAACCCTTCCTGTTTGGTGCATAACCCACAAAAACTCCAATGTCCGCCTTAGCTCTTAATTTACCTAAATCTTGACCATCATTTGTTGGATAGCACAAAGCACCAAACACACGAAGGAAGGAGAGATCAGGTTTTTGATTGTGGACAAGTTCGTATGGAGTTTATCCATGAGTGGTGTGTATAAGGGAATGATTTTAGGTATAGCAAGCAATGGCATTGGCTTCAGCTCAAAGAAACATTGGAACCTTTGAGTAAATTAGAATAGTTCTTGCAGCTTCCACAAGGGACACCGTTCTATTGAGGAGTACGTGGAACACTTCTTTGATGGCTGATTCCAATGCTTTCATAAAACTGACTTAGTTCTTTGTTAACAAACTCAGTTCCATTGTCCGTTCGAATAATTCTAACAGTCTTGTTAAGTCGAACACGGTTTGTTTGATAAGTTTGATGATGACATCCGGAGTTTCATCCTTTGTCCTCAAAAACTTAACCCAAGTAAATCGAGAATAGTCATCAACAACGACCACATATTTCTTCCCATTTATCTTTTGCACTCTCATGGGTCGCATAGGTCCATATGAAGTGTATGTAGAACTTCCATAACTGAGTTTGCGGGTTTGGGTTTATGGGCATATTTCTTGCTTTTTCCCAATTGGCATGCTGAGCAAAGGTGATCCTTTTCATACTTTAATGGGGCAAGCCTCTTACGAGGTCCTTTCTAGAAAGATCATTAATGGTGCCGAAGTTCAAGTGATTGAGACGGCGATGCCATAACCATGACTTTGTTTTTGAAGCCTTTGACAACAAGCAGATTGGAGAAGACTTCATCATATCTTCGATAGAGATGGTGTGCAGGTTTGTTCCACGTTTTCCTCTTAAAAGTTCCACACCATCAAGTTCTCTAAAGAAACAAGTATGTTTTCTAAAAGCCAATTCTAGATCAGAATCACAAAATTGACCGACAGAAAACAAATTATGATTAAGACCTTCAACATAGTATACCCGGGAAATTACACTATCACCGACCACATAATCTCCATAACCCATAATTGCCCCAAAATGGTCTTTCCCGAATCTAACAGTCCCGATAAATTTACTCACGAAGTTCATGAGCCTGGCGATCTCCAGTCATATGCTTGGAGCGACACGAGTCCAACACGAACGATTTGAACGACCTGCAGTTGAACACAGACAAGTATGGATGACTGGACAGTTTGGCTCCCCATGCGAGAATGGGTTCCACTTTGTTAGAAAACGAGATTGGAACATCCACATCAGAAAAAGAATCAATGAAATCATTAGAGGTAGATGCTGGTCTAGTAGTAACAGTAGATCTATTCAAAGTATGATCACTTCTTAAAGGTATAGTTCTACCAGTAGGCATCCATTTCCTAATGGGCATTGATCTAGATAATTTAGGGCACAACTCATTAAGATTGAATTTACGGCCAGTAGGTATCCAATGATAACCTACATTACTAAATTTTCTTCCTGTTGGTTTCCAATGTTTTCTAGCCCTCTTCCACCTTGGTCTTCTGACCTTCTTAACCTGTTTTCTAGTGTTAACATTTTTAGGAGATTTAACAAAATTGTTTACATCATTCACAACACATTCATGATTAATACCAGAAATCAAGCGTTTATTACATGTTTTTGCAGTAGCGAGTGAATTAATTACAGTACACTTATAGCTAATACTAGAGTCAACACGATTCGTCTTATTCAACACAAACTTATTGTTCCTAGGGTGGTCTTCTACTTTCTTCCATTGATCACTCTTAGCTTGCGAGGTCCTATCTTGCTTTGTATTGCATGGAGGCTTTGACCCGCTTGCCTTAGTGTCACTGATTACTCCTGTAGAGGGAATGATAGAACATTAGTTGGTTTTACTACTTATGCATTCTGATCTAGAAGTCTTGGGATCTAAAGTACTTGCAGGCACATCAAAGTTCACATGCTTGACTTTCGGCACAGAACAAGGCATATCATGGGTTGCATGCTTAACACTAGGCATAGAGCAAGGCATAACGACTTTATCTTTCTTACAAAAGGATTTAGGTCATGTTGCTCTTAAGCATTCTAAAAGTTCCTGAGATCGTTTGGCATATAAGCATGCATACCTAACTTCACTATCAAGTGGTTTATTTATGCTATCCTCTTCGACAATCTCACGGAGACATTCTAGACTATCCTTAAGGTACGGAAGATATTCTTGAAACACAAGTTCGTTATTTCTAAGATGAGGAGGAATATACTTTACAGTCACAGCATACTTAGAATCCGAAGATGCCTTTGATATAATATTCTCATCACAGACAAGTGGCTTTTTCCCTTTTACCTGACTCCTCAGATTCTCAATTTCCTTTTGTAAAGAAGTTAGTTTTCATTGTTCTTGTCACGAGTGACTTTCATTGAATCATATAACTCTTTGAAGTGTCGTTTGACCTTTTCATTTTCTTTTAGAAAACTCTCATTTTCTTGTTGTAATACATTAATGATGTTTTGAAGATGAAAGTTTTGAGAATACTGAGAATCTAAAGGAGGAGGCATTTGGGATCCATTCACATTGTTCTTTTCACCCTTTAATTGTGAAATTTGGGTTTTCAACTTTCTGATCGTGTTACAATGAGCTCGAATATGTTCGTCACGTTTGTTTATTTCAAAAACTGCATCAAACTCAGGAACATTCGAGGATGTCTTGATATTTGAGGTGTTAACATTTTCTTTGAGATGTTGATATTTTAGTTGCAAATTAAAATGTTCAACTTCCAGTTTAGAATAATGTTTTACAAAATTATCATGATCATCCAGTTCTACTTTCTCATGCAATTTTGAATTTGTGGTTTCAAGCTCAATGACACGATCATGGGAAACTTTTAATGCAACAGTTAATTCATGAAATTGAGACGCAGTAATAGAGTAATTTGTAACAGTGAAGAACACATCTTGAGCAACACATTGAGAGATCAAATTATCATTAATGATGTGCAGATTCTTTATCTCAATTTCATTACTCTTAAGCTCTCGTTCATGCATACTGACCTCAAATTCCATCTCATTAAACATCTTTTTCATTTCTTTAATCTCAGTGTCCATTCCTTTTTGAAGACTCTCAAATTGTTCTTTAAGTTGTTTAAAGAAAGCATGATCAGTTAAATAGCATTCTTTAGTTTGTTCAAAACCCCTTTCCCCTCAGTTATCCCGATTGGGTGTGATTCTCTTCTTACGTTTTCTCAAAATCAACAAATAGTTGGTAAACTACATAAAGGCTGATTAAGGTCTTGCTATTAGTGGGAAGATTTCTAGGCACTAAATTCATTGGTGTATTTGGGGGATACACAGTGGCTGGAGGCAATTTTCTACAAGGGGAATTCTTTTCGATCAAATCTTCAGCTTTTTTCTTGTCCAGATCCTTTTTCCAGAATATTTGTTTAGGGGTCAGCTGGGTCTAAGGTCTAAACTTATTAAAGGCAATCCAGTTTTCCTTAGAATAATTTGGTGTTTTATAGGTGATATTTTCTCTTATGCACAAGGGATTCTTAAGTTTATCATCCATTTTTTTCTAGAGACTTCTTCTAATTTTCTATCTTCCTCAGTGCACTCAGCACAAGTGGGTTTCTGTCTCGGCTTAAGAATCTCATTTCCATCATAGATTACCTTTTGAGCTGCTTTAGCTTTACTACACGCCTTAGGATTTGGTTCATCTACAAGTGCAACGCTATGCTTATCACTTAGAACTCTATGCTTAGTGATCATGTGAGTTGTTTGAATAGTATTTCCTTGTACGTACAATTTATGTTCAAGTTTGTTCTTCAAAGTTTTTAGGTTGGAAAATTCATTTAAAAGTTTTGATTCCTTAGCATTGAATTCTTGTTTAAGTACTTTCATATTTTCTTGAAGTTCTTGTTTCTGTTTAACAGTTTTGTTAAGCTTTTCTTGTAAGGAATCCAACTCTTGTTTTAACATTTCTTCCCTAAAATTGCTTTTTCTGATAATTGTACGCATTTGGTTATCCATCTCCTGCTCACGGGTAGTCAATTCAAACTTAGCACGTTGTTCATATATGGCAACTTGTTCTTTATAGGCATTTAGTTCAGAAGTAATAGAATCATCAGGGGCAAATGCAATGAATTCATCAAAAACATAGTCATCATTGACTGCAGAAGATGCATTACTTGGTACAATTTCACTTTCATTTTGTTTCACATATTGATCATATGGGACTACATTGCTATTACCCATATTTTCAATATCTGATTCAACAATTTCAGTTGATTGTACTTTGTCATGCGTCTTTTGCACATCAACCTCATCGGATAGTTTTAATACCTCTGAAATGATAGATTCCTTGGAAGGATTGGCCTGTTTTGGTGATGAAGCCCTTGGTGTGACCATTGGTGAGATACTAGCCATGAAGATGGTCTGGGCAGTTGGTTCATCATCAACGTCTGAATCAAATGCATCACAGTCTGCAACTTGAAATGCTTGGGGATTATTCCCATATATGGCTGTTCATCCAATCGACATCATAAGTTTTGGCATTTCCTCAGCAAGAATATCAATTCTTCCTCATTCAACACAGCTCCTTGTCTTGAGCTTGCACCACAACATCTTGTCCACGAAGTACTCTGTATTTTGTGGACGTTTTGGAAGAGTGCAATTCCTTGCGATGTGACCTTATCCACCACAGTTGTAACACTTGATAGGCTTTGCTTGACCCTGAGCCATGTTCCTTCCATGATTCTGATTTCCCAAATATCCACCACCACAGCCAGCATTGCCATATCCAGCACCAACAATCCCATAACCAGTACCAATATTCCCTTGCTCATTATGTGGAAGGTATGCATTCTGTCTTCCTTGCACATTTTGCACCACTACCTTTCCGTCTTTAACCGTAGCATGATTGTGAAGATTGGAGGCTGTTCTGATATGATTGTTGGTGTGTGGAGTGAGGTTCAAGTTTTGCTTAACCATTAGAGCCAATTGATTGACAAGGTGTTCCATAAATGTGTCTGAATCTGAAGGCTTATACCCTAGATCTGGAATGAGCATGTGATTACCATTTCCAGTAGGTATGACTTGTGATGCCTGGGTAGTAATACCCACATTAGTGTAGAATGCAGTTGAATCATTTGAAGAGCTAGCATTTCCAGTATTGTTGTTGAACTTTTCAAGGATCATTCGTTCAAACACAACATGCTTCTCATTTTGGAGCAAATAAGCATACAATTGCTCATAATTGGTTTTCCTCAAACCTTTGTTTAGCTTGACTCCAGTGACAAATGTGTGTCATTCGGGATTCATGTTGTTCACAAACTTTGAATTGAGCTGAATATTTGGCATTGTCATTTTGATATTCCTCATATCATTCACAAGCTTGTAGAATCTTACATGATATTGATGACACATTCCCCTGGATTCATCTTAAAGTTCTCAAAGTCATCATACAACTGAGACTCCCTGTCTTATTTAGTCAATTCAGAACGGATAGAAGCATCTTTACATTGTCCCACTGCTGCCTTGGCCGGTGTTGTGATTGATCCGCTTGTAAATGTCCTTAGGTAAACCCCGAAGTATGATGTTTGAAGCCCTGATGTCAGCATCGTATCTCTTCTTCTCCTTATCAGTAAGTTCATCATATGTCTTTGGTCTATCCAATCCTAATATCACTGAACCATCAACAGCAGTTTCAAGAATGTCTCTGGTAGTCTCAACTTGATTAGGTCCTTCATCAATTGACTTAAGTATGTTAACCCCATTTTCTTTTCCCAAGCAATACAGTCTGATCCTTTGAGCCCAAGAGTCATAGTCGGTTCTGTCCAGCATGGGAGGACGAGTATCAGATCCTGCAGCTTGAACGTCGTCACAACGAAGATGTGATTGTAGACATGATTGCAGATTCTACGGGATTTTACTATTCTTTGATTAAACCGAGAAATAGATTCTTTCACGGGATTTTACTAAATCAAAAGAAAACGTAAAATGTAACGAAGAAATGACAAGTCTCAATAGACAAGTTGTATACTTGACAAGTCGCACCCAAGTCAACTCGCACACAGGACAACTCGCACCCTAGTCAACTCGCTTTGATGACAACTCGCTTAATAGACAAATCGCATGAAACACAAGTAGCATAAACATACAACTCGCTTAATAGTCAAGTCGCATAAGACACAACTCGCATAAACAGACAACTCACTTAATAGTCAAGTCGCATAAAACACAACTCGCATAAACAGACAACTCGCTTAACAATCAAGTCGCATAGAACACAACTCGCATAAATTGACAACTCGCTTCAGGCACTACTCGCATAAGACAACTCGCTTCAATAAGCAAGAGACTATTTCAGTATAGGGGACAACTCGTTTCACAAATCGGACAACTCGCACAAAATGTACTACAAGACTCAACTCGCATCCAATCCAATATTCAAAAACCACCACTTTTTCAATCCAAAACAACTCAACCACGATGATTCAAGCTTTCCAAATCAAAACCTAAGCACTTATAGTGATTCTAAACACAAAAGTACAATCAAAATCCAAACTTTAACACAAGAAATGATCCAAATGATGTAAACTACTCTAAACTCATTCAAACCCAAAAACCTTATGAAAACCACTAGAAATCCAAGGACATGAAAGATGAGAGATCAAACCATGGCTCTGATACCATTTGTTATATCTTGGATTTCATAAACACATCAAATCATATTCAAATGAGGCGTATGAATTGAGTTTTAGAGAGAGAAAGTAAAGAGAGTTAGGAACTTGGTGAGACAAAGAAAAATGATATTATGAAGCTCCAACCCTCTACCTTGGGAGGTAGAGGGTATTTATAGTTTCTTACAAGACTCGCCTCCTACGGGCTGTGAATCAGGCATAAAGTGGGTAAAGACCCGTCCGTCCTCCACGGTGTTACTTAAAAAACTACATATTAACATTACGTGACTACGACTACGGGATTTCTAACGAATACATATACTTGAGGTGACCGACTCTTTAACTACCGGATTTTCTAAATCCTAACAAGCAACATTAAGAAGATGCCTATACTTCCTCTCAACAATGCTATTTTGTTGAGGGGTATAACTAGAAGTCTGATGTATAATGCCACTAAGTTCACAAAGCTTAGTAAACTGTTGATTAAAAATTCAGTCCCATTATCACTCCTAAAAACCTTAACATATTTTTTAAACTGACTTTTAATGAAGTTATAAAAAACCTTTAAATTCTCCAAAACTTCACTTTTACTTTTAAGCAGATAAACCTAGATTGCCCTAGAAAAATCATCACCAATAGTAAGGAAAAGTTTGTACCCATCCCTACTAGTAACTCTGTAAGGCCCCCATAAATCCAGGTGAACCAAATCACCCAGTTCTTTTGAAACATGATCACTTAGAGGGAAAGGCTCTCTTGTCTATTTTGCCTTTTGACAATTGTCACAAGCAATGTCAGTCTCTTTGCTTTCAAACCCCAAACTTGGTTTTAAAACATTTAGACTTTGTCTGCAGGATGGCCAAGCCTATAGTGACAAGTATATTTGGAAAAAATACACATTATTAATAGACAACCTCTCAAGGTTTTTACCTTGATTTCCATCAAAGTAATACAATCCTCCAATCTGTTTTCCAGTCCCCGGAATTTTCCCTTCCCTCAAGTCTTGATTTAAGATGTAACAATCAATCTTATAAAATGCAATGATTAGTTTACTGCCCCTAGAAACCTTGTGAATAGACAATAGACTAACACAATATTCAGGAACCACCAAAACATCATACAAAGTTAAGTAATTTGTTAATGGCATATTCCCAATCTTAGTAATGAAAGCTTTTGTCCCATTGGGATGAGAAACTTTAATTTTAAGATGTGAGACATCAATGACATTAACAAGGTACTTATCAGTGTATGTCATGTGCTGGTTAGCACAAGAATTAGTAATATGACCTTTACTCATAAGATTAGTATGCAACAGACTATTTGAGCAAAAAAAAACTTATCAAAATTTTGATTAAAAATCTGCTAGAGCTATAAAAAGTACATGCCATATTGGCCTGTACAACTTTTTTAGAAACTGAATTTCCTTAATCAAAGAAATAAGAGTAGCCATTTGTTCATCTGAGAAAGCAGAGGAAGAACTGGATCCAATATAATTATTAAAAACATTTTTCCCTTTAAAAGTTTGTCCAAATTTCTTTTTCAATTCAAAAAATCAGCAAGGTATCCAATGATTTTAAGCCGTCTATCTAAAGTATGGCCATTAAAGCCACAATGTTCATAAACCAGATAAGGACCACTAGCAGCCCTTCTATTATCATTTGGTCTTGGTCCAGAATTAGGTCTAGGAACATTCCCACAAGCTTGAGGCCTCTGAAAGTTCCCTCGATTCCCCATATTAGAAAAGAAAACAGATGACTGAGACCTTTGAGATGTACCAGTACTAGAACCAGACACAACAACTCTATGAGATTCCTCACTAGAAATAATAGAAAATATTAATTCTTATTTGCATATAAGTATCATCCAAACCCATTAAAAATGCATTAATTTCATAAGTTGGTTATGCTTTTTAAAATCTTCTGCTACATGACAAGTGCACCTAGGCAAGTTGACAAGGGCATCAAACTTTCCAAAGTGTACTTAACTTGTTAAAATACTCAGCAATTGATGTTCCATTTTGACTTAAAGAGTTAAATTTATGATGAAAGTTAAAAGTAACAAAACCATCAACACTATCAAATGTTTCTTTTAATTCATTCCAAACATCATAGGCATTTTTAAAAAAACTTGTCCCAAAAATAATTCTTCAGTAATAGAATTTAAAATCCAACCAAGAACAACAGCATTGACCCTGTCGCATTGCCTTCCCAAAATTTCATCAGTATTAGACCTCTTACAACTAGCATCGATAAAACCAGTTTTATTCTTCCCTTCTAAGGCCAATAACATAGCACATGACCAAACATTATAATATTCAGTTCCTTTAAGCTTTATAGAAACAACATTCAAAGAAGCAGAGTCATTGGGATGCAAATGCAATGGGTCACTAAGGTCAAGTTTACTAATCAAAGTTATAGGTACCTCTTTCTCTTCAGAATCATAAATAGAACCACCATGGACATACATGATGACAAGAAACAATAAAAACAAAAACAAGCACACAGACAGAGAAGAAAAGTAGTTCTGAGGCTTTCCTTACCACTCAAGGTGGTAGGTCAAGGGCACACACAAGCACACAAACATGACCAAACAATCTAAGAAACAGAAAAGCGCTACAACACCAATATCAAATCACAAATAATCCACAACTTCCAATAGTGTCCTAACCTATCCTCCAACAATTTAATTGCAATAAAATAAAGCCAATAAATACAAGAGAATAAAGTGTAAGAGCGGTTACAGTGCACGCAACCTCAATAATCGTGGAAGCACACCCTTTATGTTCTTTATTCACTTAGTCAAGAACACAGAAGGACCCATAAATCAAATTATACCCATAATCAATCCAAAATACCTACTTCAACCTTCCAAGAACCAAGAAGATCCTAAATCACCTCAAGATCCAAAACCAATTACCAGAACCACCTCAAGATTCACAAAAAACCACAAATCTGTCAATTAACACACATTAATTAACCGAGAGAGTCTTTAAGATCAAAACCCCAAAAATTTTCAAAAATTAGGCGTTTTTGAAAAATATTCTAGATCCGAAAAATTAACCCCCAGACAATCAATTAACATTGGTTAATTAACATAAAACAACTTCAATTTTGGAAACCCTAAATTTTTAGCGAAACTGTAAAAAAAATTTAAAAATCAATATAGAGATATTAAAATGCCTACTCTAATACATGAACAAATTTAGAGTCAAAGACATAAATCTTGGATCTTATTCCAAGAACTTTATTAAACCAACCACAAACCCAAAAAAATAACAAGAACTGATCTCAATCAGTCTTATACAAATCAACCAAGAACTTAAACCAATAGAATCTAAACCAATATCCCCACTACTACTCAGGTGAGGATCTATTATCTATCTTGAGAATAGTACTATTACAATCAACAATAAAACTAACCATGAATCAACAACTTGATAACTTTGATAGTAAAGAGGGTTTGTGGCGTGAGAGAGAATTATCACAAATCTGATCTAGGTTTTGATGTGAGAGAGAGAAACTCCACCTTATATAGTCCAGTTGTAAATCCACTCAGTTCTAAGTTTCGCCGATACAAAATTTGCAACATGTGTGTTTACAACCCACTGCTAAAATATAGTATGTCAATCATGTATGCATGTATCGTAGTAGTAAAAAGTATAAATGTCACCACAAGGGTCTTTCAACAACTTAATTTGGGATGTATCTAATTTAATAGCCTTCCAACAACTTAATTTGGAGCCACAGAATTGCATGTTACCACAAGGGTCTTCGAACAACTTAATTTAGGATGTATCTAATTCAATAGCCTTCCAACAACTTAATTTGGAGCCACTAAATTAATGGTCATCCAAAAAATTAATTTGGAGCCACGAATTGCACGTCTTGGGGTCTCTTCCCAAAGATTAATGGTCATCCAACAACTTAATTTGGAGCCACTAAGTTGAATAACGCAATTAAGTATAATGCACTCAAGAATAACGTAAATAAGTTAAACACAATCATGTATAACGCAATCAAATATAATGCAATCATGTATAATGCAATCAAGTATAATGCAGTCAAGTATAATATTTTGAGTATTTGTAAAAGTAAAAGAATATGTATCTCCCCCAAAAGTAATTAAAAATGTGTAAAAGTAGGGGCTATGAAACTCACCTTAATAAAGGTGATATCAAATGTACAACGAATCGATAGATAAGCCGAGAAACCTCTACGCGCAACCTAGAATATGATGTTGTGTCTTAGGTTCTAAAATAAAGATGTGAATGTATAAACATGCTTATATAGTCATTACATCAATTATGCTTGGATACTTAACATTTGTGAAGTCGTATAAGTGTTTACGTTTCGTTTATTTAAGTTTTTCATGTCTAAATCTACCCGTTATTTCTAAACCGTAATTGATCACGACTCGGTTATTATGTCCTCGGAAAGTTAATTGAATGTACTAAATAGATTAGTGGGTCCTACTGCCCCAGAAATTATTTAACTAATGTGAAATTACCAATTTAGCCTTGAATGTACTAGTTATTTCAATCAGCAGCAATCTGTCTCATGGTTTTGGTCATAAGTTGAGTTCTACAACTTCATTTAATGCACGGCCAGCGACCACATTCAAGTTAGGGTGTTAGCTAAAACTTTTATTCTTTGACCAACAATTGGCGATATGTAAGTTTTATGATTTTTACCTGTTTGAAATCTGTTACTCGGAATTGGACATGTTTTGTCGTTTTGGCTCTAATTTACACATCGGGATGAGTTACGACATTTAGGCATCCCGATATGTTCATAAACATTACAAATAAGAGAAATATAAGTTTATCAACTTCCGTGACATTTTCATAAGTTTTGGAAATTTACGTTTTCCAGTTCTGCGTTTTACGCGTTTTAAACATACGTTTTAAGTTTCGTGACTTAACGATTTACAATTAGCGATTAACGGGACCAAAACTCACTCAGTAAACTAGATAAGACCAAAGTTTATCCATCTAGTCATCCAAGATAGGCATTGAACGAAATTCTTAGCCACATGGGGCATTTTATTTGTATGTGTCATCTAGATACGGCTAGGAAACTTACAAAGGAAGACTTATACATGTTTAAGTAAACTTAACAACTAAGTAACCATCCTAAATTCATATATAAACACATTCGTTTACTAGAAAAATCATCTCATCTCTTCCTTTCCCTTTCCATTGTCAAACACCACCATCACCATACATCATTCATCTTTTGAATTCAAGCAACAAGTTATACTACAAAGTTAAAGACCTAAGTGCTCTCTACCTAGTTCTAGTGTTCTTTTGGTGATTCCATGGTTGAATTAGGAGCTACACAAGGGTGTTAGGGCTGAATTCATAAGGTTTCTTACAAGGTTATATCAAGCCTATCAAGGGTTAGCAAGATGGATAAAAGTTTGGAAGCTAGGGACTTTGGTTGAAAGGCTTTAGAATTTAGTGTTCTTGTTCATGGTTCTAGTTAAATTTTATCACAAGGATTGTAAGAAAACTCCTGTTCTTACCTTTGATTTCAGTAACTACTAGCATTTCATGTATGTAATATGTTTTATATGCTTATTATGGTTGATTTTGCTTGGATAATTGAACTAAAACACTAGAAATCGTCGATAGGACTAGTTTTGCAAAATAGAAACTGAACAAGGGCTGCAAACGTAGTTACTGGGAAACATTCATGAATTGAGAAACTTAGGTAATAACATAGGATTATAGATCGATGTCTTGTGGTCGTTTCGCCAGGTGGCTCATGCCGTAACTCATCCCGATGTGTAAATTAGAGCCAAAACGGCAAAACGTGTCCAATTCTGAGTAACAGATTTCAAACAGGTAAAAATCATAAAACTTGCATATAACCAATTGTTATTCAAATAATAAAAGTTTTAGCTAACACCCTAACTTGAACATGACCGCTAGCAGTGCATTAAGCGGAGTTGTAGAACTCAACTTATGACCAAAACCGTGAGACAGTTTGCTGCTGATTGAAATAACTAGTACATTAAAGGGTAAATTGGTAATTTCACATTAGTTAAATAACTTCTGGGGCAGTAGGACCCACTTATCTGTTTAGTACATTCAAATACCTTTCTGAGGACATAATAACCGAGTTGTGATCAATTACGGTTTAGAAATAACGGGTAGATTTAGACATGAAAAACTTAAATAAACGAAACGTAAACACTTATACGACTTCACAAATGTTAAGTATCCAAGCATAATTGATGTAATGACTATATAAGCATGTTTATACATTCACATCTTTATTTTAGAACCTAAGACACAACATCATATTCTAGGTTGCGAGTAGAGGTTTCTCGGCTTATCCATCGATTCGTTATACATTTGATATCACCTTTATTAAGGTGAGTTTCATAGCCCCTACATTTACACATTTGAATTACTTTTGGGGGAGATACATACTCAACTATTTTCTTTTACTTTCACAAATACTCAAAATATTATACTTGACTGCATTATACTTGATTGCATTATACATGATTGCATTATACTTGATTGCGTGATACATGATTGTGTTTAACTTATTTGCGTTATTCTTGAGTGCATTATACTTAATTGCGTTATTCAACTTAGTGGCTCCAAATTAAGTTGTTGGATGACCATTAATCTTTGGGAACAGACTCCCAGTACATGCAATTCAGTGGCTCCAAATTAAGTTGTTGGATGACCATTAATTTAGTGGCTCCAAATTAATTTGTTGGAAGGCTATTGAATTAGATACATCCTAAATTAAGTTGTTGGAAGACCCTTGTGGTAACATTAAATTCTGTGGCTCCAAATTAAGTTGTTGGATGACCATTAATTTAGTGGCTCCAAATTAAGTTGTTGGAAGGCTATTAAATTAGATACATCCCAAATTAAGTTTTTGAAGGACCCTTGTGGTGACATTTATACTTTTTACTACTATGATACATGCATACATGATTGACATACTATATTTTTGCAGTGGGTTGTAAACACACAGGTTGCAAGTTTTGTATGGGCGGAACTTGGAACTGAGTGGATTTACAATGCCTTTATTGTGTGAACATTCTTTTAAGGCTTACATGTTAAACAAACTCTATGAACTCACCAACCATTGTGTTGACACTTTTTAGCATGTTCATCTCAGGTCATAAGGCGATAGCTAGAGTTTGAAGCATAGAGTCGCACGACATATTTTGAAGACTTACACTTTTATCATTTACCATTCAAAACATTTTGTAAACACTTATGTATCATACTTTGGAATCTCATTGTTTGTAACTCTGATTTCATTAATCGAATGGTAACTTTTCAAAACGTCTCATTTAGATGTCGTTTTCTATAACTTGTACTTTGTATTATGAAGTAGCACCCCAGTGACACAATCTTCCGTTGTGGTATTTTGGGGGTGTTACACCAGTTTCAACCACTTGACAACTTTATCCCTTCAACTTTAACACTTTTGTCTTATCATGCCAAAACATCTATCACAACATAAACTGAAACTACAAATAGGCAAAGTTAGTGCCTGAACTTATATAAACCAGAATAAGATTATATTTCCATCATATCCTTATATCTATTAAAATAAAATATTCGTATTAGAGTTCCAAATTTGTAGCATATACGGTGGTTATCATACTTCCAGTTATATAAATTTTCATAAAACAAGAGTCTACAAAAGTTTGTCCTCAATACTTTATTTATGGACACCTAGATTTCTTGCAACAATAATCTGTTCAATCATTCATCATTTTTTTTGGTTTTGGTTTGTATGCAAAGCAAAGTTGAGCAATTTACAAAATTTGCATCATGAATATTTACTTGTAAAAATTGTTGGAGGAGATATAATTTTCATGATAGTTGTGATCTTTAATCAATTTTAAGTTATCAATGTAATCTGATAATAATCTGTAGGGAATTATATTTTGTGAAACAGAATTAATTTTGTTTAAGTCTGTTTAGTATTAATTCTGGTAATGAAATAGTTAAGTCTGGTAAGCCAGAATTAAGTCTGTTAGTGGTTAAGTCTGCCAGTACTAATGTAGTTAAGTCTGGCAGAACGATTAGTTGATAGTTAAGTTTGTTTATGATAAAAACATAATAGTTTGTTAGAGTTATATTAGGAATAGCTATGTACGCATAGAGATATCTTAGGAAGAGATATCTTTACTCTTTCTCAAGTCTTGTAGTCAATTAGGGTTCCTTAGTGTATAAAAGGATCCCCAAGGTATTAGGTTAAAGGCACGAGTTGTAAGCCTTAACCTTTGAGCAAAGTAATTAATAGTAAATACGAAGTTAGTTTATTCTTGTGTTCTTCATACTTACTGTGTTAAGATTCTGCATTAACACATTAAGGTTTTGTTAAGAGTTCTTCACATAATGAATTTGGATTTATTCTAGTACTGCTGTTGAAGATAGACAAACATAAACACTCATTCCAACCAGAAAACATCAAATATGTCTGAAAAATTAAGTGAAAAGACAACTGAAACCTACTCTGACCATCCCAGTGATGAAGAATCCAACCATGAAGATGGAGCAGACAACTCTCAACCTAAGCCACCCCAAATCACAAATACCACAACCATCTCCAACATGAAGCTTCCACCACTGAAGAAAGATGAATATGACATATGGGTTATGAAGATGGAGCACTACTTAGAATACACAGACAATGAAGTGTGGAAGGTCATACAAAAGGGAAACTCTAAAAAGAGAGTTATAAAGGAAAAGATGGAACTTACTCTGTGTTGCCACCTGTTACTGCTGCAGAGATCCTTGTTGTAGAGAAGGAGAGGAAGGCCAAGAACATCTTGTTAATGGCACTTCCCAAGGAGCATATCAGACGTTTTCATGGGATGGATGATGCAAGGAAAATCTGGGAGGCAATCAAGGTAAGATTTGGAGGAAATGACAACTCCAAAAAGATGCAAAAGGCTGTCTACAAACAACAATTTGAGGACTTTACTATTTCCAGTTATGAAGGATTAGAGAAGGGCTATGACAGGTTTCAACAACTATTGTCACAACTGGAGGCCCATGGTGCTGGTGTTTCTGATGAGGATGCAAACCACAAATTCCTCAGGTCTTTGCCAAAAGAATGGTCAAGTCTGGCAATGACCATGAGGACCAGACCTGAAATTGACACCATATCAATTGATGATCTGTACAGCAACCTAAGGGTTTTTGAATAGGAAATCAATAATGTGTCAAAACCATCCTCTTCCAGCTCTCAGAATGTTGCTTATGTCTCACGTGGCAAGAACAATACTAACCAGATTAAGTCTGGTGGTAGTTATAGTACTTCTTCACTAAGTACTATAGAAAGAGGGGCACATGCTGGAGTTGTTGATCAGGTTATATACTCTCTCTTTGCTAGATCATCAGAAGAGATAGATTTGCCCAATGAATATCTGGAGCAGATAAATGATGCAGATATTGAAGAGATGGATATTAATTGGCAGATAGCCATGATAGCTATCAGGATGAACAGGTTCTTTAAGAGACATGGTAGAAGAGTACGTTATGATCCAAAGACTCCAGTTGGCTTTGATAAAAAGAAGCTTGAGTGCTATAACTGTCATCAGCCTGGGCGCTTTGCAAGGGAATGTAAGGCTCCTATGGCAACTGATAGGAAAAAGAAGGAATCTCCCTATCAGAAAAAGGAAGCTGAGAAGAAGGATGAGCAAAAGGTTGGACTGCTGACCATGGATGGAGGTGCTATCAATTGGGGAGAACATGCTGAAGAGGAGTCTACTAGTCACTCTGCTTTCATGGCCATTGGCTCAAATAATGAGGTATCCCAATGTTCCAAACTATGTGTTGATTCATATAACCTACTTAAAACACAAAGTGATGAACAATTAACTCAGTTGAGAGAACAGGAAGTACAAATTCTAGCTTATACCAATGCTGTCAAAACCTTAGAAGCACAGATTTCAAATCTTCAAAAATAAAATTCATCACTAAATGAAAAACTAATTTTTCAAGCTAATGATAATTTTGCTAAAAATGAAAAGCTAAGGAAATATAGAAGAATTGGTATGAAAGCTCAACAAGAAAGAGATGAGTTAAAGAAAATAGTTAAGTCTTGGGGAGATTCTTCTAAAAATCTACATAGGTTAATTAATTCTGGCATGATCTCTAACTGTAAATTGGGTTTAGGCCATGAAATTAAATCAGATAGTGAGGTTTTGAGTTATAAGGAAGAGATGAAACCTGGAATATTTGGTAGTTTAGAAGAAGACTATGTTGGTAAAACACTTTATAAAAGATTTGTTAAATTTGATAATTATAATGGAGTTCCACCACCACTTAATGAAGACTACACACATAAACCTGAACAAAAGTTTGATGAGTCTTTATTTGATTACAGCAAATGGAAAAACCCTGAAACACTTGTGTCTCAAGACTACTCCATTGAATTCTCCTGTTAATCTAATGACAGTGAAGGATCCCTTGGGACAAGTCCTGGAACCAGTGTCTCAGGAGACAAATCCAGTGAATATTCTACCTGTCAATCTAATGACAGTGAAGGATCCATTGGGAATGTCTCTGAATGTTCTATAGAGCTTACATCTAAACCCATAAAGATTTCTAAACCAACCTTGATAAGTAAGCCTTATGTACCTAAACCAAAACAAGTTGAGTCTGTCATACATACTAAAAATGTTGTATCTAAACCAGAAATAGTTAAACCTAGTTGTATTCAAACTCCTAGGCAACAGGTTAAACCTGAGACACCTAAAGTAGATAGAAAAAACTGGAATGGGTTAATGCAAAGAGAATTTGGGGATGGATACTCTTTCACAAAGAAGAGTTGTTTTGTGTGTGGTAGCCTAAGTCATTTAATAAGAGACTGTGACTATCATGAGAAAAGAATGGCTAAGGAGGCTGAGTTAAGAAAGAAAATGGCTGTAAACAATGGTAATGGGTTAGTTAGACCAGTGTGGAATAATAAAAATAGAATTAACCATGCTAATCAGTTTGTCACAAGACCAGTACCTGTTAATACTGGTAGTTCTTTTGTTAATTCTATTAGGCCAAAAGTGGGTACTGGTGTACCAATTAATTCTGGTAGGCAAAACATTAATACTGGTAACATGTCTAGGGTTAATTCTGGTCGTGTTAAATCTAGTCAAGCCAAAGTTAATTTTGGACATATGAATGTGTTGGAATCACTCCTAAACCATAATCAAGTGTTAGTAATTTATATGTAATAGTTAGCTTAATTATGGCCTTTATGTTTGTTATTAGCTTATGTAGAAGGCCCATGAGCTTAGGCCCAAGCCCATAGGAGAAAGGAAGGGACTAGGAGTAGGGGTGTGCATGGTTCGGTTTGGGTCGGTTTTTGGCTAAAACCGAAACCGAACCACAATGTTCGGTTTTTGTAGAACCCAAAACCGTAACCGTTCGGTTTTTGGCGGTTCGGTTTGTTATCGGTTTCGGTTCGGTTTTTCGGTTTCTAACCGTTAATATTTAGGTATGGCAAATTATAGAAACAAACTTGTTTCACGGTACAAAATTAGTTAAATCTTCTTTACTTTTTTTCAATCTAAGCATAATAATGTTTATTGCATAATTCTACAATTAGCAACATATATTGAGACATACACCTACCTGGCCCGAACATACCACGTGAGTATAATTATTATCGAATACTTATTGTATATTCACAAAACAGCTGACCACGTGACAAATAAACATATAAATACAAACGTTAAGATAAATATATTATAAATCCACTCACAAAATGAATGTGAATTTACAAATTTGATTTGTTTTGGTTATTAATCATATTATATTAATTAAATATTCTTATATAATAAAACCGATTGGTTAGGTTGTTTTTGGTTTGGTTTTTGGGCGAAAGCGAAACCGATCCATTATTTAGGTTTTGAAAAGTAAAAACGAACCATAGGTTTAGTTTTGATCGGTTTTCGGTTGATTTTTCGGTTTTCGGTTCGGTTTCGGTTTTTTCGGTTTGTTTTGCTCACCCCTAACTAGGAGTGTTGCCCTAGCTTCCCTCCTATAAATACTATGTAATAACTCTCACTTGAGGGTTGGTTGTTCAAGTTATTTCTTTCACATACTCCTACGCAAACCGGTCTTATCATTTACGTGTGTATGTGTGTTTGGTTTACTTGTTCAATCGCCTCTCTATCTTTCTAGGAAGCTTGTGTTGTAAACCTTGTGACCTAACAGTGGTATCAAGAGCCAAATAGTTGGGTGAACACGTTTGTTTTAAGTTCTTGTTTTCGCGTTGCTGAGCTTGGCTAAGCTTAAAACGATTTTCACTTTTAATCAAGATTCTTGTACTTTCAATGTTTTAAGGTGTTAAAATAGCATTTTTGGCAAAGTTTCAAACTTTACTAGCGTGGTTAAGATTTTTACTAAGCTTGTTTTTGTTAAGTGGTATAAGTTCCTGCATAAGCTGTTTTTTAGAGCTTTTGGATCATCAAGTTTCACACTTTTGTGTCTTTTTGGTGTTGAAGCTATTCCATCACACAAAACTGGTTTAGAAACATATTTGGGCAAAATCATTTTTACCAACACAAGTTTCTCAACATGAAAACCCTAATCTTCTAACTTAACTTTATCACTTATTCTCATCTTCATTTCAAACGGTTTACTCCATGTTTTCAAGCTTGGAATAAGCAACAAAATTTTTAATCAACAACATATCTTTTGCTGCAATTCCACAACCTCAAATGGTTCAACCACCACCAAGTCTTCAAGTTCAACCGTACACAAATGACTTCAATCAACATCCATCAAGGAACACTATGAAGGAACCCACTTGGTTTGCAAAGATGTTTGAAGCTTTAAGCAGCCAACAATCAATTCATG
Organism: Chrysanthemum makinoi; assembly: GCA_910596185.1. Classification (NCBI taxonomy): domain Eukaryota; kingdom Viridiplantae; phylum Streptophyta; class Magnoliopsida; order Asterales; family Asteraceae; genus Chrysanthemum; species Chrysanthemum makinoi. The sequence goes on from OU343221.1 coordinate 187,721,607, forward strand.
AGGCTTGATCACTTGATAGACCTCAATGCTCACTCCAGGAAACTACGATCAATGGGTGATAAGGTTCTTTAGGTTTTGTGATCTGAAAAGCCACATGGAAAGTTCTTAAAGAAGGTTATCTTGGAAGGTCCATTTGAGATGCCTCTTGTCATTGTACAGGAGATCAAATGCCATTCCACCAAGAGATGAACAAACGAACATTGCTCTTGTTGCGGACTTGAATCCTCAAGAACTTCTACACTATGAAGCAGATGAGCTTGCAATGGAATATATCCTCTTAGGATTACCAAACCCAATTCTTCTAAGTGTTGATGCTCAAAGGCGCAAAGAAATGTGGGATCATATTCGTCTTCTTATGGAAGGATCTGTACTCAATCGGGAAGATTTGGAATCCAAAATTTACTTGGCTTATGAACACTTCATGATTGAACCTGGAGAGACACTAGAGTCTTATCATCACCGATTTTTGAGACATCATCAATGATTTGGATAAACACAACATCATCATGCCAAGAATTGCGGTGAATACTAAGTTCTTGAGTAGTCTTGGTCTGAATGGGAGAAGTATGTCATTTTTCTCCGTCAAGCGAAAAACATGCATCATTCTACATATGGATTGTTGTACGATTACTTGAAGCCTCATGATAAGGAAGTTGATAGGGTGCTCAAATTGCTCCACCGACACATCCGGAAAATCAACAACTTGCCTTATATGCTAGTTATTCTCCTCAACCAGCAACTCAACCAACCGCTACAATCACACCACATGATCCTTCACAGCCTCAATCTCAACAAACTCAATTGGTTCCATACAACAACAACATTGCTCAAGCACTTGTCGATTGAAGCTAATGAGGAATCGATCCGTTGAAGCACTTGCAACAAGGATTTGCTATGATTGCTAATGCCTTTAGCCGTTATACCAACAAATCCAACAACCGTATTCGTTCCTCATCTAATATAAGAAATCAAGCTGTTGTGAACAATGGGCGAGTTGAAGTTGAATATCGTGGTTATGGTCGTCAGATGGGCGGTGGTCAAGGGTTTAATTCTGTGGGTAGGAATAACAATCGAGCTCAAGTGGTGGAGCAGAAACTTTCGGAATGGGTTGAATGGTCTTCGATGCTACAACTGCAATGAGAAGGGACACTGGCTAATGCATGCCCAAAGCCAAGGACTAGGGGCAGTGCTTATTTCAAAGAGGCTCTTCTTTTGGCTCTTAAGGATGTAGCTGGTGGAACTCTCACGAGACAAAACGAGCTTTATGGCAAATCTTGACTCGGATGATGATATGGAGGACTTGCGGGCCAATCACGGTATTATGTTGATGGCTAATATGCATGAGTTACACATAGTGACCGAGGCCCGATTATATGACAGCGATGGCTTGTCTCGGTACCCGAACAAACCATATTTATCTCGATCTCATATCTCCGCCAACATCCGAATCGAGGCAAGGCTCGAGAATGTTCAAAATCGTCGTCCACATCTCATTCCGGCGATTTTCAACTAGACCCCGTAGTTATATTTGACGATCAAGATGACCAACGGTTTCCCTTGATAATCAAATTGACTCTGTGGTTATACTTGAGGATCTAAGTAATGATCATGTTGAGACTCCGTTGAACGCACGAACTTTTGCCTCATCCAGATTTTGCTCGTTTAATACAAGACCAACGGACCATAGTGGAAAAATGTCATGCCATTAATCAGGACTTGAAATGCAAAAATGCACTGTTAACCAAGGATTTTGAATGTTTACAAAAGCAACTCAACTTTATCAAAACTCAAGAAAAAGCGTGAAAAGCGGTTTTGAAGCGACCTTTGCCAAATCTTATCAAAGCGAAAAATATTTAGAAAGGCAGTCATTGATCTAGCAGCGAAGAATGCTTTGTTGTCGAAATAGAACAAGCTGAAACATGAACATAAAAAGCAAATTAACGCTCTCACCTTGGAAAATCAAAAAGCTAAGCTTTGAGTTGTTAACTTGTCAAAAACAGTTCTCTGCATACAAAAAGCATTCAACGAAGCGAATAGATGATCATCTTGAAGAAATCATCGGCTTGCAAAACAAACTTAAAGAGTTTAAAACTGTTGTTTACAAACATGGCGAGTCGGTCACACCATTGAAAAGTTTACTTTAAAACCCAACCCAAATGGATATGGACCGAATCTTCGATTACAAACCTAAGCTTTCAACCAAAGCATTCAAACCAAATCCTGAAGTTTCCGGTGCAGAATATAAAGTTGATAATTCTGTTATGAGTGTTGTTGAATATCATTGTCTAGAGGAATTAGATGCGTAAGAAGGCGAGTCGATCAAAATTAGAAAAAGTTGTTTACAACAAACCTTTTAACTATTCAAAAGCGGTCACTTTCGTCACACCAAGGGATTTTTCTAACACACCAAGGATAATCATAAAACACACGAGTCTTCTAATGTTAATCCCCAACCAGATTATGCACAAACTTATGGTCCTTTACCTTCCATCTGTGAAGTAAACTCAAAACACGAAAATCGCAAAATTCTTTGATATTTTGACATTTTCATGGCTGACCTCAAAACTTTACAACATGAGATAGAATATCATTTTAAATCAAAGTTCAACACTTTCAATCGCCTCTAGCGCGAGAACAAAGAGACATTTTTGAGAAAAATCTTTTACCAAATGTTAAAAATTTGAAAAGTTGTGCATTGTCTTGGGAAAAGGACTTTCATAAGGAACTTGGATTAATGAACGTCGTTTTCGAGAAAAGCGAAAACATCTATTTCTAACACTAAACGTAAAAGAAACTGTTGAGAAAAGATGTTGATCGACTCTTGGAAGATGTCATCGTGCGATGTCCATAATGTTGTGTTATTGAATTCTTTGTCATATGCATTTGATTATATCTCTGTGATCTTGTTGATTACTGTGTAAATGTTGAGAACAACGATAATGTGCTTGGTCGAGTCCTTAAAGTTGAAAACAAGCGATTGTCAAGCGAACTTTCAAATGCAATACGTCGTCTTAATTGGTGTCAAAAAGATATTCACGATCAACAACTTGCTTTTAAACACAAAATCGCCCGATTCGTGCAAAATCTTACATCCTAAAATTGAGCAAGCGGATGATCAAAGCGTGTCTTTAAGTGTCAAATCTCAAAATATGAACAAGAACTTGTAAAAGTTAAAAGGAATATGGTGTCATATTTGATTTACTCAAAAGACTCGTGATGAAGCATCAAATGAACTTGATCATTATCTTGCACACATTAAAGAAGTTATGCATTTTCTTTGGAAATGTTAGGTCACGAAAATCAAGATCGATTCACACTATCTTCAAGTTAAGAGAAATGTTAGGAAAGTATGAACAACTTCCGCCTACTGTGATTAAGAGAATAGCACCGGTAACACTTAGTAATCATGAACCTAGAATCCCTACTGCCAAATCACAAGTTGCTAGCGTGCCTCCTTCTCAAAGCAGGAATAGTTGCGTCTTTTCCAAGCGTCCGCACTTCACGCACCTAGAGCACTACATAGAAGAATAGGAAGTTGCGACCTAAGAAAAGATCAATAAGGAATGCTAAAGTAGAAGAACACCCTAGGACTATGAATAAGACTCACGTTGCTTCCACTATAGATATTGCGTCCGGCAAATGTAATAGAAATAGTGATGTAGCGAATGCTAAACCGTTAAGTACTTTTGATATTGATCGATGCACCTTGTGTTATTTGTCGTAAAAGTATGAATTCCGATTGTCATGATAAATGTGTTGCTAAAGCTATCATCTCTCGTTTAAGGAATCCTAAGAACCGGAATACCTCTAGGCCCACTAATCTTTCTAAGTGTGTGCTTGGTAGACCGCCCTCTTTAGATTCTAAGAAACGCATTGTTGTCCCTGTAGCTCCAATTTCACCTCCTAGGAATGTAGTACCACCTAGTGCATTCACTAAGACTAAAGCAAATACTAGTTGGAGATGGCGGAAATGGATATATAACACACTAGGATTTAAGTGGATACCTAAAGCTATTAATGTATGTATATCTACTATAGCGCTTTACGGAACCCTCTAACATTTGGGTTCCACATCTACTTCTATTCCATCTGTGTCGTCTGTTTGTAATGCAGGTGATACAGATCATTCTCTGGATTGTTGATAGCGGATGTTCCCGACACATGACAGCAATCTTAAACTGTTATCAAACTTTATTGCAAAGTTCATTGGCATTTGTCGGGTTAGGGAATGATCACTTCAGCTATCATGGGCTACGGAGACTATATCAATGGGAACATCGAAATAAGCGGGTTTATTATGTGGAAGGCCTCGGTCACAATCTGTTTTCGATAGTAGGTCAGTTTGTGATGGAGATTTGGAGGTTGCTTTGGGGAAAACTTGTTTCATTAAGTGATCTACAAGGAAGCGACCTTATTCGGCTCGCGTAATTCAAGTCTTTACACTATCTCTATGCAAGACATGGTTGCTTCTTCTCCCATCTGCTTACTTTCAAAGGCAACATCAACAAAATCCCGGCTATGGCACCGTCGTCTCTCACATCTAAACTTTCAAACCATCACCAACCTTGCTCGACACAAACTAGTTGAAGGACTCCCACGGTTTCGTATTCTAAAGATCACCTTTGCTCAGCTTGTGAACAAGGCAAAAGCACTCGTGCTCATTTTCCTTCAAAGGTGGAACACAGCTCTCGGCATGTGCTTCATCTTCTTCACAAGGATTTGTGTGGCCCGTCTGGCGTGCATCAATCAATGGCAGCTACATCTTAGTAATTGTTGATGACTATTCCTTTGGACTTGGGTCTACTTTCTTGAAGCAAAGATCAAGCTCCCAGGATGATCATCACCTTTCTCTCGAAAATACAAGTTCGACTACGAAACCGTTCGACTAATCGGAAACAGAGACTGAATTTGTTAATCAAACTCTTAGTGAATTTTATGAGAAAGTGGGAATTGACATCGGACATCTATTACTTGCATTACACGGAACAAAAGCGGAGTTGTTGAAAGACAAAACCGAACGTTAGTGGAAGCTGCAAGAACAATGCTAATCAATGCTAAACTTCAGTTACTTATGAAGTATCTCTTGCATGCTATACACTCAAACGTTCTATGATTACAAAGCATACAACAAAACACCTTTTGAGCTTGTCCATAACAGAAAACCAAATCTCAAACACTTTCATGTATTTGGATCTCTTTGCTATCAGAATAATGATCGTGATGACTTTGGAAAACTCAAAGCCAAAGCTGACATTGGAGTCTTTATCGGATCTTGTGATAATTCAAAGGTTTCGAATCAGAATCGTCGTACAAAAGGAGGTGATGGAAGCGATTCATGCTCATTTTGATGAACTTACGAAATGGCTTAAGTATAACAACTTGAACCGGTCGCGGCAACAAACTTTCCCAAACCCCATCATCATTTGAACAAAGCCCCGACTTACTCGTCAACAAATGGAAGGTTATTTGCTCCTTGTTGGTGGCGATATTGATGAGCGTGCTCGGTGTATCCGTTGTTTCCATTGCTTAATTGCTCACGATAATACTCTATACACGATACACTGCTACAACTGTTGAAGAAGCACCACCAGTTGACTCCAACACAGCAGTTGAACAAACGCAACAATGATGAATCGGTGATGATGTTCGAATGAAGTACCCCCACTATGATTTTGATCCAAATCGTTCTTTAACCGTTTTGCTAATGAGGCCGATGCACCCGGATGTCGCGGAATCTTCAACAAACCATTTGAATCCTCGAATCACGCCAATGTATACCAACATCAACCCTCCACACATAGATGGACGAAAGACCATCCTCTGAAAACATTATGGAAACCGAATCAACCGGTCGTTCTGAGACAACGTCTTCACAGAGCCGGTGAACATTGCATTTATGCCTTGCCGTCTGAACCTAAAACATCAAAGAAGCAATGACAAAGACAAGCTGGATTGAATCCATGCAGAAGAACTCAACCAATTCAAGCGTCTTGAAGTATAGGAGCTGGTTGAAAGACCAGCAGAGGTCGTCATTGGTCTTAAATGGATTTGGAAAAACAAATTGGATCTTTGAAGGAAGCGTTATCGAAATAAGTCGCGTCGGTGGCTAAAGGTTATCGTCGAGGAAGAGGAATAGACTTTGAAGAATCTTTTGCTCCGGTTGCTGCGTCTGGCTGATGGGATATTTCTAGCGTTAGCGGCTCATATGAATATGGTCCTATCGGATGGATGTCAAGCTGCGTTTCTCAATGGACAACTTAAAAGCGGTTTATGTCGACCAACGGATGGATTCGTTGATCGAGTTTCGAATCCGTCTACAAAGCGAACAAAGCTCGTATGGTCTCAAACAAGCTCCTCGGGCATGGTGCGATAAGCTATCATCTTTCCTCATTGCTAATAATTTCACCAAAGGTTCGGTTGACCCAACTCTTTTATACAATATCACGGGGCACATATCTTAATTGTTCAAATTCGTGGATGACATCATTTTTGGTCTACACAAAAAAGTTTTCAATGCTTTTGCAAAACTAATGAAGAAAAATTTTGAAATGTCCATGATGGGTGAACTTCACGTTCTTTCCAGAATGCAAGTTCATCAATCCCCGTGGTATTTTCTTGAGTGATCAAATATGCCCTTGAATTGTTAAACAAATTTGGAATGAAAACACATGACACCTATGCCACCACCAATGGCTCATACCAAAAGCTAGGCCGATTTACATGGGAAATTGGTGGACCCTACAAATCCGTAGTATTATTGGGTCTCTCATATGTATCTAACGGCCATGACACGATATTGTCTTTCTTGTATATCTTTGCTCCCGTTATCGATTAACCAATGAAACCACCTCTCGAGGCTAAAAGAATCCTCGGATACATAAAGGGAACCATTAACGGGGATCACGGTATCAAGGATTACGGTTTTGAACAATAAAGCTTTTTGAGGCCTAACCACATGATGCTTAGACTCACGGAAAAGTACTTGGGAGCTTTACAATTTCTTGGTGATAAAGCGGTGTCATGGCAATCGAAAGAAGCGATTGTACATGTTGTCCTCAACGAAGCGAGAATATGTAGCCATGTCGGGATGTTGTGCTCAAGTCATTTGGATGAGAACACAACTCAAAGACTATGGTTACGTATTTGAGAATCGATGTCTTTGACAAATCTTGCATTGCGATCTCGTCAACTTCGGTTCGGCGCTTTCGAAATCAAAGCACATCGATCTTGATATCATTTCATCAAGGATCACGTGGAGCAGTGCTTGTTGAATTATATTTTGTGAGTGAGAATACCAATTGCGAATCTTCTCACCAAAGCCTTGCCCGCTAGGTTTAATGAGTTGGTCCACGGATTGGTATGAGGTGTTTGACTCAAGGTGGATGACCTCAAAAGCAGTCTTAAAACACATAAACACCAAATATCTTTTGTAATAAATTTTTCAAAAACAAAATACAAAATATAAAACACGATAAAACAACAAAAATATTCTTCTAATCTACTTTTCTCAACATGGCAAGTACATTTCTTCCGTCAACACTTTAATCTTTCAAAATTATATTTTCCGATCAAGTGTTGAGGGAGACTAAAAGATTTACTTGTTTCAAAACATCAGTGTACTTGCATATTATCATATCTCGGTTGTTTCTCTTATCAATGGTGGTAAATTTTACGGTTCAATGACTCCTCGAACTAAAATTAATAACCTTTCATCACTTTTCTTAAGTGAGGGGAGTGTCGTCATGTTTCTTTCTTAAAATCTTTGTTTGGTAACCAAAATGGAAGTTAAATGGCTTTGTATGTAAAAGGAAAAGGTGGAGGGACCAAAGCGTAAAATGTTAAAGTCATTTTAATAAAAACACCTCTCACCTAACTATTCCATCACATTTAATACTTACACCAAAAGGATCCTACGCCTAAGAATCGTTTGACAAATCCGTGTTTCAAATCATCAATTTGTAAGTGATTTCGTGTTTATAACATGTTTTTAAGCAATGGTTTTGAATCTTTCAAAAATCCAACGGTTTAATTTTATGATATAGTCACTTTTGTGTCTTACGCGTAGCGTAGAACACCAAATCATAAAAGGGTGTTTGTGGTTAAAAGATTGTGTCAAAACATGTATTTTACATCAATGATACTAGTTTCATCCTCAAAATCCACCCGAAACAATTGATGGTTTTGAATATTAGGGTTTATGAGTCGATTTGGGTGTTTACAAATGTGAAGAGTTTTGTTCAAAAGATTGTTGTGTAATGTTTATATGATGATGAATTGATGATTTCCAAGCTCTATAACCACGAAACTCTAAATGATTAAAATTTGGAATTAGGGTTTAAAGTTCATAAGTTTGGGCATTTTTGATTCTCCACGATTTAGATGTTATAACTTGGTTTATAGACTCTCACAACATCTTAGAACTACTAGAAATTGTTTGGTGCAAATCCTGGCTAGAAATATCTGCGTAATTCATAACCCTTAGGGTTTTGACCTCTGCGTATGACTTTCACTCATAACTGTTTAACGAATGTTCATGCCATGATTTGTTGTTAAAATGAATTTTTGCGTTAATATTGATGATTTGATGAATTTATTTCGAGGCTTTAAGCTTAAAATTCAGAATCAAGGTCATTTGAATCTCTACGCGAGTTACCTCTGGCGTAGTCATGTTATCGTGAATAAATCCCTACGCATAACTATTACGCGTGAGGTTCTCAATGGGACTCTGGCGTATCCTGAAAGGATATGCGTAGCTGATGTTCTCATAAGGTCTACTCTTACGAGTAAGCCTTCGGCGTAAGGTATAAATATCGCCCTACGCGTAGCTACGCATAAGGTCCCCTTTTCCTCGGCGTAACATTTCTTCTGGCGTAAGTTAAGATCCTACGCATAAGCTTTGCGTCTCGCGTATGTCATTCTTGTTTTGCGGCAACTTTGCCAATTCTCGCCTATGCCTTGATTGACCTTCATTATGAATTATTCGTGTACAAACTTGTTAATAAACTTATCGCGTCCGCGAATCCAATAATGTCACTAATAAACTTAAGCGTTTGATATGTTGTGAACAATAAGTGATAACATAAACTTTAAAACTTAAAGTTAACTAACTCACGAAACATTTCACGGCGTCATTGGACTATTGGACAAACAAGTGACTTAGGACTCGTAACAATCATTGACCTTTGCATTCAATAACTAGACAATAAGACCTTCCGTTGACTAACACTATGTCTTTCGATATGTTGGTTCTTTTGGCTAATGTTATTTGAGATCCGCGACATGGTGAACAAATGAATGTGGATGCATCAGTTCTTACAATTAGCGATATCTTTCCAGAGGGTTATCAGAAAGATTGGAAAGAACAACCTTAGGGTTGACTTTGACACCCTCACATGCTCGGAATATTCTTGTCTCATTCGGTGGATATTCTAAATCATCCCTACCAGCACTACTCGCACTCTGCCACAGTTCGGAGGTCTACATTCAACAATGCGGGATTCTATGCGGAGGATCAGCGGTCAATCTTGATGGATTGACACTTAATCACAAACAAGTCACTATCACTCCTGCGGGCTTACGAACATGCTCATCATTCGGACATCGTGCCTCGACTTCTTTGCCACACCTCTTGAAGAGCGGTTACGCATTTCTACTTGAGATTGGCTATGATGAAGCGTCGGGAACTATTAACAAGCACTCTCACGTGGATCTTAAGAACATTCCTCAACCGTGGAGAACACTCTACATCATTATCACTAAGTCGATCTAGGTGCGTGGCGGTGGCTATGAGCATCCCAAGCTCATGGAGCTGAGAATCTTACGTGTCGATAAGAAGGACATTGAAATCGGCACGATATGGGATGACATGATGTCGCTTCACAAGAAACTTGGCTCAAAGATTCCCTATGTCGATACACAATAATTGTTGATCCAGAGAGCACTTGGTCTTCATCCCGACATTCCACAAAGGCTCAATGACCCTGACAATCATGACGTGTTGTCCGAACCTATCCTTTCTATCAGAATCAAGGAATCAACAACAAAGAAACAAAGTGCTGCGTCTTTGCCGATCACCTTTTGACAAATGAAATCAAAAAGCTTGAAACATACAAAAGGTATCAAGTAGCGATGCGAGAAGGCAAAGTTGGTCATCTCGATGAAAAGCCTTCGGAACTCCTACCGGGAGAACCGAAGAGGAAGTCTTGCCGAAGTGCAATAAGCACTGAGAGTCAAAGGAAGGTCCCAAAGAGAAACCTACTCCAAGAAGAAAAGTTCTCCAAGGAAGTCTGCTCCTATTCCTACACTGAACAGCCATGAAGAGAAAGCTAATGGACGAGGACTCTCGGAGGCTACCTGAATCGATGAAGAGACTTTCTACTCGAATCCAAGGAGCAACCGTATCACCCTTCAGCCTAAACCTCAAGTCCATGGTGACAAAGGAAAAGGGAAGACTCATGTACTTGTGCCTTATGAAGAAAGCTCGGGAAGAAGATGAAGAGCAACCTGGATACCATACGGGGAAGAAGTTCAAATTCCTTAGACTCCAAAACGTGGCAAAAGAATTTGCAAAAGAACAAATGGGTGGCCGAGGTCAGTGGTCTTGCACTCAACCTTCACGAGATCCCGCATGCGGTTAATCAACCCGATAAGGGGATCATTGCCACCACTTTGGTACAACAACAGAACCTGGTCAAGATACTCTTGAGTTTGATTTGGAAGAACGAATCGAGAAGCTGGAGAAGATTAAAGTCGATGAAGAAGCTGCAAGTCAAAGCCAAAGGCGATGTACAAGCCTGAGACTGGCAATGAAGAAGATGTTGAGTATGATATGTTTCTTCTAGATAGTCTTCCGCGATCAAAGGAAGAAACTTCTGAACCACCAAAGGACCCGGAGTCTCTTCACATCTCATCATCATCAGATTCTTCTTCTCACTCTTCACCACCACCATCAAAGAATCAACCAAATCATCATCCGGATCGGTGAAGAAGCCACTCCATCTTGGATCTCTCAATCTAGAATCGAATCGTTAAAGTTTGTCCAACAAGTCGAGAAGAAGGACATGCTCTACGAAAACTGAATTGGTTTTTGACCAAATCGATCTACATGATGAGAATGACAAGATGCGAGAATGAAAGGGAGTATGTACGAAGCTCATGCGAAGATGATCTACAAGGGAAGATGACGAGAATGATCGAAGGATACACTCACAAGTACCTTCTGGATATCGTTCCTAAAGTCACAAAGGAGATGTTTACCGGACAACTATATCCGAATCTTATGGAATAGCCAAGCAAACTATAAGATCAACACCCTTAACCGTCACAATCAATCCATCCGATCCTGTAGTTTTCTCGGATAATGAATTGGTGGCCAAGCTTGTCACACAAATGTCTACACGATCTAGGACATTTACTTCGATGAAGGAAAGCTAGCTGTTTCAAGCATTGTTGGACTACCAACTCCAAGAAGCATGCTTGATTTGAAGCTGAAAAGTCCAAACGTCCTAGAGATGATGAAGATAAGGATCAGGATAAGAATGATGAAGCTAAACGACAGAAAAGTCGGTGAATCATCTTCTATGCCACCACCTCCCAACGGCCTCCTCCGCTTCAACAAAGGTCTCCTCCTCGTTCTTCTACCGATAAACCTCATGATTCCGAGACACCACCCCACTCAAACAACCGGTGATTACTTTGAGTATACGGGTGGTGACGATGAAGAACACCATGAGCCCTTACAACAACCCACCTCTCCCAAACAAGTAAAGAAACCTGAACCCTCATCTAGGCCTAGAAAAGAAGAAAAAAAGCCTTGACGTCCTATCATGGCTAGATGAAGACAACACAGAGGAATTTGAATGGTTTTCTACACTTGTCAATTCCACTCCCTACCTTGAAGAAGGTCAAGATATGGTGACTAGCGGAATACATTTGGAGCATGCTAATATTATGCAAGAAAAGTTCCATGTGAAGAAGATGACAAAATCGAGTTGGCGAATCAAGAATGAAGCTTTTCAGTGGAAAGATAGCTCGAGAAAAGTGCCATCGAGGTCGAATATCACCTTGAAAACATTGCTCGAGCTATGTCTAACAACATGGATTGGCTCAACCCGGAAGCAAACATCGACTTCACCAAACGGGACAACCCTCCATACTACACCGAATGGTCAAAACCTCTACCAACAATTGGCCAACCAGATGAACCAAGGATTCCATTCAGATATTTCTTCAACAAAGACCTGGAATTTCTTCTTCATGGTGGCGATGGTTCAAGGAAGTATGTTACATCTTTGACACTTCCATTCCAGCATTACCGAATACTCAAACTGTATAGCTATCGAGGAAAGAGCTAATCACTTGTTCTCTAAAAAAGTGGAAGCATACATAACGATGCATTGTACGGGATTCATCATTGGCGAACGCCGAAGAATCTACTACTGCCAAGTTCGAAGTCTCAACATGCGGTATTCGTTCTAAAAGTATCGTTGCCATCAAACACGTCGATCTTTCATCTAAGTGGGACTACACCTTCCTAAAGAATATCTTTGTCAAACGACAAGATGAAAGGGATTATGCATTCTCTGGTGACTTTGAAAATTTGTCTATCAGCGACATCGAAGACATGTACCTTGCCAAAGTACTGGTCGTATGAGACTATTCTCCAGCGAAGTACAACTTGAATTCATCAAGTAGGTGCTCATCTTCATCGGCGCATAGTTATCAAAGAACGTGTAGAAGATCTCCACTGGCGGTTGAATCTTATCGACCAGATGTCAACTTCACTCCACCGCATGCTTGATCTGCACCCGACATCAACCACCTTCCATAATATACGCTCATCAAGAAACCTTTCGGCGTTTACCGCAGTGAACTTCAAAGAAATTGCTTGATGGCGTGCAAAGATCTTCATAAGTTTGGAGATCACACTTTGAAGATGGTTAGGGATGGATTAGCTTATCGGTTGAAGGATATACATCAGAAGATTGGGTCTCCTAAGCGATGGAATTCTCGGGATCGAAGGGACGTGAAGAGGATCATCACCATGATTGATGAACGGTTGTATCGACGGATCGGGTTCGTGAAGACCGAAAGCTATGTTGGTGGTCGACTTAGGAGAAACATCATCGGCTTTCAACGCTCGATTCACACTCCTGCAACATCTACGGACTACCGTACCCTTGAACTGCTTCTTTCATTTTACATTTGGATGTATGATCTATTAATCAATGGCTTGTGCACACACATACATGTACAACCCGTACTTGTAAATAAAGGACCTTGTGGTGCGGCGGTGCCACAATCCTTATAAAAAGGAGCGAAAGCTTCTTACTTTTGAGTAAAACCTATCAAACCTTTCATTTTTCAAGGTTTTGCTCAAAAGAACAAGTACTTTCCCTTATGATTTTCAAAACCTCAACCGTTTATATCACTTGTTGAGGGGAGTACTTGACTTAAAACTTTGTTCACAAATTGTTCACAGTGGTCATTCTTCCGAACACACTTCGAAAATGGTCATATTTATTCTCAACTTTTCAAAAATAACATTTTATATGCCATTTTTGAGGGGGAGAAAATACGTGATAAGAAATATGTTGTGTATATGCAAATGAATCTTTGTGCTATAGACTTAACCCATGAATTGACGAGATCTTAACTGTTAGTAACTCGAAAAGACTTGTCCGGGATGGGTAATAATTTCAAACTAGTTCGCTAGTGATGTAAACGTGTCTCACAAAGGACTTGTCTGAGTAGAATGTACCATTCGAGAAACTCTTGGTAGACATGAACTCGGACGGGTTTGACAACCTTTCGAGGATTGTCTACACCTTCAAGGTAGTTATTAGATCCAGTTGTCACCTAAAAGTCGACAATGCAACTCTTTAACTATGCCCACGAACCGTGTCTCGCGGGGAATGTCTATCTTGAGTGAATCAATTCAAAATGTGCGCGCTCTTTCCTCATTGTGCATTTTAACCGTTAAAACTCTTAAGCACATGTGGAGGGGAGTATTTATGCAAAATCTTATCTCAACAGTGGTACTAAAATGTTTTTCATTCACAAAAACTTTGAGAGATTTTTCACAACAATGGTTTTTTATGGCAACATAGGTTAGTCATGGACTTATAAGGTGACTAAGGTTAGGAATAACCGTCCTATGATCCGCCAGAGCCGGAGGGATCTACCCAAGGACACCACAAATAGTTTGCATTTAGAAGTCCTTAGGTATGATTGTAAAAAGGAGAAAATGAGAATCGGAGAAAGAAGGAGTTGAAGAATTAAAAAGAAATGCAAAGAAAAGGGTGAAAAGAAATAGCCCTTTAGATTATTCAACTTAGAGGCGGAACCGGGTTCAATTCATATGATACTTGGTTGTCACTAGATGACACCGGTATTGAAGATTAAAAGTCGTCATGGACCCAGTGACGCATGCACTAAACCTTCTTATCCACTCAAGTTTCTCTCAACTGAAGCTTGTTTCATTCTCACAGGAACCCGTAAACTATCTGGCTTTCTCTTAGAGATTGTCGGTATTGAAGAAGGAGACCCTCTCCCTAGTCTCACTTCAGAAGAGAAAACCAAAACGACTATTGAGTCTAGAAAGATTCATCAAAAGATCTCTTAGGTACACTTGACATTTCATCACTTGATATTCAACAATAAGAATTTCAGTGGTACATTATCGAGTCCTTCACAGATCTTAGCAATCTGCCGAGAACATTTATGAGAGGTTCACATTTGTGATCCTCAGTGATTGAATGGAAACTCTGCCAGGTCAACATCAAACACCGGACAGCGGGTCGCAGAACTCCCCGTGGATTGCGCTTAGTGGTCTCAAACGGTCTACAGTCGTGAGGTGATACTTCGGTGTACCTCGGCTGACTCATCCGAATCGTAGGTGTACTTCGGTACATCGTGTTATCTCACTTGTGGACTCGATTCAGAGGACGGCCTTTGTAAGAATTAGAGTTGTGTTTTCACACTATGCTATTAACACCTCGAAGTTCAAACTTGTAAGTGCCGGAATCCGCTTATTACTAACCGTTTTTATGTTTTCTTCTTATGGAAGCTCCGGAGAGGAATGATCGTGCTGATTCTTCTCATGCTCACGCCAACATCATCACGAATGGAAGTTCTATTCAAAAGCAACACAACAATGAATGATTCTTCGTCAAATCAAATAATCTACAAAGTTAAAGACTTAAAGAACTATCATCAGATCTGAATTCCAACGCCAAAGCGTGTGAGCATGTTGAAGAATGACGTGGAGACAGCTGGCAGCAAAATGTAGCGCACCGAGGCGAATAACAACATAATATCACTTTCATCACAAAGAACAAAGATCAAAGAACAAAGTTAAAGATGACGTCAAAGCATAACTGTTCAAAGAAAACTATCTCGCTACACTGGGGAGATGGTTCGAATCAAGACAATTCTTCTCACAAGAAAGAAGAATGTCAGAAGACGCCAAAGCTTCTATTACATCAACGCCTTCACCGTTTTTCATCACTAACACTTAGGGGGAGATTGTTGGAATCACTCCTAAACCATAATCAAGTGTTAGTAATTTATATGTAATAGTTAGCTTAATTATGGCCTTTATGTTTGTTGTTAGCCTTAAGCTTATGTAGAAGGCCCATGAGCTTAGGCCCAAGCCCATAGGAGAAAGGAAGGGACTAGGAGTGTTGCCCTAGCTTCCCTCCTATAAATACTATGTAATAACCCTCACTTGAGGGTTGGTTGTTCAAGTTATTTCTTTCACATACTCCTACGCATAACCGGTCTTATCATTTACGTGTGTGTGTGTTTGGTTTATTTGTTCAATCGCCTCTCTATCTTTCTAGGAAGCTTGTGTTGTAAACCTTGTGACCTAACAGAATGTTAAATCAAAACCTACCAGTCCTTCAGCCAGTCCCAAGTTTAGAAAACCACGGGTGAACCAATTCAACCAAAGACTTCATTATGGTTCACATTCACCTGTGAGAAGACCCATAGTTCATAATGCAACTCAAATGTTTCAATCTTATGCTACAAGGGGTAATTGCGGGACTGCTGTTAAGCCCTCAACAGGTTATACTTGGAGACAGACCAAACCACACTCTAAGAGTAACAATGGACCATCTTCAGCTTATGCTTTGAATTCTCAAGGTCCACAAGGCAGACCTAAGCCTCTACAGGCCTGGGTACCCAAGAGAAACTAATTTCTCTTTTTGATATGTAGGAACATCCACACCAGAAGTTAGGAAGCAGAGAAATTGTTGATAGTGGATGCTCTGGGCATATGACTGGTAACAAGGATCACTTGGAGGATTTTGAGGAATTCCAACAAGGTTCTGTTAATTTTGGTGGTAGCATAGGCTACTCTATGAATAGTTAGATCTTTATGGAAGTATTATAAACATCCTTGTGTTGGTGTCATTTGGTGATTTTAGAACACTTTGAAATAACTTTATGTGCTTGCTACATTATGTTGGATGTGCTTAAATGATTTCTTTTCAATTGGTTGTTCTAAGAATTAATTCTGGTAGTGAATTTGAGTTATTTCTGGTTTAAAGAACTACCTATTGTATATTTCTTGGTTTTTGAATTAATTTTCTAGGAATTGCATGGATGAAAGCAAGATTGAAGATGTGCCATTTGTACTGTAAGTGTAAAATGGTTAATTCTGGTGATATCATACTTAAGTCTGGTTGACTATTTTAAGTCTGGTAGTGCAAAAATACTACCGTTAGTGTTGGTCGAGGGAGAATCCATTTTTACTGTATCAATAGTACTGTTACCTACTCTTAGGCGGTAAGAAGTATATATATGGATACTTTTTTTATAAATAAAACTCATCTTTATCCATTATTTACTTTCTCTCAAATCTTTAAAAGTTTAAATCTTTTCTCTCGTTAAAGTCTTCTTACCAGCATTAACCCTAACACGCGCCGCACTAGTAAAACTTACAATTCACCTCAGTTATGGCTCAATTAAATTTCAATGATAAGCACAATCAAGTGGGATTTCTCAAGAAGCCAAATGAGAGCACCAGCTTCGAACATATAGTGGACTTCTTGAAGGGTACCCATATTAGGTATGCCCTCACTCACAATCCTACTATCTATATCTCCCTAGTCAAACAGTTCTGGCAGACTGCAACTGCTAGAACTCTTGCTAATGGGACATTAGAGTTACGTGCAACAATTGATACCTTAGAATATTCATTCACTGAGGAGTCAGTCAGAAGTTATCTTCAATTGGATGATGCCTCAGGGATCACAATGTTGCCAAATAATGAACTTTTTCAAGGACTTCAAAATATTGGATATCCAACTGATGGATCATTCACTTTTTGGAAAAGCCCTTTTACACCACAATGGAGGTTTTTGGAGCATCATCTCCTTCATTCTATGAGTCTTAAAAGTGGTGGATGGGATCAATTTGGAAGCACTATTGCTTCTGCATTGGTCTGTCTATCCACTGGCAGACTCTTCAACTTTTCTAAAATGATTTTTGATGCTATGGTTTCAAATACAAATAAAGAGAAAAAGTTTTTGATGTACCTAAGGTTTCTGCAAATGATTTTAAATATAGAAACTGCAAACAAGCAACAATATATTGTTGTCCCTTTCTCTAAAAAGATTTTTGGGAATATGAAAAGGGGACTTGACGGGGTTCACAGGCCACTCCTGCCTGCTATGTTGCTTGTTGGTTCTACTAGCATTGCAGGAACATCAGATCAAGTTCCATCTACCTCTGCTACTTCAGCAACTCAATATCAAGAAATACATGGATCAGAAGAACCAGAGCATGCACAGAGGTGAACAACTCCACCACCACCCTCACCACCTGTATATGAGGAAGAACCACCAGAGGTTCCACAAACAGAGCATTCCACTCCTACTCCTACAGCAGCTCCTGCTTCATTATCTGTGGAGGAACTTCTCACTCTAGTTCCAAGCTTGCTAACCAGGATAGAGAAGTTGGAAAATGATCTCCATAAATCTAAGAAGACTCAAGCAGATGTTGTCATCAAATTGGTTAAAAGGATCAAAAGACTTGAGGGAAAGTTCAAACAGAAAGGGATTGATATCACTGATTCAGAAGGTGAAAAAAATCTCCCAAACAGGGGAGGAATATGCATGAGGAGGGTGGATCAGGCTATAGAACACCCACAAAGAAATCCTCTGAGGAGAAAATTAGTCCTCAAGGATTGGAGGCAGCTGAGATCTTGGCCAAGAACTTAAGCCAGAAGAAGAAGAAATAAGAGAAATTAGTTGCAAGTTCTGCTTCTGTTAAGTCTGCTAGTGATGATGTTGAGGTTAAGTCTGGTGGTGATACCGGGGTTAAGTATGCCAGTGTTCCTATTAAGTCTGGTGAGGAGTTCAATCAAAGAAAAGGAAAGGGGATAATGGAAGAGTCTTTAGAGCCTAAAAAGACCAAAAGACAGATTCTGGAAGATGAAGCAAGCATGGATGAAATTGCAATAATACAAGCAGAAGATGATGCTGCAGCAGCCAAGCTAGCAAGGCAAAAGATGGATGATGAGCTCTTGGCTAAAAACTTGCAGAGTCCACCAGAACTAACAAAGGAGCAAAAGAAAAGGAGAGCTGAAGTTCTGGAATCTGCAAAGTTCTACTCTGATGAAGATTGGGACAACATAAGAGCAAAACTTGAAACTAATAGAGACATCCTACCAGATATTGGAGCATAAGACTTTGCTATAAGGATAGTAGAGATGGTCAATGAAAAGAAGAGGTTGCTCAGAGAACAAAGACAAAGGGAAAGGATGAACAGACCTCTGACTAAGGGAAAGCAAAGAGAATACATGATCAAATACATCAAAATTCAAGGTCATCTTAGCTAGAAAATAACTCAATTGAGGAAGCTTAAAGCTGAAGATCTCAAATCAGAGTTTGAAATTATAGTCAGGAAGGTATAGAGTTTTGCTCCAATGGATTCTAAGCTTGAAGCCTCAATGCTCAAAAGGAAAGATATAAATCTTCAACCTCAGGGAGCCAAAAGGCAGAAGACTGAAGAGGTTAAGAAAACTGTAAAAGGTGAAAAGCTTGCTGAAGAAGAAACTACAAAGGCAGCTGAAGCTGAGAAAGGTACTGATAAGCCTAGCACTGTAAAGAAGGAGGAAGAAGCTGAGGTTTCAAAACCTATCATCAAGTGGACCAGAAAGAAATCCAAAGGAAAGAAACCTACAAAGAAGGATAAGTCTGAGATAAAGAAGGAAGTGGATGCTTATATGGAGGACAAGGTTGAAGAACCTCCATCTGAAGAATTCACTATAGGCACTATTCCTAAAGGTCCAGCAGCTGCAAAGATAGCAAAGATCCATATCATCAAAACTAGAAGCAATGGAGCTTACCAGGTGGTAAGGGAAGATTATGTTGATACTGTGTATGTAAACTTTCCTGCATTGTTGAGTGATCTGTCCAGGGATGATATGAAGACCATGTATCAGTTGATGGTGAAAAAACATGGTGATCAAAGACCAGAGGAGGAGTATGAAAGAGTCCTCTGGGGACACTTGAAGACAATGTTTAAGCCACCAGATGCTGATAATGAGATGTGGAAGCTGGCAAGCCAAGAGCAAGTAATCAGATGGAGATACTTCCATACATGTCAGGTTCATTGTTTGGAATTAGAAAGTTTGATTGTTTATATGCTAACAGAGGTAGACTATCCACTTTCAAACAAGACTTGCAGGGAAATGATTGAAAAGAAGTTGCTTGGTGAGGTAAAAGATAATGCATGTTATCAGCTTTTGAAACTAATTGAATCAAAAGCTCAACAGCAATAATTTTTTTTTTAAATGTTTGGAAGAATTTTCTTTGCTGTTGAGTGTTATGTTTATAAGTTGATAAATGTATAAATGGATTTTTAGGGGTTTCACTTGGTGAAACTGCTTTGCACTATCACAACAAATGGTTATCAGTCCACCATGTCTAACCCACATAAGGACTGACTAATCCATGAGCAAACGGCTCTGGTAAAGATAACTCAAATCCGTTTATGGCTGAAAATTTGCCAAAAATTGTATGATGCTCAACTCACCATATCTGTGTAGATGAATAGTTGGCTAGCCCACAAGTTCATGGCTTGTGGTAAAGGCAATGGAAAACCATGACTAGTCCAAAAGGGTACAACTTTTGGTAAAGACTAATCAAATCTGTTGATAACTGCTGGTTTGCTAAAAATCAGATGGTTATCAATGTACCATGGTCTTATACACCAAAACATTGGCTACTCCAATAGTAATGGCTAATTGGTAAAGAGACATCACATCTATTACAATTTTCTATGATTCACCTCTCACAGGAGTTTACACACCTGAATGTGATGCGAATAGCATGAAACTTTTTATGATTTGATGTACATACAATCACAATTGCAGTAAAGACCATGGAGTGCTGATTGTTTGCTGATATGATGTTGCACAGAACACATTATGAAGAAAACTTAAAGATGCAGCTCAAAGATAATTCCAAGATCCTCAACGAATACAAAGAACTTGAAGTTCACAAGTGAAGATCAAGTTAGGGGAGGATTGTAGGGAATTATATCTTGTGTTCTTCATACTTACTGTGTTAAGATTCCGCATTAACACATTAAGGTTTTGTTAAGAGTTCTTCACATAGTGAATTAGGATTTATTCAAGTTTACTATAAGTCATTCAAGGCTACTTAGATCCATAAACTTTTGGACCTACATAATATTTTGTCACTTGTTGTCATGTATTGTAAATAGGAGTGCAAATGAGACGAGACAACTCGCGAGAATCCGAAATCGACTCGTAAACTACTCGAAAATCGACTCGATATAAACGAGTCGAGCTCGAGCTACTCGAGTACACTTTCTAGTCGAGTTCGAGCTTGAAAATACTCAACTCGTGAGGCTCGCGAGCCCTTATCGAGCTTCAATGATACTACACTTTTACCATTTTATATACATGTAGTTATGTAATTGTCATAAAATAGAGTCAAGTAGCGCCTGGTCTGTCAATTTTTCATCGAGTTCGAGCTTTAATTGTGGAAATAATCAAGCTCGAGTCGAGTTTCGAGCTCGAGTTAGAGATGACGAGCCGAGCTCGAGCTTGAAAACCAAAGGTTGCCGAGCTCGAGTCGAGTTTCGAGCTCGAGTTTTAGTAATCGAGGTCGTGTTCGAACTTGACAGTACTCGGCTCAACTCGGCTCGTTTACACCCTTAATCATAACCATTTTATCATCTAAAATGGAGAGATATCTTTCAAACTTACATTCATTAGGGCCCGTTTGGTTTGAGGTGATAGAATCAAAGAAAGGAATATTTTTTGAAAACAACTATTTGGTTGCTACAAGTAATGAAGGAATGGAATCTGTTTTGTCAGAAAACCCATACAAATGATACCATGGTAAATACACTAGTTTCTTTTCTCTCTTCACTAAAATAATGTTCTCCCTCATTTTTTTTCTTTTTCACGTGATATCCTCTCAAACTTTTTTTATTTCACTATTCAAATAATATTTTATATCTAAAAATCATTATAAAAGATACTTAAAATAATATATTTTCTCTCTCATAAACTTACCTCACTAAAAAATGTTTCATTAAATGTTACAAACTTTTCAAAATTGTTTCAATATGCACATTTGTATGACATGTCATAAAAAATAAAATAATGACACATGTCATTTTTGAAGTATGATAGTTATCCCAATATTTTGGAACACCTTTTAAATTGGTAACACATTTAATAAAACACTTTTTATTTTACTTGCCAAAATGATATTTTGAAAAAAGTTTACTGATTTACATGCAAATCCACGGGTGTACCGTGTACGTACACGGATACTCATGAACTCAGCTCGTCTCATGTGTCTTCTTCTATTCTCCAAGTTACATGTCTATTATTAAGTTCTAATCACATACATACATAAAATTGTGATTTAACTCGCACCCATTTGTGTTTTCGCAATTACCTATTAGTCATTAGGATGAGTAGAATAGTTCAGAAAAGGACTTTGTGATCGTTGTAAATCATGTCAATCATATCAAATTCAATAATGCAATGTATGTACAATTGAATCCAGACAACATAAGATAACTTAATTTGGCCGGGTACGTGATAAAACAAAAGCATAAATTCCATTTTCTTCTTCTTTATATTGGTCGATGAAGATTAAAACATGTGTCATATTGCTTGGTCAGGATACACTCATTGCCAGATCTCACAAATTGATTCGATTTGTTGCTCCTTCCTATAAGGGTCCATCTCAAGCTATAATTAGTTATGGCCTCTTGCCACGTGGATTCTTTTTTCAACATGATACGGATGTGATGCTATCCATGTGGGCCCTTTCTTATCATCTATGAAGGCTCCATGATAATCGTAAATTATTCCCATTCTTCTTTGGAAATATGAAATGCAAATTTTAATATTGGATACACACACAATCACACAGATATGTATGAGAGATGATATGCTTGTGTAATTGTGTGCATGTTTGTCACTTTGTGTGTATGAGATAATTAATAGAGAAATGATTGGGAGGCCTAAACTCATGCCTAATTTTATGACTAAAAGTATGTGTCATTATCTCATTGGTTTATGATAAAGTGGGTCTCTTAATTACAACCAATGAAAAAGTGACACTCTAGTTTAGGCATATTATTAGTCATGAGTTTAGGTCTCCCAATCATTTCTCTAATTAATATGGAGCAGTTAAATTATTATGTACCACTTCTTTGCAAGTACTTTATATGTACGAGATAATATGGAATACTTGTAGGGTTAATTTTATATGGGATTGTCTAACCAGTGCCCTAAGGGTACTGGTTAAGAAGAGGGAAGACCCACAAAAAAACACCAAAAAAATAATTTAAAGACTCAAAGACCCACACTTTTTTAATAAAAAAATATTTTTTCGGTACTTTTTCATGGTCCTCAATCCTTAACCCTTTGCACTGGTTAGACAATCTCATTTTATATATACCCAATTTAATTATTTAAATAACATATTTGTCCAACTAAAAATCATAAAGTCATATATATCTAATTTAAATACCAAATTTGTCATATATACCCGTGGTACCGGATCAAATAAAAAGTGTCACTTTTTAAAAAGTATTAAAAGCTTTCTAGGCCGTTGGATCATAATACAACATCGGATCAAATTGAAGAAGGACATATAAAGCGGTATGCTAGTCATTTCATCAAAATAATAATCTACTCGAGTATCTTCTTTACATCATCTCCTCTCTTTCCCATCGATCCAAAATGAAACGGTGATTTTCATCATCGTCACCATCAAGTTGTAACCGCCACCAACACCGTCTCCATCACCATCACCATCACCATCACCATTTTAATCAATTAGAAGTGTTGAATGATAGAACCAAACTAGCAAGTGAATCGACCTTAAATTACAGGATGATCACTGCATTTGCTTTTCAAAAAAGAGGGCCAACCATGGCGTGGGCGGCGAGGCGCAGTGACTCGGCATCAAACATACAGAGGCATCAAAGATTTAGTGCTGGGAAAATGGTGTTGTATGATAAAATAAAATAAAAATTATATAATTACGAATGAGAACAATAAAGAAAAAAGAAGTAAATTTTTTTATGAAGTATGGATCATAGATGATTTGCCAGAAAAAAAAATTGCAGTCATGGAATAAAGCAAGTTAATGAAGATGGAGACTGTGGACTTTTGTGATTAGTAACGAAGTCACATGTGCTAGAGAAAATAAAACGCCTAGGAGAATGAGATTCTATAAATTTTTGTTCTTTGGTAGATGAGACTTGCAATTGTAAAGGATGGGATTGTTTGTTTATGGTACAATGTGCAAGTGTAGTCAAGTTACTTTCTACCAAGGATGAGTTTTATAAAAAAAAAATGTTGATCATCAATAAAACGAGTTGTTCATCAGTTTTATTTAACTTTGTTCATCAGTTTTATTTCATCAATAAAACGAGTTGTTCATCAAACGAGTTGTTCATCAGTTTTATTTCATCAATAAAATGAGTTGTTCATCAGTTTTATTGTTCATCAGTTCTATTTAACTTTGTTCATCGGTTTTATTTTATCAATAAAATAAGTTGTTCATCAGTTTTATTTCATCAATAAAACGAGTTGTTCATCAGTTTTATTGTTCATCGGTTTTATTTCATCAATAAAATGAGTTGTTCATCGCTTTATTTCATCAATAAAACGAGTTGTTCATCGTTTTATTTCATCAATAAAAAAATTTGTTCATCAGTTGTTTAAAAGAAATCGTAATGTTCATCTATTTGAGTTATAGTGTTCATCAATTAGTTTTCTTTAATGTTACATTATAATGTTCATCAATTTTCTTTGATGTTACATTATAATGTTCATCAATTACATCATTTGTTCATCGGTTTTTATAAACAAATAGTGTTGTTCATCAGCTTTTCCACAAAAATTACATTGTTCCTCGCTTAGGTACAATCGCCTTGATCATCCCTAGTCTTTTTTATCAGATTAAAATATATATATATTAATGTTCATTAGTTCATCGTTATTTTTATATTGTTCATCGCCTATTTTTATAACGCGTTCATCAGTTGTTTTTATATTGTTCAACGCTTTTGAAAAAATAACGCTCATCATTCTTTTTGATATTGTTCATCAGTTGTCTAAAAGAAATCGCAATGTTCATCTGTTAGTTGTTCATCGGTTCATCGACAATTGTTCATCAATTAGTATTGTTCAGAATAAAAAATATATTCATCAATTCTTTTAAATTTTGTTCATCAGTTTATCGGTATTCAAAAAATGTCATAATGTTCATCAATTGTTAAAAATCATAATGTTCATCAGTTATGGTCACAATGTTCATCAGTTTATCATTTGGTTGTTCATCAGTTAAAAATAAACAAAAATAACAAAAATAACAAAAAAATGTATTTTGGTATACCAATTAGTGCATTTGAATGTACTTTTATAAGAAAATCTCTTTTAGGCATTTTATCAAACACTTTGTATGCACTAAATATGACTAAGACGCCATCATTAACGTGCAATATCTCACTCATATCATATCGTATTTGAGTGATTCAAATTCTCGAGTAAAGAATGGTCAAAAGCCTACAATTTTTATGCTTTTAGTTTTGTAAAATTTGGCTTTTAAACTAGTCAAAATTAGAGCCGAAAATACCAAAAATTTTAAAAAAATCAACACCAACTTAAAAAGTTGAAAAAAAAAGTTACGATTTATATATCAAAATGCATACCAAATTAAAGAGAATCAAATTTAAAAAATTATGATGAAATCGGTTTTTTATAAAAGTTTGTCGTTTGAAAGTTATTTACGTTTGAAGTTTTTGAGTGAAATAAAAAAAACTTGTTAAAAGGACCAAAATGCCTCATAACCAAATTTAATAAGAAAAAATGAAGAGATTTGATAAAGAACACATGGCAATCAATGATAGTCTTTCTAAAGATTTTTATTTTTTACTTTGCAAGAGATCTCAACTCATATACCCGTACCAACTATTAAATCAACTAAAAATCAACTTACATCACTAAATACCTATTCTACCCTTAATACAAACTAAATCCAAAGTATTATTTAAAACATTTAAGATACTTTCTGCAACTAGAGAATATTTACCAGACACTTTCTACCTTGCCCATTTAACCGCTCATTATAGTTTCGATTCATATAGTTAATAGTTATACGGCTATGAGATTGAGCTAGAAACAATTGTATATGTTTGCCGACAAATCAAACATTTCATGTGCAGTAATAAAGATCATGACACCAAGACATATAAAGAAGCAAGGTTGTAAATACATAACGTAGAACTAAATATAAAATCCAAAATGAACCAACCAAGAAGACCAAAGAGCAAATGCGTTTAACGAAGACCTTATCTGCAAGCGTTTTTTGTTTTGTTGTGCATGCAACAATATGAAGTTCTAGATCATTTTCACTCGCCAATATAGTGATACTAATTCGTTTGTGAAACTCTATTTGGGCACTTCTTGATACTATGAAGTTCTAGATCATTTTCACTCGCCAATATATGAATTGATTGAGTTTTTAAATGTATTTTCAATGGTATAATTCTTATCAACTATTGTATAACACAAATAAAAATATTTAAGGTCAAAGTTGAAAAGGAATGACCGAAAAAGTCAAACGGGGACCATAATTTTGGGACGGAGGTAGTACCAATTAACTTACTCGCAATCATAATAATGAAAATTGAAACTACTAACACACTAAAAACATACACATACACACATTACTGTCGCTGGCCAATGCTGAAGCAATAACACCAAATGGGGCACTGATTCGACTTAACACCAACGTTATAAGCATAACAATGGGCTATATAACTTTGTTATATATATACTCAGACCTAGCTCTTAGGAGGTCATGTGAAATGTACACAATCAAAAGATAATATAAATATTTGTTTTAAGAATGAGTAATAACAAGATCGAGTTGAGGAGACTGCCTCCCTCTGCGAGGTAAGGGGTCATGGCGCGTTGTGGAATAAATATATTCTTTTATTTTACAATATGAACAACCGGCAATTAACTCAGTTAGACCTTCTCACAAGTTGAAGAGAAAACTAAAACAAACAGCTGCGCATGCACCACTCATACTAAGTTAAATTTCATGCATGTCTGATTCTTATTATTCAAACTAAATAATTTAATTCTACAATTAACAAATTTAACTAATCAGGAAACAGTTCAGCAGCAAGATTGCAAGTTTATGCTTTTGACATATATATCTTCAAGCTCCTGGGGAGTTCACAAAAAGGTTTTTATTAAACAATAAAGCTCGTAAGTTAAACTTTATTAATAATAAACTATTTATAAATTTATAAAATACAAATATGAAGGAATATATAATAAAAGCTCTAATAGACCACATGCCTACAAGGCTGCCTTGGACTAAGGGTGTGTTTGTCTCAATGTTTTGGGTCTGAATCTTTTTCTTTTTTTTTTTGAACAAAGTTTTGGGTCTGAATCTGACTACCGCATTTTACTGGTAAGAGGTGACTAGAAAGTCTAAATCTGAACGAAATAATGTTGTTTGTTTTCGTATAAGTGTCCGAATGATTTTAAGTGCTCGTTTTTGCAATTTGTTTATTAAACCAACGCAAAGCGATAATAAGTAACTTATGTAAATATGAAACAAGACTTTTTATCATAAATATAACATAGTTAATAAACAATCAAATATAATATATAAAGTTTACAAAAAGAGTAAGAGGCAGTAAGACACGTCTCTCACCTCTTACGAGTCGATGTTATATGTCTAACCTGCCTTATTTTAATAGAAAACAAACAAGAAAACGTCTTCCACCTCTTACCTAAGTAGAGTAAGGGCTTGTTTGTTTTTTAAAAAAAATGTCTGACTCGCTCTGACATCTTACCAGTCAGACGCGGTCAGACGTTTTTGTTGTTTGTTTTTTCGCAGTCAGTCAGACGTGGTAAGACCTTATAAGTCTGACTCGGTAAGAGGTGGTGAACAAATCTGACCGCCTCTTATCAAAACCCTTTCATCAACAAATCCTTCCTCATCAACAAATCCCAAACCCTTTCATCATCAAAACCCTTTCATCATCCCATTCATCTTCAAAACCATCACCCGCCACGGCCACCTCCAAATACGCCTACCATCTCTCACCGCCGCTTTCTTCTCCACCCATAGCCGCCGTCATCTCCACCTATAGCTACCATCTTCACCAAGGTATGCTATTTTTTTTTTCTCTTTACCTGCTTTACTTGTTATTTTTGTTGGTTTTAAGTGATTTTATTGTTGGGTTGGTTATAAACTGATATGGGTTTTGTTTTGGTCAACTATAAGGTTGGTTTTAAGTGATATTCTGAGATTGGGTTTTTTGAGGTGTAAATATGAAGATGGGCGCATCTGTTTTGTGATAGTCCATTATTTAGCAATGAAGGGAAATAAACAATTTTCTATGAAGATAGGCGGTTTTTAGCCAATGCCGGGAGTTGGGCACCTCTGTATTTAGGACAATAATGGTTGTGCGGTTTTGTCCATTCAATGTGCATCTCTTTTCCTGCTGATATTAGTTGCAAGTGCATCATCCCAAAAATTGATATATTATTGTGAATATTGGCGTGTCTGAAATATCGGCGTGTCTTTTGCCAACATTATAGTTGCCACTCTCTGGAATATTGGCATGTCTTTTGCCAACATAGGCCTTTAAGTTCATAGACGTGACAGAAGAGAGAGAGCATACTTAGGGCCTTCATTTATTCGGTTTTTCACCTAGTTTGTAGATAAGTTGAATTCCCTTGGATAGCCAATTGAAACCTTCCCCTGTTGTCTTCAGTTTGCACACAAACAAGTTCCTTCAGACAATTATAAAAAAACAAACAACACATTTTCATTCAGATTCAGACATTATAGCCACATCTTACTAGTAAGATGTGGTAGTCAGATTCAGACATAAAACATCTAAATGAAACAAACACACCCTAAGAGGGCTAGTAAGATTTTTTTTTTTTTTTTAAACAAACACACCCTAACTAATATATCATCTGATTGTTTTGACATTCCATGCATTTTTCAGTTCTAGGTTTTCATTTTGATGAGCAACGGTTAAACACGAAAATTACTGTACTTTTTAAAACTATTTTTACATATTTAGGGTGTTTTTTAAATCTTACTAGCCCTCTTACTCTTACCAGTAAGAGGAGGGCATACGTTTTGCTTGTTTGTTTGTTTTGTTTTTTTTTTTTTTTTTAGTAAGACCTAGTTAGACATATAACATCCTAGTTAGACATATAACATCTTACTAGATAAGAGATGGGGGACTTGTCTTACTACCTCTTACTCTTTTTGTAAACTTTATATTATATATTTGATTGTTTATTAACTATGTTATATTTATGATAAAAAATCTTGTTTCATATTTACATAAGTTACTTATTATCGCATTGCGTTTGTTTAATAAACAAATTGCAAAAACGAGCACTTAAAATAATTCGGACAATTGTACAAAAACAAACAACATTATTTCGTTCAGATAAATTATGGGTTAACCATCGAAACTTCAAAACTACTGTATTTTTATAAAACTATCACTGAGCAACACAGGTGTGTTACTTTAACAAGCTCATGCATATATATACGCAGACTGTTAGATTGACTCTCATACGTCATAACAATTCATGAACTTGATCGAAGTCAGAATTGCTAAATTATCATGTCACGTTTATGCTACAATTGCTTTGTGTGATTGAATCCCACTGGTAGTTTATTGCCTTCAAGCTCTATTAATACGTATTAGCTTTGCTTGTGATTGTTTAAGGGTCACTTCACTTAAATATAGATAATGACATTTAATATTGTGTTTAGGATGAAATACACGTGAACAACCATAAGTCATTATTTATTAAGTAGTATTGATAATACTATCTTTTAAGCGGTACTTAAACCCACACATATTAAAGCAATTTCTATTCAAGATTTGTTGGAAGGGTTCACAATAACTTTCGAATAATAGGGATGCATGAATCCCAAAAATTATGATTGATTGTCTCCACTAAAATGGGGCCATTGTGAATGGAATTATGCTCGAACATACTAACAATAGCACGTGGGGTTCACATGCAGCCAGGGACGGAACCAGGGTGGGTCCCGGCCTCGACACCTACTAATTTCATACAGAATGTTAATTTTTGCACAAACCCTCAATTTTTCGTAAATGCACCTGGTCCCCAAAAATTGTGTTCCTCATTTTGTATAATCTTTCGTAAATGCACCTGATCAAATTTTGTCCTGGTTCCGTCCCTGCATGCAGCTCCCCTTATAATCTTTTTCCAAAAGTGAATAAATCATGTTCGTTCACTTGTCAACGTGTTATATCGAACCTAATAAAATAGTACCAGAGCGTTAGCTTAATGACATGGTGGTGCTATCAAAAGCCATTGCCGAGTTTTCTCATATGAGAAATGTAACGCGTAATCATATTTTTATACATAAAATCTAGAGTAGAATGCAAAATACAGAAAATTTTTATATCTTATCAGTTTTCACATTAAACATCTCTGACACAAATCATTTCTTAGTTAGTAAAAGTTAGACAAAATACAACTCTAGATATTAACTATGTAATTCTTTTTTCGTTATTTACTAAAAGTCAAACGCGCATTATGAAAAAATCACTTCAAAACATCATTTAATTCATTTTATCTTCTTCTTCTCATAACCTCCACTACTCATCATCATCATTATCGTCTTCTCAATAGCTAACCACTCACTATAAAATCACTTACAACTACCATAAAATACCTAAACTCACACAAATACCTATACATGTATCACTATAAAATCACTTCCAACCATCACAAAATTTCTGATAGCTGAATTCTTGACCACCACTATTCGCCACTTCTACCACCACTCACTACCTTTACCACCACCATTCTCCACCATCCACCACTTCCATCACCTCCACTTCCCCCAACTAATATGGTGCTCTTATCAGGTGGTAGAGGTAGTGAATGGTGGTGATCACAGAACTGACTACCACATATCTGAAGGATGGTGTTAGTAGATGTGGCGGATAGTGGTGGTAGAGATGATGAGAAGAATATAATGATGGGTTTTGGTATTTTGTGGTGTTAATGAGTGATTTTGTTGTGATAGATATAAATATTTTACGGGTTTATGTATTTTATGATAGTTGAAAGTAATTTAATAGTCGGTGGTTTAGGTATTTTATGGTGGTGAAAGTATTGAGAAAAAGGTGAAGATGGGTAATGATGATGGTGAGAAGAATAAGATGAAATGGATAAAATGGTATTTGTGAGTGATTTTATCAAGAAGTGCGTCTGATTTTTAATAGACAACGGAGAAAAAAGATATGAAGTTAGTCCTTAAAGATGTATTGTGTCTAACTTTTGCTAACAGGGGGATGATTAAGTGCTAAAAGTTTCCAACAATGATGTTTAGGTAAAAATTAATAAACCACATAGATGCATTTTGCATTTTACTCTAAAATCTATTTAGGAAAACTGAAATAACATTCTTAAATGGCAACACTATGAGAGCACAAAGGTTAAGTAACACAAGACTAAGGGGAATGGTTACTACCTCCTCAACATCCACAGCAGCGCCACCTCAGCTTTCTTTCTCCTCTCACTTCTCATCACTTCCTCTCACTTTTCACCCGTTTTGGTCATCTTCCTCTCACATTTCATTATAATACACACTTTACACAAATATATCTCATTAAATGCATCAAACACACTCACGAACCAATTTAAAAATAATAAAAATATCATATTTTGCACAAATTCCTAAAAGTGACATGCTCACCATTGTTGCTTGGTGTGATCGTGAGAATTTTTTGGTGTTTTGGTTGTCACTCATGAGGTGAGGCCTCACCATGCCCGCCTCACACCCACTCCGGTTAGCCTAACCCAAATCTCCACTTCATTTTTTTCTCTTTTCATTTACTTCTCACTCGTACACCCAAAAACACCTTCTTGAATAACTTAAGCCAAACCCTACTTTTGAGACTTATCATTTTATTTTCTTTTACGATCTTCTAAACAAATTTTTCATCCATTAAAATAAAAATACTTTATATAAGATATCTTACACAAAAATATAAAAACTACATTAAATTTAGATAATTTGCACTGTATTGTTATAACTTACCACTTAGTTTAGATATAATTTTCATAGTTTGGTTCATTTTCATTAAAATCATAATACAAGAGGAACTAAACTTGTAATAAATCTTTTTAACATAAAAGTAATAGAAAATTATCATCTCATCTTCTTCATTTGCCACAAACCTTCAAAAACACAAAACACACACTACAAAAACACATATTTAAACATTTAAAATACAAAAAAAAAACAAAAAAACAAAAAACAAAAACACCCATTTCTCCCATCTCACACACGCCAAATAATTGGAAATTTTTTGGCGAGGTTCATGGCCGGTGTAGGTGGCGTGTATAGCAGCGAGTGCCATATGGAATTGGCGAGCCTCAGTTGCGATTGTGCCTTGTGCTCTTAGATGGTGGCGTCGTGTAATAAGTGAAAACTATTGTGTTTAAAAGAAGAGAAATGACTGCAATGAGTAACACATGTTGAGTGTCACATAAATTAACGTGACATCATTCTTGTTACTGAAAGGTAACTTACTTTTTCACTTATACGGCTTTTCGTTATCCCAGTCATTTCTTTAAAAATAAATACACGAGCATATATAGTCCTAAATATATCCTTCTTCTCATAATATCATACCAAACGCCATCAGTTTAGTCAGTTAATTTTAGTATACATGGCAAGTCATATATACGAGTGATGAGTGTCTAAATACTCATCATTTTTGTACAAAATAAACTGCAAAATCATCTGAAAACACTCAGAAACACATCAAAATGATCAAAATATCACAAATCTGTGTTTTATGTGTTTTAAATGCAAAAATATCAAAATCAGATGAAAAACATATCAAATTTGCAAAAATTGCAGCTTTTAGTCCCCAAGTTTCAAAAAATTGTCAAAAATTCCCTCGAGCACATAATTTCAAAAGTAAAGTCACCAAAGGTCCTTTTTAAATCATAACTTGTCAAATTTTGTCCTTTGGTGAAAAATATAAAAGTTTGAGAAAATTACAAAAATGGTCCTCCAAGTTTGAAATTTGGCAGAATTGGTCCCTGGAAAATGTGAAAAGGGCAACTTTGGTCCCTCGTGATATTAACACTTGGCAATTTCAGCCCCTCAAGCATCTTTGCATACTTGGCGTAGTGGCCTTCCATTTTCGAAATTTCAACTAAGACCCGAGTATTAAAAACCTTTTGCACCTTGGTCCCTTGTCAAAACCAATTTTGGACCCCTGCCCTATCTTTGGACCCCTGTCAAAGCTGAATTGTGAACCCCCCCTTTTTAATAATCTTCAACCCGCCAAAGTCCTCCTCTCTCAATCGCTTGCAAGCAAACCAGAAAACCCATCCCTCCTCTCCAATCACTCCACCATGTTCCCCACTCCACAACTACCCTCCAAGACTCATTAATTGCACCCCCCCTCTCACTCAACCCCCATTTGGCAGATAGCCAATTTGGCGCCAAAACACCATTTAAACGGCCATGATCATTTTGAAGCTATCCAAGGGCTAGGATTGGTGGGATTTCATCAGAAAGGAGAGAGAAGGAGATTGGGTATAAAAGAAAAGCAAAAGAAGAAGTGAGGGGCAGTTTTTTAGTTTTAAAAATTTTTAGTTAATATCGAATTTAGTTTAAATGTTTTAGTTAAGTTGTGAAATTGTTAGCTTTTGTTAAATTGTACTTTCTTAAAGTTGTTTTATCAATATTAATCAGTTTCAAGTTCCAAATTCAGTTATTTGATCATTTCCTATTGTTAAAGTTCACTGTTGAAATTTCTATCTTCAAAGTCTTGTATGCAAGCTTAATAATGCTTCTTTTCAAGTTTACTTAAGCTTATATAAGCCGCTTATAGCTTTATAATGCTTATAGACAAGTTTCAATTCCTTTTGTATTCGGTCAACAAAAGTCAATCGTGACCAAAAATTGAACATGCAGTTGGACATGGGTTGATGCAGGTGGATTGGGTTGGTTCTGATTCATTTGGGGTGATATTTAATAGAATAGTGGTTCTTGTTCACTGTTTGCATGCCATTGTGGCAGAGGACAAATTGTAAGTTATTTCAAGGTTTCATTTGCATTATCTGCTAGTGTAGTTAAAACTAGTTTAATCTTGTCTAATTAGTTGTATTTAGGATTTATATAATTAGTTTGATCATTAATTCATAGTTTTTCAGTGTCTAGCTTAGTTTTGAGTTCAAACAGTTAGATTAAGGGGTGTTTGGTTTATAACTTAAACTTGTACTAGAGGTGTGTGTCACACCCCCAATTTACCTGTTTTGCAGCGGAATGAAATTCCTGGGGATTGATCACATAGCACCACATCACAGTTATATTGAACGACCTAAAGTGTCGCTTTAAAACACATCGCTGGATATTTCATAAAAACATTCAGAGTACAACATCGGTCCCAAAAGGTTTACAAGGTTTGCGGAAGTACAAATATGTTACAAATCCAAACGATGTTTTGAATAAAGTGCCATAAAGTACATAATGTAAGTCGACGCAAGCGACTCAAAGTGTAGGTCCCTAAACCATGTCATGATGAATATGCCTCAGCCACTGAAAATACATTGCTAAAAACGGTCAACAATAATGTTGGTGAGAAATCATAGGTTTATGTAAATGTTTTATACGACTACACAAGTATCTATCATGCATGACCATCAAGTCACGTAAAAATAATGTTACAATTGCTTAAGCGCATGACACCAAGCTTCGACTAATGTACGCCCAAAAGAGTGTCTTGCCAAACAACTCTTGTAATGATTATGAATGAAATGCATCCGTATGACAATTGGGATTCACCAACCCGGATGGAGGAGTCACCCTCGATAGATCTATCCACTCACACACGCTTTCCAAAATTAACAGCTCATGCATTTGAAATGGGACTTTAATCGGCAACTTTGTAACTCAAGCAATGTAAATGTAATTAACATACTTGGTATCGTAATAAAATGTTGTGCAATGTATTCTCCCCCGTAGGTTTGAAATAATGTAAAAAGCATGTAAAACGGGACTATGAAAACTCACTTGGATAAACCGAATAACGGCAAAAGTGAGTACACCGAGGTTTAATGTAATGCGCCAACCGGACCTATTATCAATGATATGTTATGTCATGAATTGCAATGTAATGTTATGCATGCACTTGATATGTTATTTATACCATTTACGAGTTTTGAAAATATTACTCGACGTCGAAAAATACTCTTTTGACGTCTTGACCAATCAAAAATCACTTTACATGTTTTTACGCCAAAATGTCATCCTACAATGGTTTTATAATGATTTTTAGAGAAATTACCACTTTTCGTCGCAAAACAATGTCGTTGGAAAAATCATGAACTTACCAAAAATGGCTCCGAAAAATGTAGAACGGTGTACGCCGATCGTTAGAGAACGAACTCGACGGTTTTGGAAAGTTTGTATCGATATCTAAAAGTTTCAGTTCAGGAGTTTTCGTCCAAAAGGTCTCGAACATAAAGATAATAAGGGTTAAAGATGGTGGTTTTGGCCAATTGTGTGCGTAAAATTAGTTACGCAAGTTTATGAAAAAGTGCATATCTTTGTCGCTTCAAACCGCTTTCTACGCTTTTATATGTCCTTAGCTTCGTATTGAAGTAAACTAATATATTTTTGATAAGTCGAAATAATTTGTGAAGCTTAAGGCTCGCTTTTGACTCGACAAAATAAAACATGTTGCTGAAATTTTCAGAAATAATATTTTCCGTCGTCAAACTTCAAAAATTCACCACGGCTTCGTTATAAGTCCGCTTTTATCCGCCTCGCTGCCACGGATTCGTTTTAAAGTATATTTTCTAAAAATCAAGGCCAAAAAGTCGTGCCTACTGTCGGATTTTCCAGAAAAACAAAACAAGGACAGAACACAAAATATACTTATCGAAAATAGTTTTTCTCGGACAAAACCTATTCTAATCCCTTCAAATCAACTCCAAAACTAATCTAATCCTACCATACACCTTCTTAGGGTGTCATGGGTTCCTAATCACCATCAAGACCAACCAATACCATGGGAATATTTATAGGATGACCAATATGTATATATAACTCAATAAATCATGAAATAAATGGTATAAATCACATATCATGCATATAAGCTCCAAAAATGAAAAGAAACATATGAAAATAAAAAGGAAACTTGAAAATGATAAAAACAAGCTTACTAGTGATAATGAAGAGGTGTAAGTAACAAGGATTAACTTAAATACCCTTAGTTTTTATTTCAAAACCATAAAAGAGTATATACTAGGTTGAAATAACACTTGATTTTGCAAAAACTTGATCCCCTTGGCACCTTGATGCTTGTGACCGGTTTGATGAAGCCAAAAAAAAGAGAGGAGAGAATTTTCTTGCTAACACTTTTTAACTATGTGAGTTTTTGGTGAGTAAAATGAATGAATAATAATGTAGAAGACTTTAAGATTGTGTAAAATATTATGCAATCACAAACCATACTCAAACATTAAATACACCCTCTAGGGGCCGGATTTTTGGGGCTTGTTGTTCCCCAATTATTATTTTTTTTTTTTTTAACATTGAAAGTATATGTATATATTTGACAAAGTATAAGAAATATGTAAGTTAAATAAATCTTGTAAGGTAAATGGAAGTTTTTGGTACAAGTAAGTTTTTAATAAGTCAAAATAGATTGTATTGAGATGATAAAAATTGTAAAAATACTTTCCTTGTGAAAATTGAGTGATAAAATAATTATCGAGTAGTTTTTAAGAAAAACGACGTAATAATTAAACTTTAACAATTAATATACCAAATAAATTTGAAACACTAGGAAAACTAAAAATATAGTTTTTATAAACTAAATGTAAGTTTAAAAATACATCGGGATCATTTTTGAAAGTAACGGATTAAATATTAAAATAATAACTCACGCGATAAAGATTATTAAACATAAAAATTACGCGTAAAATATGAAATGAAATGTCGTGAATGAACTAATGAGATGCACATGATGTCAATGAAATGTAGACTAATCATAGTCCATATGAAATGTACGTGATGTCATGATCATGAATTCGCCGCTAAACCTCCAAGGTTACGCGAATTTGAAACAAGTAAACCAAGTTTACTAAAAATGTTGAAATAATGAGACATGAATCGTGTCGAGAAATGACCTGAAAATACGGATTGTCACAAAGGTGTTTGTGAGTTAAATTCTGGTTGTTCATGCTTGTTAGACTAAATTGAGTACATATCTGTCTTACTTTTGTGTTTAGTACCTGCAAAAGTCAAAATCAAGCTTAAACAATCTCAGCTTAACTGCTGAGATTTTTGGAAGTCTAAATTTTTGTTTTGTGTTCTAAAGTCATAACCAAGGCTTGCAGAGGTTCCATTACACCTTATAACACCTAGTTCAGTGATAAAATTTGGATCCAAAGTTGAGAAAAGTCAAAGTTTGAGTTCTTGTTCAAAAGTCAAAAACTGAAAACTGCTTGAGCCAAATACTAGGATTTTTCTTGAATTCATCTTTGGGTCTTATCAAGTGGGATTTGGCATTTTAGAAACTTCACCGGTGCTCTTTATTGTCATCATTTTATCTGATTTTTACAAATTTTATAAAAGCTCCAAATAAGCTCATCTTTCAGCCAATATGCCCGCGACCATCTGTACTAGGCACCGAAGCTTTTTCTCAGATCTTGTGCAAATTTTGCACAGTGGCTCATTTGAGCTCACCAGGGTCTGATTTTTGGTACACTTGGTCTCACCCAGGTCCTTTCTAAGTTCCAAATCAAAGTTTTCGCTTGAGCTTATTGATAAGTCGTTTGTGCTTAAACTTGCTACCTAAAAACTGTTTTGTGCTTATATCTCTAATCATCAAATCATTGCAACTTGCATATCAGTGGTTGTAGCTTGTTGATTTTAGTTGCATTTGGTCAATTTTGGCTTATTAGAACTTCATAAGCAGTTGGTGGCTTGTTTTAATCATTTGGTTTATTTAAGTGCTTATTATTAAGATCATTCCACATCAGTTTCATAATCTTGTACACAAGCACCTGTTTTTATATTTTTCTTAGATTTAGAATATAATTTTAGAGTTTTCCTGAATTTTTCATATTTTTCTAAGTCATTTTGCTATTTTTCTTGATTTTTATTAGTTTTTAAGCACTTTTAAATAGCATTTAATACAAAAAAATTAAAAAGGTTCAAAAAAATAAGTTTTCATTTTTCTTAGGCTTAGATAAATATAAAAGTAGAAAAAGTAATTTTCCATATTTTTCATAGTTCATTTTGTAATTTTTAGTAATTTAATTAGTTTTTAATAGTTTAAAATTCCTAGAAAATAGAAAAATAATCAGAAAAATACAAAAATAGTTTTGAAAATTCTATTTTGATATTTTAGATTTTTCTAAGTCTTAATTTTATTTTTCTAGCTTTATTTCACATTTTCTTGTATTTTAGGTAATTATTTAATAGTTAAAAATAGTTTTTTAATTAATAATAATTAGATAATCAGTTATAAAAATAGTTTTCTTTTTCTAAATATTTTCTTTTATCATTAGGTTTGTAAAAATATCATTTTCATATTTTTAGGGTTAATATTGTGTAAATTTCACGTTTTTATTCAGACGTCACAAGATTTTAATTTCAGTTTTATAAAAACATAAAACAAAAACATCATTTTAATTATAGTGATAGCGTTTATTTAATAGGTTTTATCTTTTTAATTTTCCTTTAATTTGCATTTAAGCCGTTTTTATTCGTTGGCTTATTCCGTAGTTATAATATCATTCGCATCCATTTTCTGCTCAAACCTCGATCACTATATCGCTGATTGATCCATTGCATAGCTCGACATAACGACCCGGGAGACCCTATACTCCTCCGATCTTCATTGATTTCGTGCTTAAGCAGCTTTAAGTCGGTTACGGTCCGCCATTCACAAGGCGGGCTTGTGTGATTTAGCTTGACCGTTTACGCCAGATCAAATTTTTGGCCACGGAGCTCAGGCCGATCTATCTTCCGTAGTGCATTAGTTGTTTGAATCCTCACTCATTTGTTCATATCATCCATCTATCTATATATATATCCATATTTTCTTATAAAAAATCCAAAACCCAAAACAAGCAAAAACATATAAAACACAAAAATATTTTTCCTTTTGTTTCTATATATGTATCAAAAATAAAAAAATACAAAAAGAATCGCCGCTTTCTTTTAATAATTAACAACTTAAAAGATTACCACCGCAAACCAAGGCAAGGCACTACCTAACCTGGGGTGCGACCATAATAAGTTCCCTAACTAAAGATTTAAAACTTGCCTTTGTGTCCTTGTGATTGGTGTACCTTTTTCAAAGAAGCCATTCATCTTGGATTATTGGTTAAGTTCACCGTTGTTTTGCCTCGATTTTGTGTTAATTGATTTTGTTGTGATATCGACGCTTCGCAACCGTAAAACCCTAAAGATTCTTCTCACCCCAGCTTTATAAAACGCCTTCATAATTCTCATTCTCATCTAAATATCTTCATAATCCATTTCTCCTTAACTCAGTCCCTTAGAGTTAACTCTAGTGCATGCGCACTCGCTCTTCTAGATCATTGAGTCCTTTATGCGCGATCTAGCGAAATTCCTAGACGACGTTTCGTAGGGCGCACGCCCAAATAGTCGAACCCGAGATTCGCACTATTTCAAGCAACACCATGGGCGTATCTAACGCACTATGGCGAAATGCTCCGTGCACCCACCGAGGGTTATGGAGATGCCATCGCTTTTACCGCTATCGCCTCGATCACTTCGAATTGAAGACACATTTGATCCAACTTGTGTCACGAATCAATTCCGCTGGTCGATCGAGAAGACCCGTATGTGCACATCCGTTGGTTCAACCATTTGACATCAACTCTCAATTACAAGGATGTGCCACAAAAGGTGATCAAATTGATGCTATTTCCGTCTTCACTGCGGGGCGATTTGGCCGAAAAAAGAACCCTCGATCCATCGAAACTTGGGAGGATCTTGTTCAAAAGTTTGTCAACTATTTCTTTCCTCCATCGAAGACGACTAATCTTAAAATGAAATTTCGATTTCGTCAAAATTTCGATGTAAATTTTGGAGAGGCATGGGAGAGATTCAAAGATCTCCTCAAGAAATGCCCCCATCATGAATTCACGGAGCTTCAACAAGTCAATATCTTTTATAATGGGTTGAACTGTAACGATCAAGATTCTTTGAACGCATCCGCTGGTGGCAATATCTTGAATCGTAGACCTAAAGATGTGCTTGAAATTTGCGAGAGTAAATCAAAAGTTCCTATTTCTCTAAACAAAGTCAATGTTCAACACTCGCTTTTCATCCGGTAACTCTTCCGAAGTTATCCGCCCTAGCCGCTTCTAACGGATATGATCCAGTTGTATGATAAAAGAGGTTAAGGAAATCAAAAGCTTAAATTCATAAGTCGGAACCAATCAAAGCCATAAACAAGGTGTAGAAATTTGTAGTGGTCCACATGCGTATTATGATTGTCAAGCAACCGATGCTTCTCTTTACCAAGCTCCCGTGAGCTTCGTAAACCACAATCAATACCGACCACAAAGTCGATCCTCACTACCGCACCTAGCGGTATGACACCACCGGTTTTCCTCCCCTGTAAAACCATGGCAATCAAAATCGCTTTGTTCCGAATCAAGGACAAAATTTCAATAACTCTCAAAATTTCAATCAAAACCGGAACAATTTCAACCAACCTTATCAAGCTCCAAATCAGCAAGGTTATCAACAACCTTTTCAAGCTCCTAATCATCAAAGTTATCAACCACCTCCTCAAGCTCCCATGCCAAATGACTTCATGAAAATGACCGAGTCAAACATGCTCAATGCAAACTCGATCAATAACATGAGAGGTGAGCTAAAAGGGAAATTGATACCACATCGCCTCGGCAGACAAATGAGTTGAAGAATATGATGAGCAGCTTCATGAACATGAATATGAACAAAGCTTCACCATCTTCTGGAGGACTCCCAAGCAATACTATTCCAAATCCCAATGCCGAAGTTGAAAGCCGCCACCACTGTAGTGGTAAGACGACAATGGACCTTCGACTCCAATGCCCCTCCTCCTGCGTGGCATTTAGTCAAGTTACCAAGGAGACAACGGACAAGGTGCATTATTCAAGCCCACGGCACCGCGACACGTCCCACCTTTGGTAGTCCAACCTTCAAGTCCGGAACCAAGTTCCAAAGAAAAATCCCGAGCCGTAAAACACTTCCATCCCGGCCAAAAGTCTAGTCAGCTTCCTTACCCATCAAGAATGAATGATGAGAAGCTCAAAGACAAAAACAAAGAGCAAATGGAAAATTTTTCCAAATCTTCAATGAGCTTCACTTTGATATAAGCTTCGCTTGATGCTCTCGCTTCTAATGCCTAAATTTGCATCCACGCTTAAAGGCTTACTCACCAACAAAGATAAGCTATCGAGATGGCTAAACTCCTCTCAATGAGCAATGCTCACGCCATTCTTAATAAGCTCCCCTAAAAGCTTGAAGACCTCGGCCGGTTTTAATCCCGTGTGATTGGGATGTTTCAATGTTCGCCTTGGCCGATCTTGGCGCTAGCATTAACCTCATGCCACCTCAAGATGGAAGAAACCGCCTCTTCCCTCAACTTTCATCCACTTGTATGACACTCGAGCTAGCGGATCGTACCATAACTCGGCCCACTTGGGATAGCCGAGGATGTTGTGCTAAAAGTGGGAAAATTCCACTTTCATGCTGACTTTGTTGTTGTAGACTTCGATGCGCATCCTAAAGTTCCCTCATCTTGGGAGAGCTTTCTTAAGAACGAGTCGTGCTCGATTGATGTGTTTGCGTAAGAGTTGACCATACTGGTTGATAAACGACGAGCTCACGCTAAATATCAACCGTAACTCCAAACCTCTATACAAAAAGAGTGTTGCCACAATTGATCAAAAATCTAAAAGAATCAATGCAACACTCTCAAATTTCACGGTTAAGAGTGTTCACCAAAAACGCGAGCTCAAAGCTTTAAAATTACCCCTCGGTTCAAGCAAATGGTTTGAAAGTTGTACCTGTGGAAGTCAAGAGTGTTCTTGATGATGATGACGATGATCTAGAATCGGAGACTTCATCGAAGTGGTGGAACCGCTAGCTCTAAGAGCACACCACTTGTCCCACCTCCCAGATCGCTTGTCGTGATCGAGATTGTTATGTTCGTGGATGAAACCAAACTATCTTCGCTTCATCCGAAGTTGGATGATGATGTTTGTGATCCAATGGGGAACATTCTTCCCATTGATGAAATGCTCAAAAATGATCCATCATCCTCTAGTCTTATTCCCGACTCTTCCATTCCTTCTCTCACTCCTGATGAGGAAGATGACAACTTTTGGAATTTTTAGATTTTTCTAAGTCTTAATCTTATTTTTCTAGTCTTATTTCATATTTTCTTTTATTTTAGAGTATTATTAAATAGTTTAAATTAGTTTTTAATTAATAATAATTAATTAAAATAGTTATAAAAATAATTTTCCTTTTCTAATAATTTTCTTATATAATTAGGATTATAAAAATGTATTTTTCATATTTTTAGGATTTATATTGTGTAAGTTTCACGTTTTTATTTGTACGTTTACGTTATTTTTAATTTAAACGTAAGTTTTAGGTTTTAAACGTTCATCACTTTAAATATAGTGATAGCGTTTATTTAAAATCTTTTATCTTTTTAATTTTCTTAATTTGTATTTAAGTCACGTTATTTATTTTATAATCTTTTTCAAGAGTGTGATTATCCTATCCAAATCCTTTCTGATCGCTATCATTAGTGATCATTCTACCGTCTGATCATGTGTTTAACACACCATTGAGTCTCCGTGGGACATAACGACCCGGGAATCCCCTGTATTCTCTGATCTTCATTTGCATTTGTGTCTGAGCTGTTCTGAGTCTGTTTGACTTGACGGTTCAGCGCGGATCAAATTTTGGAGCATCTCCAATGCAATGTTCAATACAAAGTTTAGTAGATTGTCACATCTTTGCCACATTAGCATCTCATTATTTTATAAAAACCACCCACAATGCATTAAACTTTACATAATTTATTGAATTTCCACATCATGACTTTTATTACTCATAAAAATATATGTAATACATACTTTTAAATAACTTATATCTATATAGATAATAAACAAAGGTTTTTTTGAAAACTTGCCACCTCATTTAATCCAGCTGGACAAACTTGCCACCTCACAAAAGCCACGTGTAAATCCACGTCTATAACCTGTTTTTACCGACAAGATCCCTATCACAACCCTTACATCTCTTAACTTTTTTTTTTTCTTCTCAATATTGCAGTTCATTCATCTCAATGTTCTAAGGTATGTATACTTCGAAATTTATGACTAAATGATTTGTGTCAATCAGACTAATACAAATTTAATGGTTTAATTCACATGTTTTGTTTGAATATATAATCCAAATCTAGGTTTTAATTTTGGATCTAAACTTTTTGGTTGTCTCAGATGTCTATTAGTGGAACATTTTCAACACAAATTTAATGGTTTAAGTCATATGTTTAAACACGTTATATTTCGATCTAAAGTTATTTGGATGCCTATGATTATTAAAATCCATATGCAAGGTGTAAATCTAAGTGTTACTTAATTGAA
The DNA here is from genome assembly GCA_910596185.1 of Chrysanthemum makinoi. Taxonomy (NCBI): domain Eukaryota; kingdom Viridiplantae; phylum Streptophyta; class Magnoliopsida; order Asterales; family Asteraceae; genus Chrysanthemum; species Chrysanthemum makinoi. Next base: position 187,764,886 of record OU343221.1, read on the forward strand.
TTTTCAGTTTGTTTCATCTTAATTCCTATAAGATATGTTTACTAAACATTTTTTACTAAATTGTTTGTGTTCATCGATTCGTTAAAGCGTGATTTGGGTAATAAACCATAAATATTGATTAAAGCCGCCGTTTTTATAAAGATTATGGTTCTAATTGATGTGCTTTTGAAAATAATATGGCCAATCTTTAGGTTTTGTCCACCAAGTGTTCGATATAATGTCTAATACGGCCAATGTTTTTTAAGTTCAAAGGCTCTTAATTGTATTAGTTGAAATAGTTGGATGAACTTACTATTGCGGTTTGCTTTGGAATCTCCCTGGTGTTCATGTTTTCTTAGATAACATTTGGTCATAACAACTTTTTTTTCATGGATGTCACTTCTATGTATTGGACTTCGAAGTGTATGCGTAACTATATTTTTGTAGATCAGTAGTCACATTGCTTCTTCAAGAATGTTGATCCTCTTGAGAAAGCTACCATCATAAGGATCGAGTGGAGTTAGAATTTTAATGTTTACACAAACTTTAAGAAGTGCGTCATCTCGACGTCCTTACTATTAATTGGTTTAATGGGTTAACTTTGATTATGTTTCATCTCTAACGGGTCAAAAGAACATCATATTGTCTTTTTAAACAGTTTGAGCATGTTGAAAAATGTACAAATATGTTTTTAAGTTATAAATAATTGTGTTAACATGCTATTTAGATAATGTAACAAGCTGATGGAAATACACCTTGGTTGACTTGTACCCGATCCATTTGGGTCATTTGCGTTATTTTGGATTTTTTTTATTTGATTGTTCTAGGATATGATAACTTTGATCTACAGATTCAGGAATTTTCTCTGGCATTATCGTCACGACAAGCACCTCCTAATATTGTTAGTTTACATAGGCACTTGGGCAGGCAATCCCAAACACCATCTAATTGTCTTTTCATGTTTTAGATTGTTACCTTCACATACAAAACTCGCTAAACCCTTATATCATTTACCTGCAATATTCTATCTATCTATTTGACCAAAAAAAAAATCCCACCTCAAATCCAAACAAGAACCACACAAGTCGTAAAAATAAATGTACCGTGAAATATAATATTTTGGTTATATGAGATGAACAATATAACATTTTGGTGCATTTGCTTCAAATGAAATAGTATATAGTCTGTTAATACGTAGTACTTGATATAGCAAAACTTGGTGAGCTTTTATTTTGTGTTTCTTATAGTGCGAATGTAATATGCTTTTGCTAATTTCTTAATGGATGGGTCGGTTTGGATTTTTTTTCCATAGTGTTGGATCTTATGCGCAGGGGTGAACACATGCAATTTGAGGTTAGTTTTCAACATGCATCTCAGCGAACCATAAGGTATTTGTGTCATTCCCCCTGTGTACCTTATTTGTGAAGTTTATCGAACATTACCGCATAGGTAATTAGTTTCGATAAACTTACAACAACCAATAAATCTAATTGTAGAGTTAAGCCATGTTCCTTAAGTTCTTAGAGTCAAGGGTTTATAATTATGTATACGTCATATATTGATAGCAATATGTTGGATATGCTTCCAATGCTTCATGATACTATAATACACATTACTAATGTTTAATATTATAGGCTTAGTGCGTTATTTAGATATAAAGTAGATATTTTACCCTATAACTATAAGTGAAAGTTCTTTCTATCTGCAGCTATCGATAGAGCTAGATGGAGTGATCAACGACTAATCGCTTAGATAATCGTGCCACTAACAAAAGCACATTGCTTGATTAACGTTAGAGGCTTATTTTATTTGCCGATGTAAAGGTTATTTCATAATCCTCTTTTTCTTTTGAAATCTATTTATATATTAAGATGATACCAAATCTGTTAGGCGGCATAATATCAGGTTAATTAGCTAAGACCTGAATGAAAGGTCATAGAAATTGATACATTTGCAAACCGCTTAATCAATTATTATTGTTTGAAATAACGTTTGGAAGTTTGCTAAACTACAATACATGAAACTTTTTTGGTTATCCTATTATTGTTGTGATTACATTTTCTGGTTATGTTATCATAGTTGATGCAACTGAATCAATAAAGAGTTTGGTAAAACTATATGTGTTGGGTTGGTGCAACGTGTGCACATCTCTTTAAATATGAAGTTAGTAAAACCATATGTATTTGGGTTTTCTAATATGTGTTTGGGTTTTGTAATTTGTGTTTGGGTTAATCGAACACTTAAAGATGCATGGGTTGGTGTCCCCACTTTATATGAACAATTCTAAATTGTGACTAAGGAAACATATGAGAAGTTGTTAAGCCTTAATTCAATTTTTTACTTCTTTTCAGTTTTGCACTTTTGGGAACTTAAAAGTTATTGGGTGGTTTTGTAGGCTGAGAATGGCGAGACTACTCATGTATGCACAAATGGATCTTAAGTCTGCAATTCAGAGTGAGTAAAGCACCTATTGATATTATCTCAACTATCTTCGTGATAGATTACATTGAAAGTTTTAGAGATAATGTATCTACTAGGTATGGAAAATATGAAGGCCAGAAAGGTTAGGTAATGGGTTCGGATAGAAATAGGTAACTGTTTAGTGCAGCTCAGTTTAAAAAAATTACATTGTTGGCATTTGAATATGTTATTATTTATTGCTCTAAATTTTTTATTCCTGCTATTAAATTTATGTTAATGTAATTATCAAAGTTTCCTTATAACTTCCATTCAGTTATTTTTATAATCCGAAAAGTATCCTATTTGAAAGTCTAGATTTCAATATATTACAGTAATATCATGTATGGGTTCTTTGCTTCAAAACAGTGAAAGAGGAATCTCAAGTTTGAAAAAAAAAACATAAAATGAAACAAACTTGATAATGAAAATTTATACAGGTATCTTTTGATATTATTCGTATTATGATTCACTTTTGAAAGGAAATTTATACAGATGTTCTTTTTCTCATTTTGGGTGTTCGACATTTAAGTTTATGTATGAAATTATGTTGTTTGAGTAAAAAATTTAGAGAATAGAGAAATTAATGATACCATTATTTTCACTTCTCAAAGCCAATGTGAAAGGCTTGATCAATTCATTTTTAGTCTTGCTGTTAAACCAAAGGGTTGAGTGTGTCGTTAATGAGGTTCGATTGCGGAACCGCTTTTAATCAAATGCATGCAATTAAATTTAGTAATAGGATGGTAGCTTTGTTTATACTGTTTTTTAGTTTTTTAGTTTTTTTTTTTCTCTTCTTACTTGATCTGCAGATATCATTCTGTTTTATAACTAGATTTTGATGTGGCAAGGATCACCAATGCTACATAACATCGAACATCTGATATACATGTTTTGAACATTGTTTATCACGAAATGCTATAGAACATTTGATGTGCAAATTGTTGTGAAAATTTCCGCTTATTGTTTGAGGATTAACATTTTTTTTTCTATATTTGAAGTGTTTATTTCAAAAGATTAATAAGCTACCCGTGATTTATCACGGGTTTATAGGCTAGTTTATTATATAATGACATTCACACAACAAAATATTTATAAAAAGGGAAAATATTAGCTACAATTAATTGTAGCCAATTGGCTACAATTTTGTACTAAAAATGTGGGTCCCTGATTATTTTTGTGGGTCCTGATTCTTTCTCTGGTCCCCTGAATCATTGCTAGTGTATTTTTTATGAAGGATTGTAGCCAATTGGCTACAAAAATTGTAGGCCAAGTTATCCCCTTATAAAAATGCATACATAATTAACACAATACAAAATTAATGACATTTGCTCACTAAAGTCAAATGTGAGCAAAAGATAAAAAACAGTCACTAGAAGCTATATTTTCAACTCCCACTAAAAGAAAAAAGAGTAAGTAACAAAGGGATCACTAAAAGTATTTTGTTACTAAACTTTTAGTAAACTTTTAGTGAGCAAAAGCAATAGTTCAAAAGAATCAATGACTAAACTTTTTAGTCACTAAAGGGTACAACCAGTTTTTTATAAAATCACTAAAATGACACATGTTTAGCCAAATTTCAGTCAGCAAAAGGTGTAATGATTTGGCAGAAATACAAATAGAAACTGCAATCTCAAATGTGCAAATACATTCTGCATTTCTCAAAAAAATATATATAAATATATATTTGGCAGAAATACAAATAGAAACTGTAGTCTCAAATGTGCAAATACATTCTGCATTTCTCAAAAAAATATAACGTTGCACAAATACAAACTGCATTTCTCAAAATAAGTTCAAACACATCATTCTCTAAAACAATCTCAATCTAATGTACAAAAATAAAGCTGTTGCCGTTTTGCAATAAATGTTCTTGTGAAGCTATATATACACAGCTCCCATGCTCCATTCTTCATCATCTGTCATGAATACAGAAATGATAACCATGATTAATTATTCATGGAGGATGACCCACAAAAACCACAAACATCTTTTGTCAATTTCTTAAAAATAGTTTTAAACATTTGGTAGTTTATCATGATTAGAAAACAATATTATTCCAATAACAATCTAAGAGGTTATAAAGTAAATTTGTAATAAAAATCGACTTTAGGTAGGCCCGTTAACCCTCTTGACACAATGCATAATCCAAATCAACCCATTCATACGTATATATGGGTCAAAATTTCTACATCTACAACGAACCTTTAGATACTCCAATCGATTCAACTCAAGTTTAATACAAGAAGTCAAAAGACGAATAAGCCAATAGAGATGAACCGATGAAGTGAAAAGAATCTACTCGAGAATCATGAAAACAAAAGAAGACTTGGAAGATCATACCCTTATAACCATGCAGTACCTGTGAAACTTCATTGAGCAGCTCCTCACTCCTTATTTCCTGCAAACAAATAGCACAAGTATAGGTCACAATATAAGTACATACCCATTTTAAACCAAAACCAACCTAAACTGACCCGTACTACATAAGTGACCCAGTGACCCATTTTAAACAAACCCAACCTAAACTGACCCATTCAGCCTAAACATATTATACTAACTATTAAAATTTTACACTGTCAACAGATTGCATTGCATCCGAAAAGTGGGCAGTCTCTTTTTGTTCTTTTTAAAACTGTAAGCGCGTTTTACTTTCAGGGATATCTAGATGAAAGAAACTGGACAATGTAATAAAAGTCAACCAAGCGTATCAAGCACAAGAAAGTTAAGCTAAAAATGAAACGGGACAAGTAAATGACAAATTTGGTTAACGGAATACAGTTAACCATACGTAGCTTTAATACTTAGTTATTTGATATTATCCAAGTGGCGGTTATCACTTTGGAAACGCACGTCCAGACAATCGTTAGATTCTACTTTCTAGTGCATCTTACTTGTGTCGTAATTTTCTTTTTATGTAGGATCATAAGGAACAACAAGGCTGTAAACATATAAAATCATAAAGAGCAACAAGGCTGTAAACATGATACTTTTTATTTTAATGAGTAATTTCTAGTTTATTCAAAAATTGTAAAAGTTTAATATAGCTTGTGGTTCACACAAAACAGGGGAGGAATTGTGATGGCGTCTTTTAAGCGAGTCGTGCCCCTCTATAATAAGCTAGTCAATAAGTATACTAAACAAAATAAAGTGTAACTACTTTATTCTACTGATATGGACATTGACCACTTGCCTCTTATATAGCAATAATACTAAAACGTCTAATACTTAATCTAAACAAAAAAGCATTCTGGATATGGGACCATCTATATAAAGAAACAAATGTATTCATCACTTAGAGCCATAAAAGTCAAAAGGACTTAATCCAACATATGTGTATTCCCTATTGCACATTTTTTTAATCTAAACATATTTTTTCACATAAAAATAGGCACACATTTGCTAGGTAACATTCTGCACAAAAATTATGTAATTAAAACCTTTCTGATAAGGGGTCCATGCTAATGTAAAGAAACAAGGGAGCAGAGATATATAATTAAGCTAGATAATCATACCAAAACATCAAAATACGAAGCATTCATTAAGCTTTCAGCTCAGAAGGTATATTGTCCCATGTCACAGTTGACCTGCTTCACTCTGTTTCAGCGGGAGATAAGAAAGTTTATCCTACAAATGAATATTAGGAATCAATTAAATGAGTATTAATCATGCATGGTTATACATTACAAATACTCTAACTACATAAACAAGTACTGGTACAATTTAGACAAATTAATTGAACACATCAGGTCATCTTTACTGATGTTCAAAGCAAACGAGTTAATGCATTTACCTCTACCCCAACAGGCTGTGCAGCCTCATCAACGGTAGCTAAAACTTGCTACTTCCCAAATCCCATATAGTTTGTGACATGTAACCTTTGCAGTAGGACCAAAATGTTTTGAGGTTTACCTGCATTACCCAAGACTTTTTACCAAGTAGAATATAATTGGCACACGAATTAAGTTTACAAACAAATACTCAACCACACCATCAGGAAAAAAATGGTACTAATAACTGAACCAAAGCAATAAATGGAATATAAGCAACATCTACGCCATTACGCGAAGATAACAATAGAAAAAGAGCAATTGAAAACATGCCTGCCTTCCCCTATAAGCATCCATTTGCCTGAAGTTGGTATGAAAAAGATGATTTAAAAGTGAGCTCTTCCCTGTAAGAAACAAATTGTTTCTGATTTATTTCATTAATCGCTAAAAGACAGATATAAAGGTAGATTATGACACATAAGATGCTGCGTTGTGGTAGCTGGAGATCACTTACAGTCACGGAAACCATACAGAGAAGCAAACCGCTCACAATTCTGTCCCACAACGATGTAATCGATTTCTTCAAACATACGCCTGACCTATAAATCAAAATCTTAGGCCATGAAAATGAAAATGAATGCATTTAAATCATTTGAAGCATACACAAAGGAGGTACATTCCGTTGCCATAAATTTTCGATTATAAGCCTCACCGTCTCATTGACTGCTACAATTATATCATTCCTTGCTTTGGCAAATATCTTTAATTGGCCCCCCAATATAGGCATTGAGGGTCAAAGAAAGCGACCTACCAGGCCTTTGCACTTTTACAGCTACCAGCTCCCCTGTATGCAGATGCATTACACCTGTTTGTGTCATGACAAAAGGACACTGAAACAATAAGAGCATAAATGAACCATTCAGATTTAATTCCTCTTTTGCTACCAAACTAAAGCATTAATCATAAACAAACACGGATCTCATGCTCATAAAAGTGAGCATGGTGGCTTCCCAAACAGCCATAGTACAGGTATCACTATGGAAAGGAAAAAACCAAGTCATGATGTACCTTTGCTGCACGTTCATTAATGTCATGAATAAAAGATGTCCCAAGGTAAGCTTGAAGACCTCATAGTACATGGAGAGACATTTGGTCCTAGAAGTAAGTGCATTTCCAAATTCGCTCTCAAGTGATTCTTTCCTCAACTTGGCATATTTTGCTGATGGCTTCTCCGCATGTACACTAGAGAATCTCGTAGAGAAACTGCACGCAAAGCTAGTACATAAATCAAAATGCTAAAACACAAGCAACTTAGGACTAAACAGCACACACACATAAGCTATGAAAAGATAGCTTGCCTTCTGTAGGGAATAGTCCCAACCAAATGTGCATTGTGATAAGCTGCAAACGGGTGAAACGAGAATCACATTTTTGTATTGAAAAATATAGAAGCTAGTAATAACAAGGTTAACAACATTTACATTCATCGAGAGCAGACGATGGCTAAATCCTACTAGAATCAATATAAGTTCTGAATAAACAATTTTAGCTAGGAGACCTTGATGCCGAATAATCAAACAGTTTCCCATGAAAAGTAAACAATGCATTATCCTACCCATTCAAAGTAACCAATGCCGAATGATCAAAATTCTCTACGATTTTTTAGCAGCTTCTCCAAGTCTTACTACCTCAAACAACGATACTGATGCGACTAATACAACAGAACAGACCTCTCTCACCCAACACTAGAAAACAAGTATATCTACCTAACATCCACACACCTCTTAGAACTAAACATAATTTCTACGCTTAATCTGATTCACTACATTAGCTCAGTATCTATCCACAACGCAAAAAATCCTAAAATTACACATCAAAATTCACTTCAATTCGACGATTTTTCTGTTTCACTGCATTTACGTTAAATTACAAGCATCAACCTAAGTTCACTTCAACTCAGCGTCAATATCTACACGAATTAACATATAAGTTCTTGCTAATCTAACTATTAAATTTCATCATTCATCCACTATACACAAAATAACGATGTAATAAGCTGTAAACACATTTATAAACACAAAATAAGCTGTAAACACATATCAACACATACTTAACCTAATAAGTCCTAAAACCTAATAAGGTGTAATCACAAAATAAAGTTCTAAGCACATATCAACACAATCAGCGATAATATAATAGAAATTTAACAATATATCAACACATAATTAGTTGTATTATACCTAACTTGACGGTGGAGATGGTTGTCAATAACGACGGTGGAGGTGGTGATGACGGTTGATAACGACGGTGGAGGTGGTGACGACGGTCGATAACGATGGGTCGATGGTCAATAACGGCGGATTTAGGGTTTCGGTGGTGAGATTTGGGATCGGGATGAGTGTGTGTGTGTTTTGGGAGGAGCGTGTGAGATTTGGGTCAAGTCTGAACTACCGGTGTATTGTTTGTGTTATATTTTGTGTTTTATTTTATTTTTTTTATATTTATTATGATTTGCTAACTTTTATTACTTTTAGTGGGCAAATGTTTTAGTGAGGAAATGTCACATATTTTGTAGTGACAATAGCTTACTGTGAAAATCTAATTCAGGCCATACGACAAGGGTTACATAAATGATTACACATAGTTTAACTGCTTACAACATAAAACAAGATTTTGTTTCTATATTAATTTGTAGGGTTGTGGTTTATTAAATCATTAAGTGGCCAAAGTTTTACATATATATTAACATTTATTTTGGATTTAAGATTTGAGGACAAAAGATTATTTACATATCAAGAGATCAATCTCCACCATCCATTTTTATTTAATCTAATGGATGAGATTAATCCAAACATTTTAAAAAACCCACTTCATCATCTTTTTTTAAATATTAATAACTTTCAAACCATTAATCGCGTTTAAGTCGAAAAAATATCATTGACGAAGATTTAATTATCTTTCTATAGATAAGACTTGATATACTTTCGACAAAAAGAAAATTTCGTATTTTTCACGCTTTTTTTAAGGTTTTTTCGCTTTTTACGAAATTTCATTGAAAAATCATATATGATATAACACTAATTTGAATATCACATGTGATATTAGTGTTATATCATATATGATATTAGTGTTATACTCCTATATGATATGTAATATCACATGTGATATTAGTGTAATATCACATGTGATATCACATATCATAACTGAAAGATATGATTTTTTCATGCAAATTTCAAGAACGTAAAAAAGACTAAAAACGTACTGGAAAAATCGAATTTTTTCTTTTTCAAAAGTATATCAAAGCCTCCCGCCTATGAAAGATAATTAAACGCTTCTTCACACGTGTAAATATTTTCACTTAACGATTAACGGTTTAAGAGATATTTAAATTATAAAAATAGGTGAAATAATAAAATGCTTTTAATCTCATCCATCGATTTCTTTTTATTATGGTACGAAATTTCCTCAGATGTAGTTAAAAGCTGATGAAACAACTCTCCTCATTATTTGGACGTAGAAAAATAAGGATTGTTGCATTATATTTAACTAATAAATATATACAAGATATCAGATTTATATGTATTATTTAAGGGATTGTCTAACCAGTGCCCTTAGGGCACTGGTTAAGAAGGCTGAGGACCCACAAAAAGGTACCGAAAAAATAATTAAAAGATTCAAGGACCCATATTTTTTCAATAAAAAAATATTTTTTCGATACCTTTTTGTGAATTCTCAGCCTTGAGGGCACTGGTTAGACAATCCCATTATTTAAATGTAAAAGGCCATGAAAGCCCACCACACTCATTTAATGATCGTTTGTTCAGAAATGAGTGAAGTTTCAATCTACCGACGGCATAAGATTCTACAATGTATTCATGATGAATCACCCTGACATTGAACGGACAATAAGACTCCATTGCGGATACCCTAAATGTCATATGAGTCTATTTTGTTTCTTATAAAAAAATACTTCGTGCTAATTAATTACTCCCTCCGTCTCAAATTAATAGTCCATATTTCCTTTTTGGGTTGTCTCAAAAAAATTGTCCACCTTCCATTTTTAGTAATAAATATGAAATTTAATTTTAATATTCCTTATGAGTGGTAGAAAATTGCCATGGTCCCACTTTTATTAAACTTGATGAATTTTGTCCCATGACAATAATTTTGAGACGGAGGGAGTAATATATTGCACCATTACATCAATATTCAAGAAAACTTAGTATGAGTTTTTTTTAGAAACCATGTACGTTAATTGTCAAATGAACGATTTCAAGTTTTGTACGTATTCAAATAAAGCAAACATTGTCACACTCGGACCCTATTATGAGAACCATAACAGAAGGTGTCATTACATATTCCCAACAAAGTTAGCCTACATGATTACCTGAAATAACAAACACATGTATGGTCGGTCAACAAATGATGATCTTTCCTTTTTTTAGGATCAGTAAACAACTTATGTACATAGTAGTAAAATTAGTAGATTTGTGATTATAATATCATGTCGGAGAAAAGACAACTTTTACTAGTAGTTTTCTAACTACAGGCGTAATTATCAGACGAGATGAGAACTAATAAAATCATGTTAAAATAAAAAGACAACTTTTACTTTTTAACTCAGCTTAATTATCAGACAATGAGAACTCTTTAGTAAGAACGATCGATCCTACGTAAATATTTTTGGGATGATATTAGCCGAAAAAAATCCAACCATTTTTTTTGGCCGATGCTATTGTATTGTAGCATTGATAACTTTTTGCTATTTTAGAATTTTTTATGAGGTATCCTATAAATACGAACATTGCTATTCAACTATATACACACAAAACCATTAATTTATACATAAACTTTTTTTTTTATTTACAACAGAAATTTTACACAGACCTACCACATTTGATTTATCTCACAAATGTTTTTAACGAGAACTTGAACTCGCCACTGCTAATTAGTTGATGGATGTGGATAAGTTTAATTACTTAAATGCAAAACATGGCCATTCTAGGTTATATGGTACTATTGAATACATGCACTTGTATTTCACCCCCTTGCTGCTAACAACCACCATCCTATATATCTGCAGGCCCATTGCTTCTGTTTCTCTGCAATACACATGATTTACATCATAGTCATGCTATCCTTGTGCCCACATAATAAAACTATAATATCCACAAGGTTTTAGTATAAAGAATTTTCCTTATTTGATAGGAATTAAAGAAATAAATGATAACATAAATCTATTAATACATATATTGATAACACTTGTATTCTTGCCTTGAATTGATCAAATTTGCTATTAAAAGAAAGTTTAAGGAATAAAGATTAATTAAAGTGAATATAAGTTCTGATAGCATGCATGTTAGTTGTATTAAAAGGTTCAATGTTTTTTTCTTCAGCCAAAACTAAACCGAATTGAAAAATTAACCAGATTAATTATTATCTGTAGGTTATTAGTCACTTTCTTCAATTCGGCTCTATAAATTGAGTAATTAACTAGTAATTACGGAGTAATTGGTTAATGACTACGTACATGTCCATGCACATTTACAGTAGCTATAGTTGCGAGAAAGCTAATTTCTTCTTCAAATCATATAATTTCTTCTTTAATGTTGAAACACAATCATATATAGTAAATAAATTGCATTTTGCAAGTCTCTTTGATTGATATAAGAAGATATTTTCGAACTAAATGAAAAATATATGTATGCCAAAGACCAAAACATGAAAAGAAAATTTGAGGCTAGAAATGAGAGAATCTAATATTGAGAAAGAGTATAAAACGATCCTATGAAAATAGTGGTTGGTATATGACCATATGTAAATAGAAAGATAGCATATCAGAAAATGCATGATGGGTACACCAAATATGCTACACCCTAAAATAGTCCCCACTTCTGACTTGTTCACGTGACTAACCCATCCAGACACACCATTTTGTGTCGATATCAACACAAGATTACAAAAACCTAGCTAAATTTTTACACTCAACAAGTACGTATACGTTTGGCCAACCGAATAAACGACTTACGACCAAATTATTTGACTGGTTTTAATTGGTTTCTAGAGCTAAATTGGTTATTTTAGACAAACCTAACTAAACATATATATTCGCGCATGCATGTCAAATATCATACGTGTATCCGCCATTTATGTTAGTCTAAATTGGTGAAGGATCTTTTTTTTAGGAGAAACAAAATATATTTTTATAATATTAGATTAAAATAAACTAAAGGTGGTATATTAAGACTTTGTAGCTAGTATGCTGTATACAAATCATAATCCATTATTTAGAATGACTATGGTTTCATCCTTGCCCCTTAAATTTATTATTATTATTATTATTATTATTATTATTATTATTATTATTATTATTATTATTATTTATATTATAAAATCACACTTTTATTAAAAACTCAAAGGATTACAAAAGATTAGTGGGGAGCCTCGAAACCAACTGAGCCCCCACACCTCTAGCAATGGTAAAACCAATCCTATTAAAAATATGAACTGTTGCACGCGCTCCAATGTCCCGGAGTCGAGAGAAACGTCGAATACGCTTGAATAAGGTGACTGATCTTCTCAAGTTCTCCAAAAGAGGAAAAAGAGAAGGGGAGAAACCCATACCCAATATCCGCACATTTGGCATCGTACTTGACCCGCTTACGCGTGCAGATCACCGATCGCCGCCTGGTATAAAATCAATCAACCCGGATTGCGTCAAAGGCGACGAACCCGTAAGATCAACACATACATCGCGTCCACTATCCCAAGAATAGAGTAATATGTCAGCCGGTCGCAAGGATCTGTCCCCATCTCCAAAAGCCCAATATCCACCTCCTCTGCGGCGGAAATCCAGATCGAGCATATATCAACAAGAACATCGCGCACAAGGTTGTGACGATGTTTAATGCCAACAATACCGCGACACGAAACCGCGTGATCCCCGTAAATATCTCCGGAAAAACCTTAGAGCAGCAGTAACACGGTACTGAACATTGAAAAGAGGAACACCCAAACGATAACACAAGACACACCGATAAGCCCTGACATTCATAGTTTGTCCCAATCCAGATATCGGAGCCACCCTAAGCCAATCCGAAGTGTGATCCTCCTTTAAAGAGCTCCATAACGCCATCTGTCGAGGGAAAAGATGGAAAGTAGATTCAACAGTTTGGGAAACCCGACCGAAATATATATCTGCCAATTTCTTCATAAGTTTGGGGGCAGCGACCTCGCTAGGGTTACTCAAAAGGTCAATATCCATATTCACATTGAAAGTACATAGAGTATCATCAAAAGAGGGACCAGCAGTTATAATACCCGAACCATGAAGAAGCTTAGTCTGTAGGCCAGCTGATTGAAGTCTAGAAGCAATGAAGGCATAGTTCAAGACATCACCTGCAGAATATAAACTAAGTCCCCCAAAAGCAAAAGGTAAGGTGGCAAGTCTCCACTGCCAGTCACCAAAACCAGGTCCAGAAGCAGTGACAATACGCTCCAAGGAAGAACGAAGTGCCACATCAAAAGAAACCTGAGCGCACTCAAAGACCCGAGGAGAACATGTGAGCATAGAAAAATAGAGCTTAGAAATACCAGCACATGCACGGAGTAACAACAATTCGCATTGAGGGTCATTAAGTTTGGCAACTGCCTCCATAAGTTCAATAATTTTAGCAACCCTTTTCAGGACCAACTTACTACCAAACTCAAAATCCACACTAACAGGTCCACCCAATAATTTAACACCATGTGTTTGTTTTAATACATATTGGATGCTAAAGTAAACTGACCTTAAATAAAAGAGATAAAGTCTAGTGTGAACCACCAACCTTGGTTGAATCAAAACATTTGCCTTATAAATATTGTAAAATTTTCAGATATATGAAGCCTAGTTTGTAATTTGATGATATGGTTGTTCGAGCCGACATTTTGTTGAACTGCAACTTTGCAAGCTAGTAAATTGTAAGCACCGATTGGGCCGGCTAAATAACAAGCAAGCCCAATAGCTGGTTATGCTTGGTTTTATTTCATTTATAAACCAAATTTAATTTAGCTTTGTGATTTCCCACAACCATAAGGTTAAACAACATACAATTTGCTACGAGTGAATACTTGCGAAAAATATATATATAATATATATATATATAACTCAACAAACTTTTTTTTCCTAAAACAAAATACAAACACAAACATATATTCTTTTGAATGTTCACGTTAATTTACTTATTTTGTTAAATTGAAAAGAACATATATTACTTTAATTTTTCACGTTAATTTACTTATATGCTTAAATTGAAACGAACAAATATTAGGATGAGGGGATAACATGTGTACTTATCTTAACGCGTTTTCCTTTGAACTTAAAAGTAAATAACGGGTTATGCTCGAAATACCTCATGATTTTAATTTGTTAATCTCTTCTACTTATAAAACAAAATTGATTTTTTTTTTAAAAACTTAAAATCTCTTAAAAATTAGTAAAGTTGATTCCGCAAAGTATCCTTTAAAATAATTAAAATACATAAGTCTTTAATGTAATGGCCAACTTCTGCCTAGCAGAGTTGGTCCGGAGATGTTACTACATGCGAGAGGTCTTAAGTTCAAGTCTTTCAGTGGAGGGTTTTCCTCCTAGGTGAGATCTATGGTGGTTCTGCTCATAGATGCATCGATTTAAGGCTGACATATACGTACTGAAGAATCGAATAACTAATTATAGTATTATATTAACTCGCCGTTCTGAAAAAAAAATGTAATCGAAACATTTTATTAATAAAAACTTTAGAGGCCTTTTCATTGGCCTTTAAAATAAAATTAAATATATATTACCCCTTATTAATAAAGGCGCCCTATTAATAATGTCACCTTTGCAATGAATTTAAACTTAAAACACACACGAGTGACAAAAGTTTAAGCGACGGAAAATTAAATTTTACAAGCATAATATGACAGCAAAATTAAGTCTTGCACCATAACATTAACATCATATATTTCTTTATCCATCGGCTCACAAAATGTTGTTTTTTCGTCTAGGGTCACACGGTTGCAACTGATTTCATCAATTTAAAAAAATAATAATAAGCAAAAAAACAAAATTACTAAATGCAAAAAAAAAGGTGCATCAAAGGTTATACCAGAATCACAAGTTCGCAAATATAATTAATTTGTTATTATACATCATTATTTACATCGGTATTCGTCTAGTTTTAATAATTTTAAACTTCAAATTATTTGTTTGATGCCTGCTTAAGATAGTTGACTTATGTTTAAACAAAAGTTGCTAGTGTTGCATGTTTTATGTTGCTGGAATTATACACATTTTCAGTTTCAAGAAATGTTTGTATACGTTTTTTATATATTTTAAAATTGTTCTTTTACTTTAAATATCACATGTTATAACATTTTTTAATTAAATTTTGATTATTTTAAGTTGGGTACATAAACACCATGAAAACACTTCAACAAAATATCACAACTATAGTTATATCACGTCGTAAAATCTTGCTATGTATGGAAACTTTTGGTATATTAAATGCATTACAAAAAGGTTTCACTGTCAAGGGCGGAGCTGGAGCTATTAAGGATTCAGAAGGGTCCCGGCCCCTCTAAGTCTAAGCTCGTTAGTGTATTTTTTTTCACGATTTCATGTGTATTTTCGGAAAAGAAAATTATTTCTATTAGTGGATAATTAGGCCCAAGCACGCTTAACTGCGGAGTTCTGATGGGATCCGGCGCATTAGTGCTGGTATGATCGCATACCGTAGATCATTGTAAACCCCGTAGGTATAACTTTATTGATGACCATTATCTATAATGGTAAAACTCTAATTCCCAAAACCCACAAATCGGGCTTGGGCCTAATTATCCACTAATACTCCCCCGCAGTTCGAGCGGCGAAATCGCGAAAGCTCGAACTGAAGTAGAAACTAAGAAAGCAAAATAAAACAATAACCAAAATAAAACGGGATAAGTCAAAGTATCCCAAACAGTCGTCTCGTGAATAAGAACCCTAGATTCGACACCAACGAAAGTCGTCTCGGGAATAAGAACCCTAGATTCGACACCAACAAAAGTCGTCTCTGGAATAAGAGCCCTAGATTCGACACCAACAAAAGTCGTCTCGGGAATAAGAACCCTAGATTCGACACTAATAAAAATCGTCTCGGGAATAAGAACCATAAATTCGACACTAACAAAAATCGTCTCGAGAATAAGAACCCTAGATTTGACACTAACAAAAATTGTCTCGGGAATTAATACCCTAGATTCGACATAAAACAAAACAAATAATTAAATAACTATAATTTTTTATTTTTTTCTTCAACAATAAAACAAAAAATAAAACTAGCCAAGGAGTTCATCAGCAAACCGCACTTCAACCGCAACAATCAACGCTAGCTTCCAAATAAAATAAATTAAAATATGGAAAATGATTGGGAAGACTAATTATGTGTTTAAAGATGTGACTAAAAACATGTGTCATGATCCTGGCGGTTTATAAAAAAGTGGGTCCCATTGCTGTAGCCATCCGGATGATGCCACATATTGTTAGTCATATCTTTAGGCATATGATTTAGGTCTCCCAATCACTACTCTTAAAATATACCAATCAAAGTCCATGTGTTCCATTCTTCAATTAAAAGAAAAGTGGAGTTTGAGATTTTTTGCTTATAGTTTTCAAATAATGAAACAAAAGTAACGGCTGAGGGTGGCATAAAGGTAGCGGTTAACGGCGGCAGATTAGGTCTTGACATCAAACTTGCTCATGATATCATGTTAGATCATTGTAAACCCCGTAGGTAGAACTTTATTGATAATTTACTGATAATTTCGGCCCTCCCATTTAATGTATTTCTCTAAAAAAAATTGTTTCGGCCTTTTCACGAAATTTTTTTTAGCTCCGTCATTGTTCACTGTTTGAGTTTTGCTAACAACAACCCTTAAAGATGTGGTTAACAAGTTTATTTTTACTGTAAGCCATTATAAAAACTTGAATCATCCAATCACAATTAATTATTTATTATGGTATCATGTTTTTCGCGATTGTATTCGCTTTTTTAAAATAAATTTGCTAGAACCACACAAAATCATCAAAAAAAAAAAAATTCACACGCTGAGGTGGAAGTGGATGACCAATCATCCGCTTCCACCTCAGCGTGTGGTTTTTTTTTTAATGTATCGCTTTTTTTTTTAAAATTATCAACCAATCATAATTACTCATATTTAACTATATAGGTGTAAGTATTTTATTAACCGTAACCTTTAAAGCTAGCAAAACCCTTTGAAAAATTATATTGTCTATGAGAATTTTGTTACAACCACTTTTCACAATTTTCGTAGATTATAGTTGACCAAAGTTAATTTAAATTGATAAGGGATAAATTTAAATTGACTTGTAATTTGACGTCCTACTCCCAACAATTTGTTTTAAAAACCCCTGAAATCCATTTTCAAGTTTTAATATTAATAATCTAGATATATACCATACGGGGGATGATGATGATGATGATGATTGCATACAGGGGACGATGAAGCCGCTTGCTCGTTATGCATCCGTTAGTGTTGTCAGTCTTTTTTTTTTATAATTATTCATAAATTTATAATCCGATTCCAATGTTATGAACCGATACTATAAAATTTCTACTCTCACTATAATTTTTTATTGGGCATTTTTGCCTTTGGGAAAAAAAAAATTTCTATTAGCTAAGAGGGGCAAAAATGTCTAAAAATTTCGCAAAATAATTTAAAAGTATAGTACCCACAAAAATAAAAAAATTTATCATTTGCCTTTTTTTGCCCTTCAAGTATAATACTTTTTTGAGTAAACTACACCGTTCGTCCTTGTGGTTTGCGTTGACCATCAAGGATCGTCCTTTGACCAAAAAAATTGCACCGTTAGTCCTTAAATGCGAAACGTTATCTACCGTTGGTCCCTCGCACTAACGACGGTAAATAACGCTCGGTAAGTCAGTCAACGTAAGGGTATTTTAGTCTTTTTCCCTTCATTTTTTAACTTCATCTTCTTCCTTTATCTATTTTCATCTCCAACTATCACCACCCACCACTATCTCCTCTATTCATTTTTATCACCACCTACCATCTATCTATCTTATTTCTAAAAACACATAAAATCCAATTAAATCAAAACAATACTCAGTAATTCAATTTGAGAACCATATATACAAGAAATACACTAGAACCAATAACATTCACTATCTACTAAATCCACAATTACAAAACCACAATTACAATGACAAAATGAAATCTACTAAACCACAATTACGATCAGTCCTCTGTCTTTCATCTGAGCCACTAAACCATCTGGCAAAAACTCGGTCCTTTTGAACCCAGGCACGGAACCTGGTCGAACCACCCATAGGAATAGGTGATTACTATTAACTAAACCCAATGCCATTTCAGTTGCCACTTTTTCATCCACATCTGCTAAGCTTCCTATGCTCACATAAATCACTGATTTGGGGGCTTGTTTATCTAGCCATGAGATACAACTAGTATCCTCTTCTAGAAAGCTAGTGGAAGGAGTTGGGATTATTTTGTGAATGGGGCCGATAGTAAAAATGGGAACTTGATAGTGACTGTGGATCTGGGTCATTGCCGATTGCTCAAGAAACTCGAGGGTGTTCCAAACAATGGCAGAAGGTTTTTTGGGGATGATCATGGTAATCGATTCAAGTGTTTCTTCAATTGGTTCGCCGATAAAGGGTAAATCATTGTATCTGAATGGATCGAGTTCTGGAACTATTTCCTGGAATAAAAAATCTACCGAACATGTTCTGAGTTCCTTGTTAGCACCTTTAATTATAATACGTTAATTGACTCGGATAGTTCTTAACTATCATGTTTGTTTTTCTGGAAGCAAATGGTCGGCGGCCTGGTGGGTGGAAAGAATGGTGTAGGGTGTAAGAGGTCTGAAGATGAGGTACTGGTGTTTATATATGATGAGAGAATGAGATGGGTGTTGATTTTGGGGTTTTTGAGGGTTGCCGGAGGTGGTGGTGCTGCTGCTGCTGGACTGGTGTTTGAGGTTTGTGAAGTTGGTGGGAGTGGTGGTGGATGAATTGATGATTGGGGATGTAGATGAGGATGAATTTTTGGGTAAAGATGGTGATGAATTGATGATTGGGGATGTAGATGATGAAGATGTATAAACAAACAAGATGAAGTGTGAAAGGACAAAAATACCCTCACGTGTATATTACGTGATCATGCTTAACAAGAGTTAAATGAGTCCTTTAGTTGGAGGGACGAACGGCAAATAACGTTTCGCAGTTAGGGACCAACGGTGCAATTTGTTTGGTCAAAGAACGATCCTTGATGGTCAACGCAAACCACAAGGACGAACGGTGTAGTTTACTCAACTTTTTTTTATCATTTGTCTTTTTTATTTCGAGTCAACTTTAGTATAAAAATGTGTATTCATCTACTAATTACAACATCATTGACTATGCCGGCTTCATTCCGTAATTCTCGGAATGAAAACTCTCATCATGATAAGTATAAGCCAAATCACAAGACACTTGCTGATGATTTGAATCAAACTAAGCCATTCAGTTTAATCCTCCCGAGGAGCACAAATTCATTTTCTGGGATCAAAATGCCGGAGAATCTTGAACGTTCTTGTCAAGTACTCGAACCCGGAATGGTTCTCTTGAAGAATTATATCAACATCAGTGACCAGGTATATGTTTTGTTGGTATAATTCATCCTCGTACCCAGTGTGTGACGTTTCGCATCGTCTCATTATGCCACATGTCACAGTGATATGGTTAAATGGAACCTTTTTCCTAGATATGTGATGATTGTGTACATGCAAAAAACTATATATAAAAAACAATTCAAGTTTGCATTTTTCTTGACATTCCGCCATCAAGTTGACTAAAACAGAGTTGTTTTTTGGTACTATACAAGGGGTCGGGTGGAAGAAACCAAGGATTCTTTCTTTATCAAGTTTGAAAGCATTCAAAAGCCTAAGCTGCATTCTAAGGGATAGATGAAAATTGGATGCTAGATCAAAGGGTTTGGGACTCTTTGCCAAAACAGAATTGTGGAAAGTTTTTTGTTCTCCTGTTGTTGCCTCTTTCCTGAACCTCGTGTTCCTAATGAATATCAGTCCCTGTCCAACGTAAGTCCGAGGTAGAAGTTTCACTCCCCTTATTGGCCCTTTTAATCTGTTCGGACTTCTTATATTATATTATGGAATAATCACCTAAAAATGTAACTAACTTGTCATTTTTTCTAGCCAACTTATATCTTTGCTACTATATACCCAAACTTTTTAATTTTGACCTTTTTGTGTATTCTGTGATCATTTTAACCCTACATTTTCTAACCAACCTATTAGCATCGAATGGTAAATTGGTCATTGTACATGAACAAAATACATACAAAGGTCGAACTTCAAAAGTTTGGGTATATAATAGCAAAAAAAAGGTTTTCAGTTAATTATATTCATTATATAATAGTACGACGATTGCTGAAAAATATGGTGACGTTCTTTTCATCCCTATGATGTTCTTTTAACATCGAACTCTGACATCTTATTTTGTCTCACTGAGGTCAATTCCCCTTCTCTTATCCTTGAAGAAGCTTTGCACAAGTTAACTATTTTCATTCCTTATATGGGAAATCCTAGTTGATAATGTCAATGACTTGGAATTTGAAGGTTTGCGAGGTTTCATATGCCCAGTCACTAATTCCGGATGTCTGTCACCACACTTGACATCTTCCCTTCATGATTTTAATAAACTTATTAACGGTAACATTGAACAATCAATTACTTCTAAAGGTCAGAGTGCGAGTCCATAAGAGATTGTTAGTTTTTTAAATATGAAAAATGATGCTGACAAAGGCGATATCTCTAGTTCTTGTCCCATTATCTTTTCTCAAATTGGCCCCCTTTTTATTCATGTTGCACCTTCCCTTGTTATTCCTCACTTTTCTATTTCTGGATTTCATACTTAAATCCTTTTGATGAAACACCTTTCTCACGCCCTTCCTCGAAGTTAATTACTCATACGCCAGAAATCAATGAACCCCAAATAATAATCTGTATATTTTGACCTCTCTGTCTCGGTCTCCTTGTTCTGGAATTGAGTTCCTTGATTAAGTGTTGCTCTGTTTGTAAAATCTCGACTTAGTTATCTAGTCGAAAAGGAATTTGACAACTAAAGAAATCTTTAAGGAAAACGTAGATGCATCTAAAAAGTATTTCAAGGTAAAAGGGAATAAGAAACGCACAGTTCAGTCATTTTAGATGGAAATATAACGGATAAGAGTCATTGATTTGGGAGTTTCTATCATGATCTCGGAAATACAGGAAAATGTCTTGCCTCTTCAGTCGGTGGAACAAACAACATTTATGAATAAAAGCAATGTGTTATGACCAGCGGGAAAAAATTATGATCTTTTTGCAGCTGTCATCATTATCATATTCTACAGTTTTAATTAGGACTT
Source organism: Chrysanthemum makinoi (assembly GCA_910596185.1). Lineage (NCBI taxonomy): Eukaryota > Viridiplantae > Streptophyta > Magnoliopsida > Asterales > Asteraceae > Chrysanthemum > Chrysanthemum makinoi. Next base: position 187,786,563 of record OU343221.1, read on the forward strand.
TTATCATTTTATTTGGTTTGTGTTTTTAAGGATAGAACCACCACCAAATGGCCTAGTGGTAAGGCACCTAACCTCCACATAAGAGGTCTAGGCCTCTAGGGTTCAAACCTCACCAGGTACACATTTCGGGGTGGCCAGGGAAAGGGTCGGAAACGGTCACGGGGATATCTTCGTAATCTCATCAATATCTTTTAGCCTTCATCTACAAAATCTGATTTGCGTGGCAGCTCTACAACTGCAGTTCCAGAGACATGACAAGTTTAATCTATTTTCTTATTGTTTTAGAGGTTTTTGCTTTAAATTTGTATTCATTAGGGGCTGCAACAATATATGTAGATATATGTTGGAAGGTTTCATTAGATATCTTGGCATCAAGCATATGTAGATTAGAATGCACATGTTTGTTCGTGTTATCTCTTAGATATTTTGAGGTTGGAATCTAAATCTAATCTAATCCTACTTTTCAGTTGAAATAGTGAATACATGTCAAGAATTTGCCATCGGTCCCCGGGGATTTTATCAACCTGGTTACAAAGGTGGAGCAAAGCTTAATTTACATATGATGTGCTTTGGTCGAAATTGGGACCCACAAACAAAGTATGATCCGTATTACAAAAGCGATGGTTCTCAGGCACCACCCATTCCTGATCAACTCATTTCATTAGTCGAATGCTCAATTCAAGATTCTCAAGCACATGATGATGAAATTCCTTCAATGTACCCAGACATTTGTATAGTCAATTTTTATACCAACACTGGTCGACTCGGTCTTCATCAGCTGAGTTTTTTCATATACTTGCTTGGTCTTCATCATGGTAGTTTTGTTTATTTCCTTTTTATTATAGTAACACGTATTGAAAATAATAACTATTTTTTCTTCAATGTTGGTCAAACGGCTGGTGCGGGTTAAGCCGACCCATAAATAGTATTTTAGTTAATATTTCTTGAGAAGTCTGGCATGCAACTCTTGACCCATCTTTAGATAAAGCCGTTGAAAATGCCACCTCTAACTAATGTTAGTTTTATATAATATATATGTATATCTAAAATAATTTATTGCAGGATCGCGATGAAAGCCAAAATAGTCTGAATAGAGGATTGCCCGTGGTTTCCATCTCCATTGGTGACTCTGCACAATTCATGTATGGTAATAATAGAGACGTGGAAAAGGCAAATGAAGTTTTGTTAGAATCAGGAGATGTGTTGATATTCGGGGGAAAGGCTAGACATATATATCATGGGGTGAAAACAATCGTCCCGAATTCAGCTCCATTGCCATTGCTACGACAAAGTATGCTCAGACCTGGTCGTCTTAACCTTACATTCAGACAACATTGAGGTTACATAGAGTTTGTTAGTGTATATAATAAAACTTGGAAGAATGGGTTAGTTTTATACTTTTATTTTTTGTTTTCCCATAATTTTATCCGGAATTGTTGGTGGTATATGCTCTCTTTCCGAGTACTTTTGCAGAGTTCTGCTTCAGTTAACCAAACTGCTTTTCAATGCTGCTTGGATTAGATTTTGACTGCTTCAATATGATAGTTGATTATTGCTGTTTTTCATGCTGCTACAAAAAACCAAACACCAAACTAAGCATGGCATTCACAGTACCTGAAGAAATCTTTTTACTTAACCAGGGCCTAATAAGGTTCGTCTAACTGCTCTTAGGATTTTACTTTTGATAGGATGGTTGGATGCCTCGTTGATTGTTTTGGATCCCTTGGGTTACTTTATTCTTAATAAATACATGAGAAAGATAGAGAGCGATTCATTATGTTTTTATAACATATACTGCATTTTCAGGGACATGTTGGCTTATCTTCTCTAGAAAGAAGGAAGAGGGAGTAGATGAATAGTGATTTTCACTGAATAAGTATTACACTGTGTAATTGGGTCCATTTTTTTTGTTGGAGCTGTTAGGATTTAGTAAATCCAGGTATTAAAGTGTCGGTCACCTCAAGTATTTGTAATCGTTATAAAGCTCGTAGTCGTAGTTATTTAATGTTAAGTAGTATTTAGTTAAGTAATACCGTGGAGGACGGACGGGTCTTTACCCACTGTATTCCTGATCCACAGCCCATTAGGTGGCGATTTGTGTAAGTACTATAAATACTCTCTACCTTCCAAGGTAGAGAGTTGGAGCTCATAATAAGATTTTTCTTTCTCTCACTAAAGTTCCCAAACCTCTAACTTTCTCTCTCTAAAACCATAGTATACGCCTACTTATGTTTGTGTTATGATGCGTATGTGAAATCCAATATGTTACAAATGGTATCAAGAGCCATGGTTAGATCATCTCTTACATATCCTTGGATTTCTAGTGATTTTTAGGTGGTTTTTGAGTTTGAAAAAGTTTAGTGGTTTTTGCATCATTTGGTTCATTTCTAGTGTTAAAGTTTGAATTTTGGGTGTACTTTTGTGTTTAGAATCATTGTATGTGCTTGGGTTTTGATTTGGTAAGCTTGAATCACTGTGGTTGAGCTTGTTTTGGATTGAAAAGTGTGTTTTTGAAGTTTTTCTTGGTAGCGACTTGGTTCTCGTAGTTAATTTCATCTTAGCGACTTGCTTCAGTAAAAGGTAGCGAGTTGTAGTGCTTTTTGGTAGCGACTTGGTCCTAGCGACTTGTCTTTTGAGACAAGCCGACAAACAATACACTTAGTGGATTCTTCACTACGGGTTCACTACGGGTAGCGACTTGGTGAAGGTATCGACTTGCTTTCAATTTTGTTAGCGACTTGTACTTAAGGTTCTTAGCGACTTGGTGTTAGCGACTTGGACATTAGCGAGTTGCTATTTAGCGACTTGACGACTCAGCGACTTGGTGCTTAGCGACTTGCTGTCAAAATTCGTAGCGACTTGGTGCATAGCGACTTGTTGTCATAATTCTCAGCAACTTAGTGTTAGCGACTTGGATCTTAGCGAGTTGTTCTTTAGCGACTTGACTGTGTCTTAGCGACTTGGCATTATAGCGACTTGATTTCATAATACTTAGCAACTTGGTGCTTAGCGACTTGGTTGAATTATTGTTTGTAATACGGTTTTCTCTTGATTCAGTAAAATCCCGTGAAAGAATCTATTTCCCGGTTTAATCATAGAGTTTTAAAATCCCGTGTAATCTGTTAGCATGTCTACCAACGTACCTACAATCATCTCCACTGTTGCTGAGGATGTTCAAGCAGCTGGTTCAGATACTCGTCCACCTATGCTTGACAGAACTGACTACGACTCTTGGGCTCAAAGAATCAGATTGTACTATCTTGGAAAGGAAAATGGGGTCAAAATTCTCAAATCCATTGATGAAGGACCTTATCAGGTTGAGACTACAAGAGACATAATTGATACTGCTGCAGATGGAAACATGATCTTTGGATTGGATAGACCAAAGACGTATGATGAGCTTAGTGATAAGGATAAAAAGAGATTCGATGCTGATATCAGGGCTTCAAACATCATACTTCAGGGTCTTCCAAAAGACATCTACAAGCTGATCAATCACAACACTGAAGCCAAGGCAGTTTGGGATAATGTCAAGATGCTTCTCTCAGGTTCTGAATTGACTAAAGAAGACAGAGAATCTCAATTGTATGATGAGTTTGATCACTTTAAGATGAAACCCGAAGAGAGTGTCTATGAATATTACGTGAGATTCCACAAACTGGTGAATGATATGAGGAATATCAAGATGACTATGCCAAATATTCAGCTAAACTCAAAGTTTGTGAACAACATGAATCCAGAATGACACAAGTTTGTCACCTCTGTGAAGCTAATCAAATGATTGAAGAACACAAACTATGAGCAACTGTATGCCTTCCTTCTTCAGAATGAGAGACATGCCATGTTTGAAAAAAGGATTCTTGAACAATTCAAAACAAATCCTGGGGAAACAAGTTCATCAAATGATTCTACTGCCTTTTACACCAATGTTGGAATTACCACCAAAGCTTCACAAGTTATACCCATGGGTGATGGCAATCACAAACTCATTCCCGATCCAAGGTTCAAACAAGCTGATGCTGATGCAGTCGTGGGACACTTCATCAATCAACTGGCTCTTATGGTTAAACAAAACTTGACCCTTAGTCCACACACCAACAATATTCACACTAACAATGAAATCAGAACTGCATCCAATCTTCACAATCATGCTGTTGTCAGAGATGGAAAAGTTATGGTGCAACCAGTGCAAGGTAGATGATATGAACAAGGGATGGTTGGAGCAGGTTATGGTAATACTGGAGTAGGCGGAGGCTATGTGAATAATCAGAATCGTGGAAGGATTGGGAATCAAGGTCAAGCAAAACCAATTAAATGCTACAACTGCGGTGGTGAGGGACATATTGCAAGGAACTGTACATCTCCAAAATGTCCTCAGAATGCAGAATACTTCAGAGACAAGATGCTGCTTGTGCAAGCTCAAGACAACGGAGCAACTTTGGATGAAGAGGAGTTGTTGTTTCTTGCTGAAGGGATTGCTAAGACATATGATCTTTGATGTAGATGAGCAAGCCCAAAGGTCAGGTATGGGTATGAACAATCCAAATGCATTTCAAGTAGCTGACTGTGATGCTTATGATTCGGATGTGGATGATGAACCAACTGCCTAGTCAATCTTCATGGCTAGCATCTCCCCTATGGTCTCTCCTAAGGTTCCTTCACCACAACAGGCTGGTCCATCCAAAGAAAACAATCATCTCAGAGGTATTAAAATTATACGATAAAGTTGATGAGCAAAAGATACATAATGAAGTACAATCTCTTGAAACCTACGATTCAAATATTGATAATGTGGGCAATAGTAATATTGTCCCATATGATCAATACATGGCTAAAAGTGAAAGTGAGATTGTACCAAGTGATGTATCTTCTGTAGTCAATAATGACTGTGATTTTGATGAATACACTGCATGTGCCCCTGATGATTCTGTTGTCTCTGAACTGAATTCCTATAAAGAACAAGTTGCTATTTATGAACAACGTGCAAAATTTGAGTTGACCACCCGTGAGCAGGAAATGGATGACCAAATGCGCACAATTATTAGAAAAAGTAATTTTAGAGAAGAAGTATTAAAACAAGAGTTAAACTCCTTACAAGAAAAGCTTTCTAAAACTGCTAAGCAAAAACAAAAACTTCAAGAAAATGTGAAAATGCTTAAGTAATAATTCAATGCTAAGGAATCAAAACTTTTGAATGATTTTTCCAATCTAAAAACTTTAAAAAACAAGCTTGAAAATAAGTTGTACGTACAAGGGAACACCATTCAGACTGCTCACTTGATCACTAAGCATAGAGTCTTAAGCGATAAGCATAGCATTCCCCTTGTTGAGGAACCAAATCCAGAGGTCATTAAAAAGGCTAGAACTGCTCATAAGGTAATTTATGATGACAATGAAATCCTTAAGCCTAGGCGGAAACCTAGTTGCGTTGAGTGCACTAAGGAAGATAAGAAATCAGATGAAGTCACTAGGGAGAAAATGGATAAGAAACTCAATAATCCTACATGTAAAGGGAAAAACATAATTATCAGACCCCATGATTACAAAAAGGAAAATTGGATTTCCTTGAACAAGTTTAAGCCTCAAACGTTGTTAACACCCGAACAAGTGTTCTGGAAAAAGGATTTAGATAAGCAAAAAGCAGAGAATCTTGTTGTAACAAACACCCCCCTTAGGAAAATGCCTTCAGCGACTGTGTATCCTCCTAATACACCAATGCACTTAGTCCCTAGAACTATTGCCACTAAAAGCAAGACTTTAATCAGTCAATATGTTATCTTTCAATTATTTGTTGATTTTGAGAAAACTTGTAAGAAAAGGATCACACCCACTGGTATAACTGAAGGGGAAAGGGGTTTTGAGCAAACTAAGGAATGCTATTTAACTGAGGTCATGCTTTTCTTTAAACAACTAAAAGATCAATTTGAGAGTCTTAAAAAGGGGATGAATACAGATATTAAAGAAATGGAAAAGGAATTTGATGCAATGATTGTTGAGGTTAGTGACTATGAGCGAGAATTAAAATATATTGAGATTGAGAGGAAGAACTTGCATACTCTGAATGAGAATCTTATTTCTGAATGCATTACTCAAGATGTGTTTTTCACTGCTACGAATTGTTCCATTAATGCTTCTCAATTTCATGAATTATCTGTTGCTCTGAAAGTCTCCCATGATCGTGTCATTGAGCTTGAAATGACTAATTCTAAACTAAATGAGAAAATCGATCTGGATGATCACGATAATCTGGTAAAACATCTTTCTAAACTAGAAGTTGAACATTTTAATTTACAACTAAAATATCAACATCTTAAAGAAAATGTCAAAACATCAAATATCAAGATATCCTCAGATGCTCTAGAGTTTGATGTAGTTCTTCAAATAAACAAACGTGACGAACAGATTCAAGCTCATTGTAACACGATCAGAAAGTTGTAAGCCCAAATTTCTCAATTAAAGGGTGAAAAGAACAATGTGACTGGATCCCAAATGCCTCCTCCTTTAGATTCTCAATATTCTCAAACTTTTCATCTTCAAAACTTAGTAAATGCTTTACAAAAGGAAAACGAGAGTTTTCTAGAAGAAAATCAAAAAGTTAAACGTCACTTTAAAGAGTTATATGATTCAATGAAAGTCACTCGTGACAAAAACAACGGAAAAATAACTTCTTTACAAAAAGAAATTGAGAATCTGAGGAGTCAGAAAAAAGGGAAACTGCCACTTGTTTTAATGAGAATGTTGCATCAAAGTCATCCTCAGACTGCAAATATACTGTGACTGTTAAACACATTCCTCCTCATCTTAGGAATAATGAACCTGTGTTTCATAACTATTGTGCTCACCTTAAGTATAGTCTAGAATGTCTCCGTGAGATTGTGGAAGAGGATTTCATAAATAAGCCTCTTGATAGAGAAATTAGGTTTGCTTGCATTCAGGCCAAACGATCTCAGGAGCTGCTAGAATGTTTAATTGCAACATGTCCTAAATCCTTACGTGGAAAAGGCAAAGCTGTGATGCCTTGTTCTATGCCTAGTGCCAAGCATACAAACCATTCTATGCCTAGTGTCAAGAAAGTGAACACTAATGTGCCTTCAAGTAGTTCAGATCCCTGCACATCTAGTTCAGGAATGCAAAAAGTAGATCAACCAACTAATGTTCCCATAATTCCCTCTACAGGAGTAATCAGTGACATTATAGCAAGCGGGTCAAAGCCTTCAGGCAATACCAAGCAAGATAGGACCTCACAAGCTAAGAGTGTGCATTGGAAGAGAGTAGAAGATCACCCTAGGAATATTAAGTTTGAGTTGAATAAAATAAATCGTGTTGATTCTAGTATTAGCTATAAGCGTACTGTAATTAATTCGAATTCTGCTACTATTCGCAAACCATGTAATGATGATTGTTTGAATTCTGTTACTAATCTTGAATGTGGTGTGAATGATTTGATGAATGCTATTAAATGCCCTGTTAAAACTATTAATGCAAAAAATAAAGCTAAGAAGGCTAAACAGCAATGGCGAAAGAAATTTAGAAAATAGTGGAAACCCACAGGAAGGAAATTTAGTAATATAGGTTATCAATGGATACCTACTGGGCGTAAGGTTAATAAGTTGTGCCCTAAAATTGCTAAGCCAATGCCCACTAGAAAATGGATGCCTACTGGTAGAACTATTCTCTTAAGAAGTGAACTTACTTTGAATAGGTCAAATATGGACACTAGCACTGCATCTATTTCTAATGTGTGAAAACGTAGAGGGGGTGAATACGTTTCCGTTTCAAACTTAAAACTTTTGTATCAAATATAGTATAAACCATTGCATTTGCTAATCTCGACCCGAGGATGCATTTAACGCATTACGGCATGTAAGGCCAACCCCTTAATATCACATAAGATTCCGCAAGATTAATAGTTCATTAAAGATCAAGTTTCACCATTATTAGTCCTGTTGCTTTTTCTTGATCAAGCGTGTCATAATATGTAAAGTGTTAAAAATAGTTTGTGACTATATGAAAGACCAAGTATGTGTCACAAACATAGACATCAACCACATAGAAAATAAACAATGTAATGCAAGAATAAGAGTAAAGCGATAAGTAAAAGGAAAGACAAACCAACACGAGGATTTATAGTGGTTCGGCTACAAGGACACCTTCCTTGCCCTACTCCACTCCCCGAGTCACCTACTCGAGAGTTCGTAATCACTACACCAACTCCTTATGGTGGAGAAGCCTTCACAACGTCGCTTACACCTTTTTCAGGTACAAAGCTAAATACCGAGTTCTTTCATACCAAGGCGAACCACACCTATCACAACGTCGCCTACCCTTTATACGGTGCTAGGCTAACCACCGGGTTCTTTCGCTCCAAGGTGAACCACACCTACACAACGTCGCCTACCCTTTATTAGGTACTAGGCTAAGCACCTAGTTCCATTACTATAGAGGAACTACTACCCATCACAATACAACACCTAATCTCAAGGAGATCTACTCCTTGTTACAACACCATCAAGGATATCACCATCCTTGGATCTAAACAAATACTATATGTATAACGATGCACCTCATCGATTATACGACCTAGGCATTCTTCACTAATGCCATTTACCCGATCCTTCAACACCTTTCACTAATGCCTTCAACACGGATCTTCGGCACTCTTCACTAATGCCTTAGACACATCTATGACACCCGTTATGTTTTGTGGCCTAAAATAACAAACCTTGTGTTTTATGGCACAAACACATAAACCATCTAGTCTAGTCATAGATACAATAATATGATACTAGAAAATATCCAAGACAATGTGTCTAATGGATATGAACTCCTAGACTAAACATCAAGAACCCAAAGCATGATGTAGTTAGTCTTCTATGAATGAAGATGACAAGTTTCCCAAGCTTGTTGTAAAAGATCTTCATGTGCTTGTATCTTGTGATGGGTGATCACTTCAGTAGGTAAGGAAGCAAGATCTCTAAGCTTGCTTTGGAGGATCACTTCGGGAGTATGCTTACAACAAATGAAAGTTAGAAGCATTATGATCATATGAGATGAGGGTGGTTTACATGTTTCCTAATGATCTAAATATCCTAGATTTGGTGGAGAGAAACTATGTGTAAAGGTTGTGTAGAAATGGTAAGAAGTGGCTCACTATTTATAGAAGAAAACTAGCCACTGTTCCCCAGATCCCACGGATCCTTCCCTTGAGGGATATGTCCAGTGTATTACTGGGGATCCGTGGGACGCTCCCTTTTACCCATGGGTTTTTTGGTTATGGGTCATGGGTTATGGGTTGGTCCATGGGTATTCTTTTAGATACAATGTATCTAGTCAGTACAATGTATCTAGTCTTATGGATATGAGTCAATACCATGGGTTATGGATATGATCCATGGGTTTTGAGTGCCCACGAAGGGTACAATGCATCTAGACATTGGGTATGGGTCATGGGTTATGGGTACCAAGTAGATTCAATGTATCTACAAGATCCAATGCATCTAGTCTATGGTTTTGAGTGCCCACCAAGGGTACATTGTATCTAGACATTGGGTATGGGTCATGGAATTTTGGGTTTACCCAACTACATTCAATGTATTTGGTCAACGGGTCAAATACTTAAGTTTTCTACCCATTTATATTACCCCTTATAATACATACTAGTTATGTATATATTTACCCAATATGTAAACACTAGTTGTTATACATAAACTATTTAACTAAACATGTTTTAATGGTTTGTTGGGGGTTTGATCATAACGCAACATAACAAACATGTACGAACCTGTGTTGTAGCATACAAGGACTTGAGTCGACGAGAGGTGTTGAGACAATATATAATTACAAGTAACTTATACACTTTACGTTATGTATTACAAGTTACATGTTTGTCATCAACAAAACAAATGAGAATGTATAGATTAAATATCGTAATATTTGCACTAACAATCTCCCCCTTTTTGATGATGGCAAAATATATGTAAACGTAATAGATAGGTAAAATGTCAAAGTTACTTGTGTCCGTACTTCCTATACATTACCTTCTCCGTTTACACTCTTCTCCCCCTTTTGTCGAAACAAAAAGGGTGTGTCCTTTAACCTTAATTTCTCCCAAGAATGGCGAGTTTGCATCATCCCTAGTGAAGTTAAAAGAAAAAACACCTTATTTCTCCAATTGGCACACCACGCCAATACCTTCAACACGAAACACTAATGACGAAGCTTAGCAACTCATGACGTTGAGATTGCACATCTTCAAAAGGTGGTGATCTCACCTTTAAGAGGAACCTAGAGAATCACACACAAAAAAATAGAAAGATCCTTTGTATTATAACCATTATTGCCAATGGCTCAATGGATCAAATTTTTTAGGCTTAACCTACATCAAGGTTAGTGTTAAGAAGAAAAGAAAAAGGAAAAATATATGATGAGAAAGAAATCTCCCTTTTGTTGAAACATAAAGGAATTTTGAAGAATGAATGTGTGCATGCTCCCCCTTGACGGCTGCTCCCCCTTGTTAAGGGCGTCAAGTATTTTAGGAAGGCTAAGATGAAAGTATTGCAAAATTTGAAATGTTTTTGCTTTGACGAAAAACTCCCCTTTATTGAGAGCGTCAAGTTCTCCTAGTGTGTTTTGAAAATCTACAAAACAAAAAGTTAGTGCAAAATTATGAGTAAGTCATATGATGCACTTTGTAAAAGCTCGACGGAAGCTCCCCCTAGCTCGAGGGCGTCAAGAAGAACCTACAAAAAAAAATTAGTGTAAAATTTCGTCCATAAATAGACGAGAATCCCATACACATCAAAGTGTATATGTGTGAACCTACAAAGAAAGGATTAGTGTCAAAAAGAGAATAATCCTACTACTTGCATCATCATGGTTGGTTTAGAGGTTGTAAGGTTTGTTCAAGGTAAGAAAAAAATGTGCTTAGGGATGAGACGCATTTCATTACAAAATTCACTTGGCTTTTGACAACATAGATGTTTGTGAAGGATGGTTGAGCGACCATGAATTGTAGTGGTAGTGAGACACTTGTAGGATGTGGTTGACACAAGTAGCTTGTGGTTTGAGGTTGTGTTTGACATAAGTAGGATGTGGTAGAACATGAGACATACTTCATCACATAGTTCATGAACTAGACCTTGGACACGGTGATAGTGATAGAAATCATCATTATGACTTAGAGGTATGGAAGTTGTGGTAGAGGTGATGAAAGGTATCAAGGTGAATCTTTGACTTGGTTGATGACTCAATAGAGGTGGTAGACATGATGACTTTGTGAGTGGTGATAAATGTGGAGTAAGATGGTTAGGATGATGCAAGATTAGGAATATATAAAAGAAATGTGTGAATGAGCACAACTTGACTTGATGGTGAAATCGACCATTGTCATCCTATAGGAATCCACAAGAGTTAGTACAAAAGGAAAACATTTATACAAATGGATAAATTGTTCACATAAAATCATGAAACGAAAAGAAAGAACACGTATAGAATCATATAAATGCAACTCATTTATAAACATATACGAAAATGATAATCCTAAGTGTTGAACAAGTGCTTGTGTGGAAAAAGGAAATTTGAAATGATTATCTAAAGAGATAATGTACCTACTGTTCCACGGTTCCTCCAGTTCCCTCACTAGAGGGATCCGGCAAGCTTAAGTCTAGGGATCCGGCTAACAGATGAGGTGAAAAAGAGGTGATTGGGTTCTATCAAGGTCTAGCACCTACATATCCTAAGTTACTCAGTCTCTTAAGTGTCTTACATGAAGATGGACTTAAATGATCAAGAGAAAATGTTTGATGGTAACTAATGGTTTTTATAGCAAGCACACATGTATACACGTTAAGCAAATCAAGGAGAGCATGTAGAGATCACATATAGGCAATCAAATGAGATCGAGCTCACAAATAACACAAAGGTTTAGCAAACTTAACAAGCACTATTCAAGAAGCCTAAAACAAATTTACGGTCTAGATTAGTAAATCATTTACACTAAGAATGATATGCAAGGTATGTGTTTTGAAAGAAAAGATCACATGATGGTGTTCAAGACAAAAGAGTTGTGAGGTGCTAGTTTAGGACAATCTAGTTATTACGGATGATGATTAGCGTACAATGAGCTTCGTCCATGAAGTCATGTTGTTCTTCTCGATCAAAGCAAGATAATCGCTTGATGAGGCAAGTGGTTATGATTAACTAAAAGAAAAATTAATTTTACAACTTGTTTGATTAGTAATCCTAAGACAATGCAAAGTATTTCCATTGTAAACTTACTTTAGGAAAACATAGGAGTATAAATTTCCCAAGTGAGAGAATGAATATAAGACTATTACTAGCGGTGCTCAATTACGGCTAAACACGACCATTTTTACGGGTGATTCCACATACCCAACTTCTATCAAGGAAGCAATTCAACCGTTAGGTCAAATTGAGTTTCTAGTCCAATAAGTTCTTTAGTATTCATTCTCAAGTTAGGAAAATTTATATTCCTACAATGGCCTATCGAAGAGTAACAATGATGATACTTTGCTTCGTTTAATATTATACTTGAGACAACTAAGGTGACGAAGGTGTCATGTTAAAAATAAATTTAAAAGTTGTCCATATGGTGAACAACAAAAAAATGGTTGGATGAGCTAGTTTAACACATGTTGTTGGAAAGATTGAGTTTGGACTTTCGGATATGAACAATTATATTTGTGTTGCAAAATAATTTACTTGAGTCTATCGGATGAAATAATCAAGTTGTCAATCCTACTATGAAGCTTGGAAAGCGATCATGAAAAGGAAAATGGGAGAGTACATCATTAATACAAGTGTAGGTTATGATCCGATGTACATTCTTGTTGTTTTTAGAAAACGATACAAGAACAAAAGAAATCATATAAGCACATAAAACATTTATGTTGCACACATGACAAACTCAAAAAAAAATCCATTTAGTGTGTTATATGTTTTAAACATTTTTCAACTTATATGACTTATCTAAGTATCTAAACTAACATTTTCGACACAACTAGATGTTATCCCAAACACTCCTTCAAATAGCACATTGATTACTAGAATATTACTAAATCGACAAACAAGAGAATGAATAGCAAGGTAAGGAAACCACATATGTTATTCAATCAAACAAGCAAAAAAGCTATTTGAGATAAGCAAATAATCAAGTAATGCAAAGAAGACAATTTATCATTTAGCATAGCATACGAAAGTTCTTTTCATCGCTTTGTGTTAAATATAAACATGTATACCAAGCTTGATTAGTTTATTTTATATTTATAAATATGATCAAAACCTTAATTTCAAAAGAGGGCACATTGTTATTCAAAAGCGAAAACATCCGTCTCCAATTAGATCAAAAGTTTGTGCAAAAGTTATGATCGAAAAATGACTTTCTATTATAAATCAATGATTCTGTAAATTATTGTTTTGAATCAGTTTATGAAATCATTTTTAAATTAAAGTAGACTCAAATACCTTTAAAACGATAGGTGGCACGACTTCTAACGACTTACGGTTAATTAGTTATGAATTTTTGAAATTCAGACAAAAAATGTCTTCTGTACCACGGATCCCACGGATCCCTTACTTGAGGGATCCGTACAGTGTAACCTGAGGGATCCGCGGATCTGACACAAAATTACAAAAATGTACGTTTTGACCCGACGAAAAGGTTTAACCTTTGTAGACTTTTTAGAGAAGTTATATTAACCATTTTTACCTTTATTCAAGCTTGATTAACAAGATATCTAACAACAAAACTTCAAAGAAAAAAATCAACAAAACACTTTTCATATTATGCTTGACTTCACCAAAAATTTGATACGAGGACCTTACTCATTTTGAAAACCATTTGTTTTAAAAACTAGAGCCAACCCGCTCTGATACCAATTGTGAAAACGTAGAGGGGGGAGGGGGTGAATACGTTTCCGTTTCAAACTTAAAAACTTTTGTATCAAATATAGTATAAACCATTGCATTTGCTAATCTCGACGCGAGGATGCATTTAAGGCATTACGGCATTTAAGGCCAACCCCTTAATATCACATAAGATTCCGCAAGATTAATAGTTCATTAAAGATCAAGTTTCACCATTATTAGTCCGGTTGCTTTTTCTTGATCAAGCGTGTCATAATATGTAAAGTGTTAAAAATAGTTTGTGACTATATGAAAGACCAAGTATGTGTCACAAACATAGACATCAACCACATAGAAAATAAACAATGTAATGCAATAATAAGATTAAAGCGATAAGTAAAAGGATAGATAAACCAACATGAGGATTTATAGTGGTTCGGCTACAAGGACACCTTCCTTGCCCTACTCCACTCCCCGAGTCACCTACTCGAGAGTTCGTAATCACTACACCAACTCCTTATGGCGGAGAAGCCTTCACAACGTCGCTTACACCTTTTTCCGGTACAAAGCTAAATACCGAGTTCTTTCACACCAAGGCGAACCACACCTATCACAACGTCGCCTACCCTTTATACGGTGCTAGGCTAACCACCGGGTTCTTTCGCTCCAAGGTGAACCACACCTACACAACGTCGCCTACCCTTTATTAGGTACTAGGCTAAGCACCTAGTTCCATTACTATAGAGGAACTACTACCCATCACAATACAACACCTAATCTCAAGGAGATCTACTCCTTGTTACAACACCATCAAGGATATCACCATCCTTGGATCTAAACAAATACTATATGTATAACGATGCACCTCATCTATTATACGACCTAGGCATTCTTCACTAATGCCATTTACCCGATCCTTCAGCACCTTTCACTAATGCCTTCAACACGGATCTTCGGCACTCTTCACTAATGCCTTAGACACATCTATGACACCCGTTATGTTTTGTGGCCCAACATAACAAACCTTGTGTTTTATGGCACAAACACATAAACCATCTATTCTAGTCATAGATACAAGAATATGATACTAGACAATATCCAAGACAATGTGTCTAATGGATATGAACTCCTAGACTAAACATCAAGAACCCAAAGCATGATGTAGTTAGTCTTCTATGAATATAGATGACAAGTTTCCCAAGATTGTTGTATAAGATCTTCATGTGCTTGTATCTTGTGATGGGTGATCACTTCAGTAGGTAAGGAAGCAAGATCTCTAAGCTTGCTTTGGAGGATCACTTCGGGAGTATTCTTACAACAAATGAAAGTTAGAAGCACTATGATCATATGAGATGAGGGTGGTTTACATGTTTCCAAATGATCTAAATATCCTAGATTTGGTGGAGAGAAACTATGTGTAAAGGTTGTGTAGAAATGGTAAGAAGTGGCTCACTATTTATAGAAGAAAACTAGCCACTGTTCCCCGGATCCCACGGATCCTTCCCTTGAGGGATCCGTCCAGTGTATTACTGGGGATCCGTGGGACGCTCCCTTTTACCCATGGGTTTTTTGGTTATGGGTCATGGGTTATGGGTTGGTCCATGGGTATTCTTTTAGATACAATGTATCTAGTCAGTACAATGTATCTAGTCTTATGGGTATGGATCAATACCATGGGTTATGGATATGATCCATGGGTTTTGAGTGCCCACCAAGGGTACAATGTATCTAGACATTGGGTATGGGTCATGGGTACCAAGTAGATTCAATGTATCTACAAGATCCAATGCATCTAGTCTATGGTTTTGAGTGCCCACCAAGGGTACATTGTATCTAGACATTGGGTATGGGTCATGGACTTTTGGGTTTTACCCAACTACATTCAATGTATTTGGTCAACGGGTCAAATACTTAAGTTTTCTACCCATTTATATTACCCCTTATAATACATACTAGTTATGTATATATTTACCCAATATGTAAACACTAGTTGTTATACATAAACTATTTAACTAAACATGTTTTAATGGTTTGTTGGGGGTTTGATCATAACGCAACATAACAAACATGTACGAACCTGTGTTGTAGCATACAAGGACTTGAGTCGACGAGAGGTGTTGAGACAATATATATTTACAAGTAACTTATACATTTTACGTTATGTATTACAAGTTACATGTTTGTCATCAACAAAACAAATGAGAATGTATAGATTAAATATCGTAATATTTGCACTAACATAATGATTCCATTGTTTCTACTTCTGATGTGGGTGTTCCAATCACTGTTACTGACCAAGTGGAACCCATTATTGCATGGGGATCCCAATTGTCCAGTTATCCATTCTTGTCTGTGTTCAACTGCAGATCGTTCAAATCGTTCTGTGGTACCTGGACTAAGGCTGTTCCAAGCATATGACTGGAGACCGGTTGCGGCTCATGAACTTCGTGAGTAAATTCATCGGAATAGTGAGATTTGGAAATGATCATTTTGGTGCTATTATGGGTTATGGAGATTACGTGGTTGGAGATAGTGTGAATTCCAGGGTATATTATGTTGAAGGTCTTGGACATAATCTATTTTCTGTTGGACAGTTTTGTGACTCTGACTTAGAAGTGGCCTTCAGAAAACATACTTGCTTTGTTAGAGATCTTGATGGTGTGGAACTTCTCAGAGGAACTCGTGGTTCAAACCTATACACCATCTCTATCGAAGACATGATGAAAGTTTCACCCATCTGCCTGCTGTCAAAGGCTTCTAAAACTAAGTCATGGCTATGGCACCGTCGTCTCAATCACTTGAACTTTGGTACCATAAACAATCTTTCCAGAAAGGACTTAGTAAGAGGACTACCTAGACTTAAGTATGAAAAAGATCATTTTTGTTCAGCATGTCAATTGGGAAAAAGCAAGAAGTATGCCCATAAACCCAAACCTACAAATTCTGTTATGGAAGTTCTACATACCATTCACATGGATTTATGTGGACCCATGAGAGTGCAAACTATTAATGGGAAGAGATATGTGTTAGTTGTAGTTGATGACTACTCCCGATTCACTTGGGTTAAGTTTTTGAGAACAAAGGATGAAACTCTATATGCCATCATTAAACTTATTAAACAACTGCAGGTCCGACTTAACAAAACAGTTAGAATCGTCCGATCAGAAAATGAAACTGAGTTTGTTAATAAAGAACTCAATGAATTTTATGAAAGTATTGGAATCAGTCCTCAAAGAAGTGTCGCACGAAATCCTCAACAGAACGGTGTAGTTGAAAGACGAAATCGAACTCTTGTGGAAGCCGCAAGAACAATGCTGATTTACTCAAAGGTTCTAATGTTTCTATGGGCTGAAGCTATTGCCACAGCATGCTACACTCAAAATCGATCCCTAATCCACACATCTCATGGAAAGACTCCATATGAACTTGTCCACAATCGAAAACCTGATCTATCATACATTCGTGTGTTTGGTGCTTTATGTTATCCAACTAATGACGGTCAAGATTTAGGTAAACTGAAAGCTAAAGCGGACATTGGAGTATTTGTAGGATATGCACCAAACATAAAAGGTTACCGAATCTACAACAAGAGAACCCGAAAGATCATGGAAACAATTCACGTTACGTTCGATGAGCTGACTGGTCGAATGGCTCCTGGACAATCCAGTTCTAGACCCGCACTTCAAAACAGTCCCATTGGTTCATCCCTTGTACCAAACTCCTTTCCAGCAACTCCATATGTACCTCCATCTGAAGATGATTTGAAGAAATTGTTTGATCCAATGTTTGATGAACATTATGAGCCAAGGGCCAATGATCTGCCAAGTCCAACAACAGAGACTGTTTCTAGCCCTGTCAATGAAGTTAATCCTTCAGTTTCAATGTCATTAAGTCAAGAAGCGCCTGCTGCTGATCACTCTGTCTCATCAACAAACCTTCAATCATCAAGTGTACATAATGGAATTGCTTCTGGCACCTAGGATGAAGTTAATCCCTTTGCTACTCCCGAAGATGCTCCATTTGAAAATATCTTTTCTCCTGAATCATCATCTGAACCATCTTCATCATGAGACATCGACTCTGCAACTTCAGTTCCTCAACAACAACCACATGAACACCTTAGAAAATGGACACATGATCACCCATTAGACAACATCATTGGAAACCCCTCTCGTCCTGTATCCACTCGTAAACAACTTGCAACCGATGCCTTATGGTGCTTCTTCAATTCTGTACTCTCAAAAGTCGAACAAAAAGATGTTAAAACTGCAATGAATGATGAGAGCTGGTTCAATGCCATGCAAGAAGAAATTCATGAGTTTGATCGGCTAGATGTATGGGAATTAGTACCTGCTCCTGATTGTGCTATGATCATTGCTCTAAAGTGGATATTCAAAGTTAAACTTGATGAGCATGGTGATGTTTTAAAGAACAAGGCTAGATTGGTTGCAAAAGGATACCGTCAAGAGGAGGGTATTGACTTTGAAGAATCATTTGCTCCTGTTGCTCGTATCGAGGCAATTAGAATCTTCTTAGCTAATGCTGCTAGCAAGAATATGGTTGTATATCAGATGGATGTGAAAACCACCTTTCTGAATGGAGATTTGAAAGAGGTGGTTTACGTCAGTCAGCCATAGGGTTTTGTGAATCCAGAGCATCCTACTCATGTCTATCGCTTGAAAAAGGCCTTTTACGGTTTGAAGCAAGCTCCTAGGGCATGGTATGATACGCTATCAAAGTTTCTTCTATCTTCTGGATTCAGCAAAGGAGCAGTTGATTTGACATTGTTCACCAGAAGTCGCAAACATTTAATTCACGTTCAAATATATGTTGATGATATTATCTTTGCCTCGACTGACCCCAAGGAGTGTGACCGTTTTTCTAAAGAAATGGGTTCTAAATTTCAAATGTCAATGATGGGACAAATGTCATTTTTCTTGGGATTACAAATATCACAAAGTCCCGGAGGCATTTTTATAAATCAATCTAAATATGCAAATGAGATTTTAAAGAAATTTGGATTTGATTCTAGTGACCCTGTTGACACTCCCATGATAGAGCGTACTAAACTAGATGAGGACCACTCAGGGATCATGGTAGACCAAATGAAATATCGTAGTATGATTGGATCCCTGATGTACCTCACAGCTAGTATACCAGACATCTTGTTCGCTGTTTTCATGTGTGCTAGATAACAGGCTAAGCCTACCAAAAAGCACCTTGAAGCGGTTAAACGGGTCTTCGGTATCTCCAAGGAACCATCAACATGGGACTTTGGTACCCGAAGGACACCGGTATGTCACTAACAGCCTATGCAGATGCTGATCATGCAGGATGTCAAGATACATGTCGAAGTACGTCTGGAGGTGCTCAGTTTTTGGGTGATAAGCTTGTGAGCTGGTCTTCAAAGAAGCAAATGAGTACTTCTATTTCCTCTACAGAGGCTGAATACATAGCCATGTCATCTTGTTATGCTCAAATTCTATGGATGAGATCCCAATTATCTGACTATGGCTTTGAATTCAACAAAATCCCTCTGTACTGTGATAATAAAAGTGCTATTGCTCTCTCATGCAACAACGTACAACACTCAAGAGCAAAGCACATCGACATTCGACATCATTTCATCAGGGAGCAAGTTGAAAACGGTGTGGTGGAACTATACTTTGTGAGGACTGAATACCAGTTAGCAGACATCTTCACCAAAGCTCTTCCTAGAGAACGTTTTGAGTTTATCCTTCTACGACTTGGTCTTAAGAGCCTACAACCGGAAACACTCAAACGTCTTCAAGAGGAAGAAGAGGAGTAAAAGGTTTTCCTTCATCTATCTCTTGTATATATCTATTCGAAAAGCAAAATACAAAATTACAAAACCTTCAAAAAGCAAATAGAAAAATAGAAAACTTTCAAAAAATCCATAAAAAATTTGAAAATCTTGAAAAAATTCCAAAAATATTGTCCTTTTGTCATGTTTTCCTCGATTCGATAATATCTACGGTCTTTGTGATGTCATTCAAATAATGACACAGGACTTTAGATGTTGTTTGAATGTTAAAAAAAAAAAAAAAATTTTGAGAGAAAGAAATTTTTTTTTGAAAGTAAAACTATGGTTTATTGTCATTTCAGGCAGTAACCCGTTTTTCAAAGAAAGAACAGAGCCATGCTTTATCATGGTTTTCAAATCTCTTGCTCTTATTCTATAAACAATACTTACTATCTTATGAAAACTAATTGCTTTAAAAAATAACTCGGACTCTATTTTTGAAAATCATCTGGACTTAACGTTTGTCAAAATATCTATCTCTCAATCAACAACTTATGTCATTGATTGAGGGGGAGAATGATTTCAATTAAATCAAAAGGTTATTTGTCATACAATTGTTTTTCAAAAGATAATCATGCATGTTTAATCAATGGAGTTTAAAGTCTCAAAATCCGATCCTTATCAGTTAAAACGTTTTCATAATCAAGTCACAATTCTCCTTAAAAGCTTTCAAAATCAATTTAAATCTACAGAGATCACAAATCTCAAATGATTTGATAATTGTGATCGGGGGAGAATTTGTGACTTAAATTGGATTTAATCTGATAATTCGATAAATGGTTTTATAAGGATGTACAAGCTCTCCTTCCCACATGTGCCAAACGATTTCAAATTTTTCATGCACATGTTGAGGGGGAGCATCTATCTTAAACCACTAAGATTTGAAACGTGATCAATTTATTTCAATGTGCAGTCTTTTCCTAATATGTGCAAAACATTTTTAAATTTCCATGCACATATTGAGGGGGAGCAACTATTTTGAAAACCACATTCTTCATATAACTACTCTTAGATGTAAGCCAACCCCTCAAAGATGAAAATTATTTCTATTACAAAATGATGCATGATGCACATGTTGAGGGGGAGCTCTTGTTCAAAAAATATCAAAAACAATTCAGGTACAAAATGCTTTGATAATATATCACAAGTATCTGGATTGATTTTCAAATAGTTTTTAATTGGTTCCAATGGCAGATGAACAATACCAAATAGACCGACCAAATTTACTTTATGTATGGTGATATAAGGATGATAAGGTTAGGTATTTGTTCCCATGATCCGCCAGAACCGGAGGGATCTACCCAGGGACAATCCACTAGATAGTGTAGAAGTCCTTAGGTATATTGAAAAAAAGGAGAAAAATGAGATATGGGAAGAGTGCAGACTGAGACAGAGCTAGAACTGGAATAAACCCAACAAGGTTCTATCAATGAAGTCTCGGTAAGCACTGAAGGGGTTGAAGAATGAAAAAGAAATGAATATGAAAAGGGTGAAAAGAAATAGCTCTCCAATAATTCAACCTTAGGGCAGAAACCGGGTTCAATTCATATACTACTGGTGGTTACCAAGGTAACATCGGTATTGAAGACAAGACGTCATGGACCCAGTGACACACTGCACTTCAACTTTCCAAACCACTCAAGTTCCTCTTAAAAGGACTTGTTTCATTCTCACGAGGAACCGACATAATCTATCGACTTTCTCTTAGAGATAGTTGGTATTTAAGAAGGAGACCCTCCCCCTAGTCTCCGGCATAGGAACCAAATATGCACAATTGAGTCTAGAGCCACGAGATCATCAATAAATCTCATTAGGACACTTTCAATGAAGACTCTCTGTTTCACACAATGTGGAAAGAGAGATTATATCTTATGAGTCCTACGCATTATCCTTGTGGTATTGCCAGAACATCTGAGTGATATGCATACATTTTCACAATGAAGATGGAAAGCCTTCTGGAGCCAACATCAAACAAGCTCCTGGCGGGTGGCATGGGGGATCTATCCAATAGATCAACTATGTGACAACTGAACATAAACAATGGGGCGATTCAATCTTTTGAATCAATCCTGGTTCAGGTTATGGATTGACGGATACCTTTGAAAAACCGGTCGTTGTGCTTAAAAACTCTTTTCTTTAGAACATCGACTGTGTACAAATATTTCAAAATAAAAGGTGTTTATGATTGATAATTGATTTTCATTAAAACCTTCGCTATATTGCAAAAACAAATTCTATTGAGCGATACACGATTTTTTTTCAAATCTCTTTTTATCAATAAGTGAATCTCAATTCGCTGGTTCACTCACTCCGTGTTGTCTTCTTTGAGACGTTCCGGTTTGAGAACAGCTAGAGCAGCTGCGAAACCCTGTAAGGAAATTCTTCGAATTTTACCGATCACAGTAAGTACTTGTATGCTGATCAACGGGAACCGTGGGCGTGTACCTCAATTCAACGAAAGTGATCAAAGACACTTTCGTGCACTTTATTGCTAACTGTTGTATGCAGGTACGCCCGACGTTTGCAGCTGATCAGTATGAAGCGGTCAATCCATAGCCGCATGCTCACACATCACATTCATTTCAAAAGAAATCATGATTAGTGCATCAATGACTCTGATATTTTCACTCCATGCTTCTGTTACGCTGCTGCCTATATCATGAATCAACGAAAGCTTCCGCTACACTGATGAGAAGAAATCATGATCCAAAATGTGAGCATGTCGGTCCAAAAGTCACAACATCACATAATACCAACACCACAAAGGATGAGTCAAAGATTTATGTTTGCTGATGATCTCAAAGCTGGCTCAAAACTCAGTATCACATGGATCAGTTAAAGACCTCTACTCAAATTATCCAAACATGCAAAAATGAAGAATCAAAGACTACGAGCTACAGAACAAAGAACATGAACAAGAATCCAAGAACAATCTCAATGTAATATCTATTTGTATTCTATGTAATTTGAGGTGACCTCCCTTAGGGGGAGATTGTTAGGATTTAGTAAATCCAGTTATTAAAGTGTTGGTCACCTCAAGTATTTGTAATTGTTAAAAAGCTCGTAGTCATAGTTATTTAATCTTAAGTGGTATTTAGTTAAGTAATACCGTGGAGGACGGACGGGTCTTTACCCACTGTATGCCTGATCCACAGCCCGTTAGGTGGCGATTTGTGTAAGTACTATAAATACTCTCTACCTTCCAAGGTAGAGAGTTGGAGCTCATAATAAGATTTTTCTTTCTCTCACTAAAGTTCCCAAACCTCTAACTTTCTCTCTCTAAAACCATAGTATACGCCTACTTATGTTTGTGTTATGATGTGTATGTGAAATCCAATATGTTACAGGAGCATCTTCAAGAAATCTTGCAAGTCTATGCAAAGGGTTAATAGCATTTGAGTAAAAAGTTGAAAGTAGGCTGCGAGAAAAAAAATGCTGAATAAGCGGTTGAAGTTTTTGGTTGTGTGAGTGATGCGAAAATTTCAATAAGTTGAAGATGACTTTTTGTATCGAAAAATATCAATTCGTCCACCAAAAGACCCAACATGTTATACTACACCCCACCGGTATATCCATTCGTCCACCGAATTAGTGGGTACAATGGCTAGTGCCATCTGTTGGAATTATATAACACGACTAATCATAAATATAAATAATAAACATCAAGTACACATGCGGAAGCGTATAGGAAAGATTAACGAATAATTAATTAACATAAACAAGAATATGCGTACCTTTCTTGATTCTAGCCGAACAAGAATCAAATCCACAAAACTAGCAATTGGATGAACCCTAATTAGGGTTTATAGGATTATGTGAATTACCCCTTACCTTTTTGTAATTCAATCCAAGAATACTAACAATAATGTATTAGTACTACTTTCTTGTACACACGTACTATACCAAATTAAAGGAATGCTAGTTTTAATCAAACAAATAACTTGAGTTTTGAAAAGTAAGGGATCGACACCTATGGTGTGTGTGTCGACCGGTTTTAGCAAGAAACACACAAAACAAGTTTTTAGGTTTAGCTTATGAGTACAAGAGATAAATTACAAACACCCTTGGTTTTGTATTTATACCCAAACTAACTTGGTGAACAAGTTTGAGTTGTAGATGGGTTGGGTTTGGGTCCTTGCGGCCGATCGGTTTGGCATCCCACAAGGGATTCTGGAACTTTCCCAATATTTACAACTTAGTCCTTTTCCAATTACATTTAACGACCGTTAGTCCATTACAACTAATTACTTAACATCCGTTATGTTATTTCATTTAATTAAAAAATAAATATAACATTTATATTTAATTATTAACTTTTTAATTCTCATACGCAAAGTGTGCAATCCCGTGGTCTCGAGTTCGATCCTAACACACGTCTATTAACTTATTGTCCATTAAACCAACAGCTCCCACTTGGACATATCTTAATAGAGTGATCACATCGGTTAGCGTCTAGCAACACTTCGATGCCTCTAGTACAACTCGAGCAAGGCTCCTGGAAAACCTTTTAATGATTTCTCATTATTATTATCCTTTTGTTTCTAATACCATGTTAAATAAAGATATGGAATTAAGTCATTCTTTATTCAACTATTCTGTTTCTCGTTATAAGTGATTGAGCAAGATTACCAAATCTTCTGAACATATTCAGGGGAGATCTTTGGGCGTGGCCACGCAAACATCTTGTCAACCCTACGAGGGACCCAAGAGTATTAAACTCCAAAATAAATTTGAAGGAACAAATTCTATCTTGACTACAAGAATAACCCATGAACTTTGCAACACTTCAGGAAACAACCCTTATGACTACCAGTTACGTATAGTGTTAAGTTGTTCCATAGAAGTACACTACATTCATGACACTTATCTGGTATCTCAAGTCTGAGGATAACTATTCATGATTTACTTAATAACAATATCCATAATGTAAAATCATGTAGTTGGGATAAGTACTATATTCAATTCATTGAATATCAACTGAAATTGGTATGCATTCTCATCAATATACTTTCAAGTATATTCTACCATATCTCTCAGATTTGTCTTAGTTTAATGATACTCCCATATCATTAATTGACAACGGACGATTTAGAATAAATAAATTTATTCACGGATTAAACATGCAAATATAGGGTACAATATATTATAAAATCAAACATACCAAGTATTTGATTTATTATAACAATTGTTTAACATCCCTTATCCAAATACCAAATAGATCAATGCATGAAAATTCCAGTTGATGAATTATGCCTCAAGTAATGACAATCATACTTGTTGACAAGGCATAAATCAACCAACTTGATCTATCGTAATTTTGAGAATACTTATTTCAAGAATTCAATTAGTAAAGTTCTTGTATGTGTGCATTCACCAATCCACATAATAATTTATAAAGTGTGTGACATCCTCTACCACCAATTTATGACAATTAAACTTTCAAACATTTTAAAGTTTAAAGTATTCTTATTCTTTTAATGTATAATGCAACTACGCTCTTAGTAGCACAACTAGTTCACATGGCCATTAACAAAGATGAAATCCTACCATAACTAGTATTGAGTGTCATCTCAATTAAACCAGCATCATTGTATACAAACAACAATATGCTCATTAAAAACTCCGTAAACTTTAATATCTTATTGTGTAATGTTTGATGTCTTCCAAACTTTTAAGTTTGAAGCTGATGACAATTTGCACAACAATTGACATATTGTTCATCCATAGAATCTAGGAGCAATTCCAGGCTGAGGATGTAATTCTTATTAGAATATTCATTACACAAGTTATCTAATAACTTTTAATTAGATATCAATGTTGTCAAATCATCTATCATTTAAGAATGATACAACAATTTGAATACACTACATGATGTACATGATGAATCTACAGGTTAAACTTAGACTTCATTCACGTTCTATCTTGTAAAAAGATCTTTAACCATTTCCCAAATGATATATCATGTTTTATTAGAATGATTTATTTTATTGCACATGTTTATTAACAATAAACATATATTCCAAGGTTATATGTTTTAATTCTTAAATCTTACAAGTGAAGTTTCATTTCAATCTAAGATTTAACATTTAGCTTGTAACATATTGGATTTCACATACACATCAAAGCACTAAACAAAGGTGGCGTACACAAAGGTTATAGAGAGAGAAAGTTAGAGGTTTGGGAACTTTAGTGAGAGAAAGAAAAATCTTATTATGAGCTCCAACTCTCTACCTTGGGAGGTAGAGAGTATTTATAGTCATTACATAAAACGCCACCAAACGGGCTATGGATCAGCATACTGGGTAAAGACCCGTCAGTCCTCCGCGGTGTTACTAAACTAAATACTACTTAAACATTAAATAACTACGACTACGAGCTTTCTTAACGATTACATATACTTGAGGTGCTCGACACTTTAACTATGGATTTTCCAAATCCTAATCTCCCTAAGGAGGTCACCTCAAACACACATTATATTACATAGAAAACAAACAGATATTACATTGAGATTGTTCTTGGATTCTTGTTCTATAGCTCGTAGTCTTTGATTCTTCATTTTCGCATGTTTGGATAATCTAAGTGGAGGTCTTTAAGCGATCCACGTGATAATGAGTTATGAGCCAGCTTTGAGATCATCAGTCACATTAATCTCTGACTCATCCATTGTGGTGTTGGTATTATGTGTTGTTGTGACTTTTGGACCGACATGCTCACATTCTGGATCATGATATCTTCTTATCAGAGTAGCGGAAGCTTTCGTTGATTCATGATATTGGAAGCAGCGTAGCAGAAGCATGGAGTGAAAATATCAGTGTCATTGATGCACTAATCATGATTTCTTTAGATATGAATGTGTTGTGTGAGCATGCGGCTATGGATTGACGCTCCATTCCTCGATCACCGCAAACACGGGGTGTACTCGCATAAGACAGTTAAGCAATAAAGCATACGAAAGTGTCTTTGATCACTTTCATTGAATTGAGGTACACGGTCCACGGTTCCCGCTGATCGGATAAGTACCGCCTGTGATCGTATAATTAGAAGAATTTTGACAGTGGTTTCGCTGCTTCTAGTCGTTCTCAAACCGAACGTCTCAAAGAAGACAACACGGAGTGAGTGAACCAGCGAAATGAGATTCACTGATTGATGAAAAGATATTTTAAAAACAATCGTGTATTGCTCAATAGAAATTGTTTTTGCAATACAACGAAGGTTTTAATGAAAATCAATTATCAATCATAAACACCTCTTATTTTGAGAAATAAGTACACAGTCGATGTGCTAAAGAAAAGAGTTTTTAAGTACAACGACAGGTTTTTCAAAGGCATCCGTCAATCCATAACCTGAACCAGGATTGATTCAAAAGATTGAATCGCTCCATTGTTTCTGTTCAGTTGTCACATGGTTGATCTATTGGATAGATCTCACATGCCACCTACCAAGAGCTTGTTTGATGTTGGCTCCAGAAGGCTTTCCATCTTTATTGTGAATATGTTTGCATATCACTCAGATGTTCTGGTAATACCACAAGGATAATGCGTAGGACTCATAAGATATAATCTTTCTTTCCACATTGTGTGAAACAGAGAGTCTTCATTGAAAGTTTCCTAATGAGATTTATTGATGATCTCGTGGCTCTAGACTCAATTGTGCATATTTGGTTCCTATGCCGGAGACTAAGGAGAGGGTCTCTTCTTCAATATCAACAATCTCTAAGAGAAAGTCGATAGATTATGTCGGTTCCCCGTGAGAATGAAACAAGTCCTTTTAAGAGGAACTTGAGTGGTTTGGAAAGTTGAAGTGCAGTGCGTCACTGGGTCCATGACGTCTTGTCTTCAATACCGATGTTACCTTGGTAACCACGAGTAGTATACGAATTGAACCCGGTTTCTGCCCTAAGGTTGAATAAATGGAGGGCTATTTCTTTTCACCCTTTTTCACAACAAATTCTTTTTCATTCTTCAACCCCTTCAGTGTTTACCGGGATTTCATTACTAGAACCTTGTTGGGTTTATGCCAGTACTAGCTCAGACTCAGTGAGCACTCTTCCCATATCTCACTTTTCTCATTTTTTCATCATACCTAAAGACTTCTACACTATCTAGTGGATTGTCCCTGGGTAGATCCCTCCGGTTCTGGCGGATCATGGGACCTTAATCTAACCTTATCATCCTTATATCACCATGCATAAAGTAGATTTGGTCGGTCTTTTGGTGTAGTTCTTCCGCCTTGAAACCAATTGAAAACCATTTGAAAATCAATCAAGATACTTGTGATATAGAATCAAAGCATTTTGTATCTTAATTGTTTTGATATTTTAGAAATGCTCCTCCTCAACATATGCATAAAAATTCAGAATTTGTTTAGCACATGGAGGCAAGAGATCTTTGAAATCGTTTGATTAAGAATGAAAGGTCCAATCTTTTGATTAACATTTTCTAAAATGATCATCATCACTTCCCAATCAATTTGAGTAGATAAAACATTTTGAGGAAGGATGAGGTTTTCACAAGTTTGCTTCCCCTCAATATGTGCCTCAAATTTTGAAAGAGTTTTGCACATATTAGAGGAACTCCTGACTTAGAGACACTTCACCATGTTTCAATAATTAGAGGTTTAAAATAGATGCTCCCCTCAACATGTGCATGGAAAATTTGAAATCGTTTGTCACATGCGGGGAGGAAAAACATGCTAAACACTTATGAAACCATTTATCGAATTATCAGTTTAAATCCAATTTAAATCACAAATTCTCCCCGATCACAATTATCAAATCATTTGAGATTTGTGATCTCTTGTAAATTGATTTTGAAAGCTTTAAGGAGAATTGGGCGACTTGATTATGAAAGCGCTTTAACCGATAAGGATCATATTGAGACTTTAAACTCCATTGAATAAACATGCATAATTATCTTTTGAAAACATAATAATAACCAAGGTCTGGAACCAATTGTGTAACATTTTGTAAAACATTTAGAGTAGACCTTATTCATTTAAGTGCAAATTGTTTGAAAAGAACACTTTTTGATTTAATTGAAAATCATTCTCCTCAATCAATGACGAAAGTTGTTGATTGATGAATTGAGATTTTGACACTTGATAAGTTCTTTTGATTTTCAAAAATAGAGTCCAAGTGTTTTCAAAACAATTGAGTTTTCATAAGATTGCAAATATTTTTCAGAGGAACCATTTAGAAGGAAAAATATTTGTAATTAAACATTTGTCTTGTTATATGACAAACATTTTTTTAGAATCGAGCATTAGGTTTGAAACATGAGATAAAGCAGGCTCGTTTTTCTTGAAAAGCGTTACCGAAATGACAATAAACCCTTGTTTTAGTTTCTCCCAAAAATATTTTTTGACTTTTTTTATTTTATTTTTATTTTTTATTTTAAACATTCGAATAACATCTAAAGTCCTGTCACTTTTGACTAACAAAATACAAATACCGTGATATATATCGAATCAAGAAAAGAAAAAGACAGAAAGGACAATATTTTTGAGATTTTTCGAAATTTTCAGATTTTTTATGTGTTCTTTTTTTGAAAGTTTTATATTTTTCTATTTGCTTTTAGTTAGTTTTATAATTTTGTATTTTGTTTTTTGAATACATATATACAAAATATAGATGAAGGAAAGACCTTTACTCCCCTGTCTTCCTCCCCAAGACGTTTGAAAGGTTTCAAGTTGAAGGCTTTTCGCCAAGTCGAGGAAGAATAAACTCAAACGCTTCTGAAGAGCTTTTGGTGAAGATGTCCGCTAACCGTATTCCGACTTCACAAAATAGAGTTCCACCACACCGTTTCCACTTGGTCCCCTCATGAAATGATGTCGGATGTCAATGTGCTTGCTCTTGAGTGTTGTACGTTGTTGCATGAGAGAGCAATAGCACTTTTATTATCACAAAGACAGAGGATTTTTGTTAATTCAAAGCCATAGTCAGATAATTGGGATCTCATCCAAAGGATTTGAGCACAACAAGATGACATGGCTATGTATTCAGCCTCTGTAGAGGAAATAGAAGTACTCATTTGCTTCTTTGATGACCAGCTCACTAGCTTATCACCCAAAAATTACACTTTGGATGCGCCAAAAGTACCAAGCTTAAATCACACAAGCCCACCACTTCAGGATTGGCTTAGACCGTAACCAGCTTAAAACTGCTCAAGCACTAAATCAATGAAGATCTGAGGAGTATAGATTTCCCCGTCGTTATGTCCCAAATGAAGCTATGCAAATGGATTATCCACGATAAAGGATCGCTAGATTCGAACTGAAAGGAGAATTGGAATTATAACTACGTAAAAAGGACATAAACTACAAGGGCTAAAATGAAAATTAAAGGAAATTAAAAAGATAAAATCTATTAAATAAACGCTATCACTATAATTAAAATGATGTTTTTGTTTTTATGATTTTATAAAACTCAAATTAAAAATCTACGACGCATAAATTAAAAAGTGAAACTAAAGCAATATTAACCCTAAAAATATGAAAATGATGTTTTTACAATCCTAATGATAAAAGAAAATTTATGGAAAAAGAAAATTAATTTTATAACTAATTATCTAATTTAAAACTATTTTTAACTATTAATTAATTACCTAAAATACAAGAAAATAGGAAATTAGGCTAGAAAAATAAGATTAAGACTTCGAAAAGTCTAAAATATCAAAATAGACTTTTCAAAACTATTTTTGTATTTTTATGACTATTTTTTATTTTCTAGGAATTTTAAACTATTAAAAACTAATTAAATCACTAAAAATTACAAAATGAACTATGAAAAATATGGAAAATTACTTTTTTCACTTTTTATATTTATCTAAGCCTAAGAAAAATGAAAACATATTTTTTTGAACCTTTTCTCAATTTTTGTATTAAATGCTATTTAAAATGCTTAAAAACTAATTAAATTAAGAAAAAATAGCAAAAACAGCTTATAAAAATATGAAAATTTCAGGAAAACTCTAAAATAATATTAGGAAGCTAGGAAAATTGGAAAACAGTATGTTATGTGGAGAAAATGAACTGATGAATCAAGTGCTTATGAAATAAGCACTTGATAAGAAATGAGCAAATCAAGCAACCCACCGAAAACAAAAGAACTATGAGTACTAAAAGTGATCAAATGAAACTAAATCAACAAGCTACAACAATCGATAGCACAATATCACAGATTTGATGTTTTTGATTAAGTGTAAAAACAGGTGCTAACTCAAGCAGCCCAAAAAATAAGCACCCAAATAAGCTAAAAGATAAAATCCAATTGTTGATACCTAAGCTAGACCTAAGCAAACTATCTATGACCAAAAGACCAGCCTTTGACAAGCTTACAACCAGGCAAGCTTGTCCAAAAACTGAGAAATCACTCAAATAATGCCGAGTTGAGCAGGCACCAAGGCCTTACTTTGAGCTTATGCCAAGCTTATACGTAAAGTTTAAACCAAAAAAAGTGAAGAGGTCTTAAAGAAAACCAAGTAAACTACTTATAAACCAAAGATCAGGACCTCAAAAGCTTTAATGAACCCTATGGAGAAGCTGCAATATCTGCACAATTCCAACTTTTACACCATTTTTGACTTTTGAACATGGTTATAACTTTGACTAAAATGAAACTTGAATCCAATTTGATTACTGATATTGATGTTTATAAATGAAAAGAACACAATGCAACCTCTGTCTATGTCTTTTGAACACAAAACAAGTGATTTGTAATTCCAAACTCACAATAGTGAGTAAAGAGACAGATTTCAATGAGATTTGACTTTTAATGTTTTGCGCATAAACTTAGACCAATATGAGTTATTTAGAGCTAAGTATACTTGAAACAACAAGAGTTGGACATTGAACCAACCCCTCATCACGATATAAGTCCAAATCCAAACACACCTATGTACTACTAGCTGCAAAGTAAAACAACCAGAGATCGAATCAAACAAGATTACTGATCAAACCAAGCTTAACTAACCTAATTACTACTTATTGAACAGTATAAACTTATTATAAATCAACAATGTATGATGCTATGAAAATGCTGAAATAACTTACAGGTCCTAAGCCACAAGGGCTTGCAACAGAAACTAATGAACTCTAACCTATTTTGATCAACCCATTAATCCAAGAATCAACCCATTTCCATCTCTCAATCATCCTCAGAACCATGTCCATGCCTCATAACCAAATTCTTCTTCCAGTTGACTTCTTTGACCATACACCAAATGTGCTTAAAACTTAATTCCAAGCTTACAATACTGTTTAAGCTATTTAACTAAACTTGTTTGAGTTTAATTGAGGCTTATTGAAGTTTTAAATATAAGACTTGGATAGTGAAAATTCTAACAGGAACACAGAAACATGAAATTGTAACTGAAACTTGAATTGAAATTTAAAATGAGTTGCAATACACTTGAATACTTTTGTTGAGTACAAATGAAC
Organism: Chrysanthemum makinoi; assembly: GCA_910596185.1. Lineage (NCBI taxonomy): Eukaryota > Viridiplantae > Streptophyta > Magnoliopsida > Asterales > Asteraceae > Chrysanthemum > Chrysanthemum makinoi. The sequence goes on from OU343221.1 coordinate 187,818,688, forward strand.
TTTAAAACATAACTGAAAACTATTTAGTGATACTACAAGCTAAAACTTACGACTTATATTTTTGAAAACTAAAAACTAACTACTCCTGTTGCATCTTCTTGGCTTCTTATACCCCAAAGTCTCTCTTTTCTCTCTCTGACACTTCCCAGCAACATTCTCAGCCATTGATTGGCTAGAGCTCATCCTAGCCATTAATCATGTTTTGGCGCCAATTTCTTGTTTTGATATCAGAGCAGGAAAGTGATGCATTTAATGAGGTGGGATGTTAGGTGAGGTGGGGGGAGACAAAGGGTGTAGTAGGTGGCAAAAGAGTGGCTGGAGGAGGGGGAGGTAGACAGGATTGTCATTTGGGCATGACAGGGAAGGGGGGCGGTTAATATTATTTAAACACTGGGTTCGGGTTGGTCGGGTTAAGGTATTGGAAACAGGTTTTGGGCCAGGGGTGTTTATTTGGGCTTGGGGAATTATTTAGGTCCGGTTTGGTTTGTAGAATTAATAACTCCAAGGACCAAATATGTAAAACTTGAAATTCAAGGGACCAAACATGTAAATTATGAAAAGTAGTCAAAGGGCTGGACTTGCCAACTTTACTAATCCAAGGGTTAATTTTTGACACTTTTGAAATTCCCAAGGACTAGATTTGACCAATTTTGGATTTTCAGGGGCTAAACTGTAATTTTCTCAAAACTTTTAGATTTTCCACCAAAGGACTAAATATGACAATTTGTGATTACAAAAGGACCTTTGGTGACTTTTCTTTTGAAATTTGGGCTCAGGGACTATTTTTGACAATTTTATAAACTTGGGGGACTAAAACTGCAATTTTTGCAAATTTGATATGTTTTTCATCTGATTTTGATATTTTTGCATTTAAAACACATAAAACACTGATTTGTGATATTTTGATCATTTTGATGTGTTTCTGAGTGTTTTCAGATGATTTTGCAGTTTATTTTGTACAAAAATGATGAGTATTTACACACTCATCAATCCCCCACACTAAACTATTGCTAGTCCCTAGCAATCTTTTGAGAAAAACATAATGGATTTGCATCTCTTTACCAAAAGCCATTACTTCTCGAGTAGCCAAATGTTTCAGTTCAAGCAAGAACCATGGTACACCGATAACCATGTGATTTTGAGCAAACCACCATCTTTCAACGGATTTGATTTTGTCTTTAACAGAAGCCGTACCCTTCTGGACTAGCCAACTCTTAGATAAATTATCAGTATTATCTTTGGTGAGCTGATTACCAATTATGGTTTTTCCACTGCCTTTACCACAAGCCATAACCTTGCGGGCTAGCCAACTCTTCACTTTTTAGGATATGGTGAGCTGAATACCATACAATTTTGGGCAAATTGCAAGCCGTCAACGGATTTGAGATATCTTTACCAAGAGCCGTTTTCTCCTGGATTAGCCAATCCTTTGTCTTACAGACATGGCGGACTGATAACCAAATGAGTAAGTGTAGAACACTTACTCCAAAAAAAATTTTGGCCAAAAACGGGGGAATTGGTATAATTACATGATAAAATTCGTGAGAATTCCCCCCCACACTTAGAAATGAATATTGCCCTCAATATTCAAAGTACCGGCGGTTATGCCGAAACAAAGAACGTAAAAGGGAAATACTACGGCCATTATTTAGAAAGATTTTTTTTTTTTTTTTTTTTTTTTTTTTTTTTTTTTTTTGAAAACATGTGGGGCAACCCCCCCACACTAGGGTGGTAGAAAATAGAAAGAAGTCAGAAATATGGGTGAAAACCCATATGGTGTGCTATTGTTTTTGATTACCGAGTCGCTAGCTTGACTCGACCCCGAATTAATTTGTTCATGGGGAAGTAAGGTGGAAGAAACAATCTCCATCGGACTTTCATTCAAGATGTTTGGATAAACATTGAAGTACGTGAAAGTTCCACACCGATGAGATATACATAGAACCGGCTCAAGATAATGGTACATGAAAATGCCGGGATCAAAGATAATGTCTTCATTCCCGAAGGAGTGAAGAACAGGAGAAGCGACAGAATATATGAAGAAAAGAAAGAAAATCATGATAGAAATCATGACTAACTCTTCATCCTCAATAGGAGAATTCATAGTAGCATGAATCTCATCATTTAAGGTCAATTGGTCTAGACATATCTCGGGTGTGTCTAGATCAAAGTAGAAGTTATCATACTCCGTCGGAGATATGATATGAGTGAGTTCATCTGAGAACTCCATGAAGGTGAATGAATCATATTCAAATTGATATGAGGGTTCACTGGCGAACTCCTCAAAAGTAAATGATTCATGATCGAGGAGAGAATTATGAGAATGAGAAGTGGTACTTGCCACTAAATCTTCTCTCCCATATTATCAAAACAGAGGCTTCATTTCCGGAATAGAATCATCTGAAAGAATGTCACTACCCTTAATGGGGGTAGGAGATGAAATAGGTTTCTCTTTGAAAGCCTCGATTTTAGAAATGAGAAGACTGACATTCAATAATGTTGCTCGAAGAGCTTCATCTTTGATTTCAGTGTCAGTAACTTCATCATTCTCTTCTTCTAAGCTAACAAGCTCAGAAGGTAAATCTTCCACATAAGCGATGTCTCCACAAGATAACGAATCATCATCAGAATCGGAGAACATCTCAACATGATCATTTTGGAAGACAAGAGGAGGATGGATGTCACACACATTATCAAGAATTCCCTGTGACTCTCTTGGGATTGGGACAAGGTCCTCAACACTAGACTTTATCAATTCGTCCGATTCCTTTTCAGGAACAGTGTCAAGATGCTCGTCCCCCATAATAAGAGAGTGAGTGTGAATCTCGGGTGTGATAGCAGTTGTTTGAGATGGAATCTCAACTGCTGGAATATCAACTGACTGAGGGGGTTGAGAAATATTACTTTTAAAAGGATAAAAACCCTCCTCGTCATCATCATAAAGAGCTGCCTTAAGAAATTGGGAACGTCTTAGAGCTGCATGCTCTAGGACTAATAATTCTTCCCTCGATTGGCGGGCTTCTCGCTCTTCGCTAACATTCTCCTATGGTCTTTTCACCACTCACTTGATTCTTAAAGTTACTCATCATATCCTCAAGTGTTTTCATTGCGGTTTCAAGATCCTGGGAGATTTCATGAGACAACGGCTCAGGTGGAGTTTGAACCGTATAGTGCTGTGGAGGTTGGAAAGTATCAAACATGTAAGAGTCATGATTGTTACAAGGAACTGGGTTCCCTATTTGACAATCAGAGCTGAAATGGGGACCTCCACAGTACTCACAACAGTAAAACTGTTGAGTCTGGACTGGTGAATCATATGGATTTTGGTTATAACCAAAGTTCTGAGCATCACCGGAAAACTGTTCATAGACAAACGTGTTTCCGGATTGACACTCAAATCCTTGGTGAGGACCTCCACAAAATTCACAACAGTAAAACTGTTGGTTATATGAAGATAAGTCGGGCTGTGGTGGGTAATTGGAAAAGTTTGAGGGGTCGTTAAATGAGTTCTGATTAGAATCATAATCAAATGAATTCCTCGAACCACAAAACAAACAACTCCCGTTATGGATATCATTATCACATTGTACACAAGTACTACACCAACGACTGTGGTGAACCATAGAGAGGCTCACCACAACCGACACAAGGAATAAACGATTGCATTTGAAAGTTATGAAGAGGAATCGGTTTATTCAAAGAATCAACAAAACCAACATGGTGATCCGATGACTATCAAGAAGTCTCGAAGAACATTCAAAAATCAGAGGTGGGACAAGTGGTGTGCTCTGAGAGCTAGCAATTTCCACCACTTCCGTTATGGTCTCCGCTTCTGGTTCTTGAGAAACGTGAAGATTAGGCAAGTCATTCTTGCTAGTCACCGGTGTTTGAACAGGTTCATCGTAATCAATTCTAATTCTCGACCTTTTTTCATCGGCTTGAATTTGTTCGATAAGATTACGGGCTCTATCTTCAAAGAAAGTGTCCTCGTAATCCTTGGTGGGTGCTTGGGGTAGCTCCGACGTTTGAACTGGTTTGTCAAGATTAGAATGTATTTCAGTTGTTGCGCGTTGGTCGAAATAACTTTGAAAAGAATTTTTGATGGATAATTCGCACGAATTGCAAAATTCGCTTGAACTAGGCCCTCCACACCGCTCACACACATTTTTGACGATGAAGTTGACGATTGTCGACATAAGAATTAAACATTTAGAGGATTAAGAAGAGAATCAAATGTTTGAGAGGATACGAAGAATAGAATTAAACGGCAAAAGAGGGTAAGAGAAATAGAATCAACGAATAAGAGGAATGAGAAGAGTGTTTTTGGTATTTTTGGATAAGAAAATATAAAAATATACAGATGGATGGTATGAACAAAGAGTGAATATCCAAATCACTAATCTGCTAGACGGAAGATTATCAGCACAGTCACTCCCTCAGCGGCGCCAAAAATTTGATGCGCGCCAAACAGTCAAGCTAAATCACAAGCCCGCCACTCATGATTCATGGCGGACCGTAACCAGCTTAAAACTGCTCAAGCATGAAATCAATGAAGATCTGAGGAGTACAGTGTTTCCCCGGGTCGTTATGTCCCAGCGAGCTATGCAATGGATTATCAGACGTATAGTGATCGCGAGATTTGAACGGGAAAGGAGAATTGGAATTATTATAACTACGGAAAAAGGACATAAACTACAAGGGCTAAAATGAAAATTGAAGGAAATTAAAAAGATAAAATCTATTAAATAAACGCTATCACTATAATTAAAATGATGTTTTTGTTTTTATGATTTTATAAAACTGAAATCAAAATCTACGTGATAAAGCAATATTACCCCTAAAAATATGAAAATGATGTTTTTACAATCCTAATGATAAGAGAAAATTTATGGAAAAATAAAATTAATTTTATAACTTAATTATCTAATTTAAAACTATTTTTAACTATTAATTAATTACCTAAAATACAAGAAAATAGGAAATTAGGCTAGAAAAATAAGATTAAGACTTGGAAAAGTCTAAAATATCAAAATAGACTTTTCAAAACTATTTTTGTATTTTTATGACTATTTTTTATTTTCTAGGAATTTTAAACTATTAAAAACTAATTAAAATCACTAAAATTCCAAATGAACTATGAAAATATGGAAAATTACTTTTTTCACTTTTTATATTTATCTAAGCCTAAGAAAAATGAAAACTTATTTTTTTGAACCTTTTCTGAATTTTTTGTATTAAATGCTATTTAAAAATGCTTAAAAACTAGATTAAATTAGGAAAAATAGCAAAACAGCTTATAAAAATATGAAAATTTCAGGAAAACTCTAAAATGATGATAAGAAGCTAGGAAAATTGGAAAAACAGTATGTTATGTGGAGAAAGTTGAAACTGATGAATCAAGTGCTTATTGAAATAAGCACTTGATAAGCAAATGAGCAAATCAAGCAACCCACTGAAAACAGGAACTATGGAGTACTAAAAGTGATCAAATGAAACAGAAATCAACAAGCTACAACAACTGATTAGCACAATATCACAGATTTGATGTTTTTGATTAAGGTACTAAAACAGTTTTGGGTGCTAACTTGCAGTCCAAAAATAAGCACCCAAATAAGCTAAAGAGCAAAATCCAATTGTTGATACCTAAGCTAGACCTAAGCAGCTATCTATGACCAAAAGACCAGCCTTTGACAAGCTTTAACAAGCTCTGTGCAAGCTTGTCCAAAAGCTGAGAAATTACTCAGTGAATGCTGAGTTGGAGCAGGGCACCAAGGCCTTACTTTGAGCTTATGCCCAAGCTTATACAGAAAGCTTAAACCAAAAACAGGTAAGAGGTCTTAAAGACAACCAAGTAAACTACTTATAAACCAAAGATCAGGACCTCAAAAGCTTTAATGAACCCTATGGAGAAGCTGCAATATCTGCACAATTCCAACTTTTACACCATTTTTGACTTTTGAACATGGTTATAACTTTGACTAAAATGAAACTTGAATCCAATTTGATTACTGATATTGATGTTTATAAATGAAAAGAACACAATGCAACCTCTGTCTATGTCATTTGAACACAAAACAAGTGATTTGCAATTCCAAAACTCACAATAGTGAGCAGTGAGACAGATTTCAATGAGATTTGACTTTTAATGTTTTGCAGGCATGAACTTAGACCAATATGAGTTATTTAGAGCTAAGTATACTTGAAACAACAAGAGTTGGACATTGAACCAACCCTGAACACAGATATAAGTCCAAATCCAAACACACCTATGTACTACTAGCTGCAAAGTAAAACTAAACTAGAGACTGAATCAAACAAGATTACTGATCAAACCAAGCTTAACTAACCTAATTACTACTTATTGAACAGATAAAACTTATTATAAATCAACAGAACAGATGATGCTATGAAATGTTGAAATAACTTACAAGTGGTCCTAAGCCACAGTGGCTTGCAACAGAAACTAATGAACCTCTAACCTATTTTGATCAACCCATTAACTAAGAACCAACCCATTTCCATCTCTGCATCATCCTGTAACCATGTCCATGCCTGTTTAACCAAATTCTTCTTCCCAGTTGACTTTCTTTGACCATACACCAAATGTGCTTAAAACTTAATTCCAAGCTTACAATAAGCTATGTTAAGCTTAACTAAACTTGTTTGAGTTTAATTGAGGCTTATTGAAGTTTTAAATATAAGACTTGGATAGTGAAAATTCTAACAGGAACACAGAAACATGAAATTGTAACTGAAACTTGAATTGAAATTTAAAATGAGTTGCAATACACTTGAATACTTTTGTTGAGTACAAATGAACTTTAAAACATAACTGAAAACTAGTTAGGATACTACAAGCTAAAAAACGACTTATATTTTTGAAAACTAAAAACTAACTACTCCATGTTGCATCTTCTTGGCTTCTTATACACCCAAAGTCTCTCTTTTCTCTCTCTGGACACTTCCCAGCAACAATCTGAGCCATTGATTGGCTAGAGCTCATCCTAGCCATTAATCATGTTTTGGCGCCAATTTCTTGTTTTGATATCAGAGACAGGGAAAGTGATGCATTTAATGAGGTGGGATGTTAGGTGAGGTGGGGGGAGACAAAGGGTGTAGTAGGGTGGCAAAGAGTGGCTGGAGGAGGGGGGAGGTAGACAGGATTGTCGGGGATGACAGGGAAGGGGGGCGGGTTAATATTATTTAAACACTGGGTTTGGGTTTGGTCGGGTTAAGGTATTGGACCGGTAGAACAATTTTAAATGGGCCAGGTGGTTATTTGGGCTTCGGGGAATTATTTAGGTCCGGTTTGGTTTGTAGAATTAATAACTCCAAGGACCAAATATGTAAAACTTGAAATTCAAGGGACCAAACATGTAAATTATGAAAAGTAGTCAAAGGGCTGGACTTGCCAACTTTACTAATCCAAGGGTTAATTTTTGACACTTTTGAAATTCCCAAGGACTAGATTTGACCAATTTTGGATTTTCAGGGGCTAAACTGTAATTTTCTCAAAACTTTTAGATTTTCCACCAAAGGACTAAATATGACAATTTGTGATTACAAAAGGACCTTTGGTGACTTTTCTTTTGAAATTTGGGCTCAGGGACTATTTTTGACAATTTTATAAACTTGGGGGACTAAAACTGCAATTTATGCAAACTTGATATGTTTTTCATCTGATTTTGGTATTTTTGCATTTAAAACACATAAAACATTGATTTGTGATATTTTGATCATTTTGATGTGTTTCTGAGTGTTTTCAGATGATTTTGCAGTTTATTTTGTACAAAAATGATGAGTATTTAGACACTCATCACACCTCCTGACGTACTTCGACGTGTATCTTGACATCCTGCATGATCAGCATCTGCATAGGCTGTTAGTGACATACCGGTGTCCTTCGGTACCATAGTCCCATATTGATGGTTCCTTGGAGATACCGAAAGACCCGCTTAACCGCTTCAAGGTGCTTTTTAGTAGGCTTAGCCTGATATCTAGCACACACGCACACAGCGAACAAGATGTCTGGTCTGCTAGCTGTGAGGTACATCAGGCATCCAATCATACTCGATATTTCGTTTGATCTACCATGATCCCTGAGTTGTCCTCATCCAGCTTAGTACGTTCAATCATGGGAGTTTCAACGGTGTCACATGATACAAATCCAAATTTCTTTAAAACCTCATTTGCATATTTAGATTGATTTATAAAAATGCCTCCGGGACTTTGTGAAATTTGTAATCCCAAGAAAAATGACATTTTTCCCATCATTGACATTTGAAATTTGGAACCCATTTCATTTGAAAAACGATCACATTCATTGGGGTCAGTCGAGGCAAAGATAATATCATCAACACAAATTTGAACGTGAATTAAATGTTTACCTGACTTCCTTGTGAACAATGTCGGATCAACTGCTCCTTTGCTGAATCCAGTGGATAGAAGAAACTTTGACAGCGTATCATACCATGCTCTAGGAGCTTGCTTTAAACCGTAAAGAGCCTTTTTCAAGCGATAGACATGAGTAGGATGCTATGGATTCACAAAACCCTCTGGCTGGCTGACATAAACCACCTCTTTCAAATCACCATTAAGAAAGGCTGTTTTCACATCCATCTGATATACGACCATGTTCTTACTAGCCGCATTAGCCAAGAAGATTCTGATAGCTTCGATACGAGCAACAGGAGCAAATGATTCTTCAAAATCAATACCCTCTTCTTGACGGTATCCTTTGGCAACCAATCGAGCCTTGTTCTTTAAGACATCACCATGCTCATCAAGTTTCACTTTGAAGATCCATTTTAGAGCAATGATCATAGCATAATATGGAGCAGGTACTAATTCCCATACATCAAGTCGATCAAACTCATGAATTTCTTCTTGCATGGCATTGAACCAGCAGTCTTCATTCATGGCGGTTTTATTGTCTTTTGGTTCGACCTTAGAGAGTACGGAGTTGAAGAAGCACCATAAGGCATCGGTTGTAAGTTGTTTCCGTGTGGATACTGGGCGAGAGGGGTTTCCAATGATATTGTCCAATGGGTGATCATGTGTCCATTTTCTAAAGTGTTCATGTGGTTGTTGTTGTGGAACTGAAGTAGCAGAGTCGATATCTCCTGATGAAGAAGGTTCTGATGATGATTTAGGAGCAAAGATATTTTCAAATGGAGCATCTTCGGGAGTAGCAAAGGGATTAACTTCTTCATTGATGCCAGAAACAATTCCATGAGGTACATTTGATGATTGATGATTCGTTGATGAGACAGAGTGATCAGCAGCAGGCGCTTCTTGACTTACTGATATTGAAATTGAAGGGTTGACTTCATTCACAGGGATAGGAGCAGCCTCTGGAATTGACATTTCATCAGCATTTGGTTTATAGTGTTCATCAAACATTGGATCAAACAATTTCTTTAAATCATCTTCTGATGGAGGTACATATGGAGTTGCTGGAGATGAGTTTGGTACGAGTGATGAACCAATGGGACTGTTTTGAAGTGCGGGTCCAGAACTGGATTGTCCAGGAGCCATTTGACCGGTTAGCTCATCGAACGTAACGTGAATTGTTTCCATGATATTTCGGGTTCTCTTGTTGTAGATTCGGTAACCCTTCTTGTTTGGTGCATAACCAACAAAAACTCCAATATCTGCCTTTGCTCTTAATTTACCTAAGTCTTAACCGTCATTCATTGGATAACACAAAGCACCAAACACACGAAGGTAGGAAAGATCAGGTTTTCGTTTATGAACAAGTTCATATGGAGTTTTTCCATGAGAGGTGTGTATAAGGGAACGATTTTGGGTGTAGCAAGCAGTGGCAATGGCTTCAGCCCATAGAAACATTGGAACCTTCGAATAAATAAGCATTGTTCTTGCGGCTTCCACAAGAGTTCGATTTCGTCTTTCAACTACACCGTTCTGTTGAGGAGATCGTGGAACGCTTCTTTGATGACTGATTCCAACATTTTCATAAAACTGAATTAAATCATTGTTGACAAACTCTGTGCCATTGTCTGTTCGAATAATTCTGACAGTATTGTTGAGTCGAACCTGAAGCTGTTTGATTAGTTTGATGATGACATCTGGAGTTTCATCCTTTGTCCTCAAAAACTTTACCCAAGTAAATCGAGAGTAGTCATCAACAACTACTAGAATGTATTTCTTCCCATTTATCGTTTGCACTCTCATTGGTCCGCACAGATCCATATGAAGGGTATGAAGAACTTCCATTACTGAATTTATGGGTTTTGGTTTGTGGGCATATTTCGTGCTTTTACCCAATTGGCAAGCTGAGCAAAGATGATCTTTTTCATATTTTAATCTGGGTAAGCCTCTGACAAGATCCTTTCTGGAAAGGTTATTAATGGTGCCGAAGTTCAAGTGATTGAGACGACGATGCTATAACCATGACTTTGTTTTAGAAGCCTTTGACAGCAAGCAGATTGGAGAAGACTTCATCATGTCTTCGATAGAGATGGTGTATAGATTAGAACCACGAGTACCTCTTAATATTTCCACACCATCAAGTTCTCTTACGAAGCAAGTATGTTTTCTAAAGGCCACCTCTAGATCGGAATCACATAATTGACCAACAGAGAACAAATTATGACCAAGACCTTCCACATAATATACCCTGGAGATTACACTCTTTCCAACTACATAATCACCATAACCCATAATTGCTCCAAAATGGTCGTTCCCTAATCTAACAGTCCTGATGAATTTACTCACGAAGTTCATGAGCCGCGACCGGTCTCCAGTCATATGCTTGGAACAGCCTGAGTCCAAGTACCACAGAACGATTTGAACGATCTGCAGTTGAACACAGACAAGAATGGATAACTGGATAATTGGGATCCCCATGCAAGAATGGGTTCCACTTGGTTAGTAACAATGATTGGAACACCCACATCAGAAATAGAAGAAATGGAATCATCAGAAATCGATGTAGTGCTAGTATCTATATTTGACCTATTCAAAGTATGTTCACTTCTTAAGGGAATAGTTCTACCAGCAAGCATCCATTTTCTAGTGGGCATTGTCTTAGCAGATTGAGGGCAGAACTGATTGACCTTATGGCCAACAGGTATCCATTGATAACCTATCTTACTAAATGTTCTTCCTGTTGGTTTCCACTGTTTTCTAACTTTCTTTCGCTTTTTCCTTTTAGCCTTCTTTGCATGATTTTTAGCATTAACAATTTTAACTGGGCATTTGACAGCATTAGACAAAGCATTCACACCATAATCCTGATTAGCAACAGAATTCAAACAAACATCATTACATGGTTCGCAAATAGTATCAGAATTTGAATTAATTATAGTACGCCTATGGCTAATACTAGAATCAACACGATTCGTTTTATTCAACTCAAACTTAAATTTCCTAGGTTGGTCTTCTACTCTCTTCCAATGCACATTCTTAGCTTGCGAGGTCCTATCTTGCTTGGTATTGCCTGGAGGCTTTGACCCGCTTGCTTTAATGTCACTGATTACTCCTATAGAGGGAATTATGGGAACATGAGTTGGTTGATCTACTTTTTGCATTCCTGAACTAGATGTGCAAGGGTCTGTACTACTAGAAGGCACATTGGTGTTCACTTTCTTGAAACTGGGCCTAGAATGGTTTGTATGCTTGGCACTAGGCATAGAACAAGGCATCACAGCTTTGCCTTTTGCACCTAAGGATTTAGGACATGTTGCAATTACACATTCTAGTAGCTCTTGAGATCGTTTGGCCTGGAGGCAAGCAAACCTAATTTCTCTATCAAGAGGTTTATTAATGAAATCCTCTTCAACAATCTCACGGAGACATTCTAGACTATCCTTAAGGTGAGCACAATAGTCACGAAACGCAAATTCATTATTCCTAAGATGAGGAGGAATGTATTTAACAGTCACAGTGTATTTGCAGTCCGAGGATGACTTTGATGCAACATTCTTATTAAAAACAAGTGGCAGTTTCCCATTTTCCTGACTTCTCAGATTCTCAATTTCTTTTTGTAAAGACGTTATTTTTTCGTTGTTTTGGTCACGAGTGACTTTCATTGAATCATATAACTCTTTAAAGTGTCGTTTAACTTTTTCATTTTCTTCTAGAAAACTCTCGTTTTCCTTTTGTAAGGCATTAACTAAGTTTTGAAGATGAAAAGTTTGAGAGTACTGAGAATCTAAAGGAGGAGGCATTTGGGATCCAGTCACATTGTTCATTTCACCCTTTAATTGAGAGATTTGGGCTTTCAACTTTCTGATCGTGTTACAATGAGCTCGAATCTGTTCGTCACGTTTGTTTATCTGAAAAACTGCATCAAACTCTGGAACATCTGAGGATGTCTTGATATTTGAGGTTTTGACATTTTCTTTAAGATGTTGATATTTTAGTTGTAAATCAAAATGTTCAACTTCTAGTTTAGAAAGATGCTTTACCAAATTATCGTGATCATCCTGATCAATTTTCTCATTAAGTTTCGAATTAATCTTTTCAAGCTCAATGACACGATCATGGGAGACTTTCAGAGCAACAGATAATTCATGAAATTGAGAAGCATTAATGGAGCAATTCGTAGCAGTGTAAAACACATCTTGAGCAATACATTCAGAAATAAGATTCTCATTCAAGGTATGCAAGTTCTTCCTTTCAATCTCATTATATTTTAATGCTCGCTCATAGTCACTAACCTCAACTATCATTGCATCAAATTCCTTTTCCATTCCTTTAATGTCAGAATCAATACCCTTTTTAAGACTCTCAAAATGATCTTTTAGTTGTTTAAAGAAAGGCATGACCTCAGTTAAATAACATTCTTTTGTTTGCTCAAAACCCCTTTCCCCTTTAGTAATCCCAGTGGGTGTGATCCTTTTCTTACAAGTTTTCTCAAAATCGACAAATAGTTGAAAAATAACATATTGACTGATTAAGGTCTTGCCCTTAGTGGCAATAGTTCTAGGAACTAAATGCATTGGTGTATTTGGAGGATACACAGTCGCTGCAGGCATTTTCCTAAGGGGAGGGTTTGTAACAACAAGATTCTCTACTTTTTACTTATCTAAGTCCTTTTTCCAGAACACTTGTTCAGGTGTTAACAACGTTTGAGGCTTAAACTTGTTTAAGGAGATCCAGTTTTCCTTCTTGTAATCATGGGGTTTGATCGTTATGTTATTCTTTTTACATTCAGGATCTTCTAGCTTCTTATTCATTTTCTCCCTAGATGCATCATCTAATTTTCTATCTTCCTCAGTGCACTCAACGCAACTAGGTTTCTGTCTAGGTTTAAGAATCTCATTGCCATCATAGATTACATTTTGAGCCGCCTTTGCCATCTTACTGTACTCAGGGTTGGGTTTATCTATAATGGGAACACTATGCTTATCGCTTAAAACTCTATGCTTAGTGACCATGTGAGCAGTCTGAATGGTATTCCCTTGTACGTACAACTTATTTTCAAGCTTGTTCTTCAAAGTTTTTAGATTGGAAAAATCATTCAAAAGTTTTGATTCCTTAGCATGAAACTCCTGCTTAAGCACTTTAACATTTTCTTGAAGTTCTTGTTTTTGCTTAGCAGTTTTAGAAAGCTTTTCTTGTAAGGAGTTTAACTCTTGTTTTAACACTTCTTCTCTAAAATTACTTTTTCTAATAATTGTACGAATTTGGTTATCCAACTCCTGCTCACGAGTAGTTAATTCAAACTTAGCACGTTGTTCATAAATGGCAACACGTTCTTTATAGGCATTAAGTTCAGAGATAACAGAATCATCAGGGGCACATGCAGTGTATTCATCAAAAACATAGTCATCGTTGACAACAGAAGATGCATCACTTGGTACGACCTCACTTTCACTTTGTTTCACATATTGATCATATGGGACAACATTGATATTACCCATATTTTCAATATTTGACTCAATAGTTTCAGTTGATTGTACTTTGTCTTGCATCTTTTGCACATCAGCATCATCATATAGTTTTAATACCTCATAAATGATTTTGTCTTTGGATGGACCAGCTTGTGGTGATGAAGAGACTTTAGGAGAGACCATTGGAGAAATGCTAGCAATGAAAATTGTTTGTGCAGTAGGTTCATCATCAACGTCAGAGTCATATGCATCACAATCAGCGACTTAAAAGGCAGTCTGATGATTGTGGCCTATCTCCTGAATTGGCTGCTCATCCACATCTGCATCATATGTCTTGGCATTTCCCTCAGCAAGAAACAACAACTCTTCTTCATCCAAAGCTGCACCATTATCCTGAGCTTGAACAAGCAACATCTTATCCCTGAAGTACTCTGCATTCTGAGGGCGTTTTGGCGATGTGCAGTTCCTTGCAATATGTCCCTCACCTCCACAGTTGTAACACTTGATTGGCTTTGCTTGTCCCTGATTTCCATTCCTTCCCCTATTCTGATTTTCCACATATCCTCTACCAGCTCCACCTATTCCTTGTTCATAATGTCTTTCTTGAACTGGCTGCACCATAACTTTCCCATCTCTGACAGTGGCTTGATTGTGTGGATTGGATGCAATTCTGAGATTTTTGTTGGTGTGTGGAAGAGAGTTCATGTTTTGACTAATCATGAGAGCCAGTTGATTAATGATGTTTCCTACGTGTGCATCAGCATCAGCTTGTTTTAACATAGGATCGGGAATGAGTTTGTGATTACCATTACCCATGGGTATAACTTGAGATGCTTTGGTGGTAATTCCAATGTTTGAGTAGAAGGCAGTTGAATCATTTGATGAGCTTGTCTCTCCCTGGTTTGTTTTGAACTGATCAAAAATCCTTTTTTCAAACATAGCATGTCTTTCATTCTGAAGAAGGAAGGCATAGAGTTGCTCATAGTTTGTATTCTTTAATCGTTTGGTTAGCTTCACAGAGGTGACAAACTTATGCCATTCGGGATTCATGTTGTTCACAAACTTTGAGTTCAGCTGAATGTTTGGCATTGTCATTCTGATGTTCCTCATGTCATTAACAAGCTTGTGGAATCTCACGTAATACTCATAGACACTCTCATCTGGTTTCATCTTGAAGTGCTCAAATTCATCATAGAGTTGTGATTCTCCGTCTTCCATAGTTAATTCAGAACTAGAAAGAAGCATCTTAACATTATCCCACACTGCCTTGGCTTCGGTGTTGTGATTGATAAGCTTGTAGATATCTTTTGGAAGACCTTGAAGTACGATGTTAGAAGCCCTGATATCAGCATCGAATCTCTTTTTCTCCTTATCATTGAGCTCATCATATGTCTTTGGTCTGTCTATCCCATAGATCATTGTTCCATCTGCAGCCGTATCAATTAAGTCTCTTGTAGTCTCAATCTGATAGGGTCCTTCATCAATCGATTTGAGAATGTTGACCCCATTTTCCTTTCCAAGACAGTACAGTCTGATTCTTTGAGCCCAAGAGTCGTTGTCAGTTCTGTCAAGCATGGGTGGACGGGTATCTGAACCAGCTGCTTGAACATCCTCGGCAACAGTGGAGATAAGTGTAGGTATGTTGGTAGACATGTTAAAGATTACACGGGATTTTATAACTCAATGATTAAACCGGGAAATAGATTCTTTCACGGGATTTTACTAAATCAAGAGAAAACCGTATTACACACAAAAGTCAACCAAGTCGCTAATAATCCTTGAACCAAGTCGGTAAGTACTAAGTTGCTAAGTAATAACAAAACAAGTCGCTAAGTACTCAAGCCGCTACAAATTTTGACAGCAAGTCGCTATGCACCAAGTCGCTGAAATGTCAAGTCGCTAAGTAGCAACTCGCTAAGGTCCAACTCGCTAGCACCAAGTCGCTAAGAAACTTAAAGAACAAATCGCTAACAAAATTGAAAGCAAGTCGCTACCGTTACCAAGTCGCTACCCGTAGTGGAGAATCCACTAAGTGTACTGTTTGTCGGCTTGTCTCAATAGACAAGTCGCTAAGCACCAAGTCGCTACTAAAACACACTACAACTCGCTACCGTTTTACAAACCAAGTCGCTACCAAGAAAAGAAGTCCGTAGCTCAAGTCTCTAGCTAGAAAAACTTTAAAAACACACTTTTCAATCCAAAAACAACCCAACCACGATGATTCAAGCCTTCCAAATCAAAACCTAAACACTTGTGATGATCCTAAACACAAAAGTACAATCAAAATCCAAACTTTAACACTAGAAATCCACCAAATGATGCAAAAACCACTAAACTTTCTCAAACTCAAAAACCACCTAAAAACCACTAGAAATCCAAAGATATGTAAGAGATGATCTAACCATGACTTTTGATACCATTTGTAAAATATTGGATTTCACATACACATCAAAGCACTAAACACAGGTGGCGTACACAAAGGTTATAGAGAGAGAAAGTTAGAGGTTTGGAAACTTTAGTGAGAGAAAGAAAAATCTTATTATGAGCTCCAACTCTCTACCTTGGGAGGTAGAGAGTATTTATAGTCATTACATAAAACGCCACCTGACGGGCTGTGGATCAGGCATACAGTGGGTAAAGACTCGTCCGTCCTCCACGGTGTTACTAAACTAAATACTACTTAACATTAAATTACTACGACTACGAGCTTTCTAACGATTACATATACTTGAGGTGACCGACACTTTAACTACTGGATTTTCCAAATCCTAACATAGCTTACAAGGAATGTTACTTCCTATATGTTATACAACATATAAGATTTAAAAACCTTAACATATTACTCCCACTAGCTTTCAGGAATACTTAAAATTTATCTTATTTCAATTATAAATCAAAACTAGGATTTAATAATTAAACATAAGAATAATTTCATAGATGCATGCATTTATCAATTCATGAATTATTGCACTTCGTACACTACCAAAGATTATATGAATTCAAAAACCTTTCGATTACTTACCGTCCTCGCTCAAGTAATTTCTCAAGAAAGAGTTTTGATATTCCATTGTTATATTTCATATTAATAAAAACAAGTATGACAATTTTCATCTTTATATATTTAATGTGTTTAGGAAAGAATATTCAATCATAATTAATTGCTTAAGTGTGATCATTAATCTTGTCATAAAACATGCATTAAATATGTGTACAATATTGTCCATATGATTTCTACATAGAAATTCAAACCACTAGGGTTTTTCATCTCTTTGAAGAAACTCATTTCCATTCTCTAGTCTAACTATTAAGATAAACCAAATTTCCAAAATTGATTATCTTTATAGACAGCATCTTTAACATTCATAGTATGAGTAATTTACCCAATTCAATATTTGGTAATCCATCATAATGGTTATTAGGTTTACTATAATCCTGTAACTTATATTTCTCAGCATATAAATCAAATATCTAAGATATCCTTGCAGATCTATGAATGAAAATACCATCATCATGAGGTCTATCATTTACATGTCTAACCTCATCATGATATTTACTAGTGTATTTAAGAAGATTATGTATCTTGTAATTTTATCTTTCAAGATAAAAAAAAACTCCCACTTGCCTTTTGTAATATATAGACTATCTATATATACTTAGCAATTAGAGCAAAACTACATTGTTCTATTTTTGGGACATTACAAATAAACATTGATAATTCCTGACTTTACTTTGTTAATAACCTATCCATAAGTAGTTTAACAAATTCAGAATCTTCAATTTTAAAACTTAATGTGATTCATCACATTCCATAATAAAATGGTGTTTTATCAATCTTCTAGGTTGGAGTTATATTGAGTATATTCAATCCATACACAATTTTCTAACCTTGTTACTTTTTAAGAAAGAAGTTATAGTTATCTTGAATCAAACAAATCAAATAGAGTTTGATTCTCCTAACTGAACATACCATCGACTTGTGGTATTCATTAGAATTAATATTGTAAGAAAATCTAACAATATATAAGATAAACATATTCCTTTTGGCTTACCTATTTACCAACTAAGTCAACTTAATGGTATAATAGACTTTCCAAGCCAATTTCATGCTTTATAACATAAGTACTCTTTAACCAAGTCACTTCATATCCATGTCTCATCAAGAAAACATAAACTGTTATAATCCCATTATACGTTATAAATCATTGATCAATTCAATGACTTTTCGTTATATGTCTTAATTAAAAAACATAACAAGTTAACGTCTTACTTTATTATAAGTCTTAAAAGACTTTATGTTTATGTCTTTACAATGAATCATAAACATGTTTAAGTAAAGTAATTATGAACACAACTCTTGGTTTCAATAGTAATTTCAAGTTAATTTATTTACTTCACAATAATGTAGGATTACATTATTTTTCATTTATGTCATTCCAAAATACATAAATAAACAAATTGAAGTAGTATTAGATTACTTCATTTATTTACGTCATTCTAATAATACATAAATATTTAATTTGAAGTAGTCTTAGATTACTTCATTTATTTATGTCATTCTAATAATACATAAATATTTAATTTGAAGTAGTCTTATATATCATTTTGACACATGTTCTAAATACTTGTCTAATTTAGAAACTGCAAATATGTCCATGCAAGGTCTGACTTCACATAGAGATTTACTTTGTTGTTGCAATCTCGCCAAGTTCTCACATGACGTAAATTGCAATACCAAGTGTTTCTTGAATTAGATATGTACCAGTTATATTAGAACGTTAGTCTCTTACCTTGCAGTCAAGAGAATCCGTTAAATCATATACCTATATGTTGTACCTTGCACACAATATAGATTTCTCCCACTTGTGCATGGAACAACATCATGTAGCAGATAAACAACACGGCATATGTTTGTTTATGTGACTAATATGATTGTGTCATTGATATTAGCATAACTAGTAGATGTAGAACCACTTCATTATCTAATAAGGAAACGTACATGACTATCCTTGAAAACATAAGTGTCTACAAGTGGAAAGTAATTATCTTAAGACATTCTAGAGATAATATGGGTTACTACCAAAATGACAAAGCTTGTAACTCCCACTGAATTAGAGATCATTACATTAATTCTTTATTCAGTAATAAGAACATAATACTCCCACTGGATTTGACAATATTGTAAGTGTTTCATTAACCAGGGAAAGAAAATTGTGTTCTATTTACTTCCCTACACTTTTGAGAAAGTCCATACATAACAATTACTTATGTACTAAAAGAGTGTATTCTACTATGTAGATGATGAACTATCCATCAATGCTATTAACTTGAAAAATTGGGCATGCAATTTCTTTCTTAATAGTTCTACTATTCCAACAATTGTAAGTAGCACTTTTTAAATGGTCAAAACAAAACAACTAGATAAAATATGCTAGTTTGTCTTTTACCAATTATACAGTAATCAGTCTAGCTTCTAATTTAATAACTCAGAAAATATGCAATTTTCTTAACTATTAAAATTTGCTTAAGAGTTATGTATTTAGAATTTAGACAATTCTAATTGTCCTATCATACCTTTCTTCATTCATGAAAAGGAATAGGATTGAATCTCACTCTTTCTTATGAAAAGAGGACTAGGTTTATTCTTTTAATAAAGTTGACTCTACCAAAAACCCTTACAGGTGTAGATCAATTTACCAATACAGGAATAATCTTCGTTTACGGTTTAATGTTGCATTAATACATTTAAATAATTAGCAAAATTCAATTTTAGTATTTTCGATAATTAAACTTTTCAAGAAAATAAAATACCCAAGGTAATATTAATATAACCATAGAATTTTCTCAAAAACTAGGATCCAAATTATCATAGGTTCATTACATCAGTTGATCTGCTAGATCATTATGGGATTTATATTTTCCAACGCTATTGCAAATATAAACATGTTTCATCCCATCTTATGCCTTGAGTCGAGGTCTCACTTCCTACTCAACTTAGGTGTCTAACTTAAAGAACTGCAAATATGTTCATGTAAGGTCTGACTTTACATAAAGATTTACCTGTCCATCACAATCTCGCCAAGTTCTGACATGACGTAAATTGCAACTTCAAGTGTTCATTTTAATTAGATGGCACATAACTTAACTTATAAAGGGTACTAGTTTTGATTTTATGTGGTCAAATCAAATATGTACAAAGATGTCATGCATTCATCTTGTAGCATAATGTTAATAAAAAACTGTGGAAAACTAGAAGGGGGGGTTAAATAGTTTTGCCGATTTTTAGTTGATTTCAAAAACTTTTAGATTCGATATTATGTGAAATCGTAAGGATGTTGAGAACGTATAGATCTAATGATAATGCAAGCAAATAGATAAAGTTAAGGGATAGAAATGACACAACCGATTTATAGTGGTTCGGCTACAAGGTCACCTTCCTTGCCCTACTCCACTCCCCGAGTCACCTACTCGAGAGTTCAAGCACTATGTCAACAAACTCCTTCACTTGGCGGAGAAGCCTTCACAACGTTGCTTACACTTTTTCCGGTACAAAGCTAGATACCGAGTCCGTAGCACGGTGGACCAAACCAACACAACTATTACACAACAAATATGTGAAATATCAAATACAAGATCTTCGCTACAGAAATCTTGCGGAGTGACAAATCAATCAAGGACCTCTTGCTTGGATGACTTGTAGAATGCTCGTGATCTCGCCTTAGAGAAGGACCTATATGAGGATCACAAATAGAAAGAAAGAAGAACAACTCTCTAGATCAAGTGATCTATATGTTAGAAGAGAATGAGAGTGTATGAGAGATTTAGTAAGAAGAGGGGTTAGTTCGAATGAAGAAATGGCTCTCTATTTATTGGCAAATTTCTCCTCTGTTCCACGGATCCCACGGATCCCTTCCACTTGGGATCCGGATAGTGTAATCCTAGGGATCCGTGGTACGCTCCTCTTTGCCCATGGGTTTTTTGGTTATGGGTCATGGGTTATGGGTTGGTCCATGGGTTTTCTCTAGATTCAATGTATCTAAGTATACATTGTATCAAGTTTTCTTTGGTATGGGTTTAAGATCCATGGGTTATGGTCCATGGGTTATAGTTTTTACCCATCCTAATAAACTATTACAACAAATGCTTAATTATTACATTTTTGTATTTAAATGGCTATATGTAAATGCTTTACAAAAATAACATGTATCCTTATAATTTGACTTAAGATAACATTACATTTGTTATCAACAAAACACAAAGAGATCGCAAAATATTAATAAACGTTTTTACGGTTTATTTGTATTAACAATCTCCCCCTTTTTGTTGATGACAAAACATAATGTTATGATGAGTAAAACTTAAAAATAGATGTAAGTTTTGAAAGCCCCTAAGTTTTACTTCTTCTCCCCCTTTTTGTCGAAACAAAAAGTTAACCCTTGGAAGAAATAAACAAACTCCTAACTCCCCCTTGACGGTAGCTCCCCCTTGTTTGGGGCGTCAAGAGAAGAAAAAATAAAAATTCCTATAAAAAAGAAAGGTTAGTAACATGCTTATATAATCTTGTGGTTGTCGAGAATCAAGATTAGGAGCCAAGGTATGTAAACAAGGCCTTGTAATAAAACAACAAATTGTAGTGGTATGTATGCCACTTACAAGCATGTAAAAATAAGAACAAGACTTGTTCTTGAAAATGACTTCAAAAGAAAAATAATACTAAATGTAGAAAAGTAGTAGTAGTGATTCCTTCCATGCTTGCATAAGGTTATGGATGGAGATTTTGATGAGTAATGGTATTGATGCGATCAAGGATGAGGTTGAGTATGAAACGCATTTCTTCCCTAACTTCTATTGCAATTTCCCTAGTGGATTGGCAATGTTCACAATGTAAATGATGTGGGTAATGAGTGCGGAAGTTTTCCGGGTTGTTTTGATTTGAGTTTTGCGGAAGTTGTGGTGGAAAAATAGGAAAATATGGATCACAATCCGGAATGTTAATAAGTGGTGGTGGAAAAGAACCTAGATGTTCTTGTAATGTGATGGGAGCTAATGGTGGTGATGTTTCATGATCTTGAAAGATAGTATTTGGAGATGTGGGGGTGTTGAAAAGACTAATTCTTTTTCTTTAGGTTGGTTAGATCTTGTTGGAGTCTTAAGGAGTTCCAAAAGAGTTATTTTAGGTGGTGATGAAGTTGGTGTACTTGTTGGTGATGAGGGTGGTGCTATAATGGAAGCATCTTGTGGTGAATTATTTGTTGAGGATGAACCATTTGAGGTTGGTTTTGCTAAACAACAAGATCGGATACTAATCCGTGCGGATATCCTAGCATTTGATTGTGGTATTTTGGATGGTGGAAGTACAAAGGTTTGGATATCATGATTGTTTGTACTAGATGATTCTCCTAAAGGGTTTTTGGATGACATGATGAAGTGTGTTTGTGAGAAGGAGATGGAGTATGCAAGCATTTTGGGAGTTATATATATAGAAAAACAAAGCATTGTAATGAATGCTTGACCCAAAATGTGGATTAAAATCTAATGATTAGATATGAATTCAAGGCATGTGATCATGAGAACACAAGCATTAAAGAGCATACTCCCAAAAATGAAGCAAATGTGGATTTTTCATCCAAAGTGAAAAAATAGAAGTTGAAAATAGCTTCTGTTACACGGATCCCACGGATCCTTCCCTTGAGGGATCCGTCCAGCATAAAGGCTGGGATCCGTGGGTCTGGTGTTTCAGGCAGCACAAAAATTTTCCTTTTGGAAACATTTTTGCCTAGTGTGTGCCTATATGCAAACTATTTGGAGTTTCGGTTATCTCGACGCCTAAAAGGAATAGAAAATAAACTAGAAGTGTAAAAGCATCCTATTGAGATAACCCGAAAACACATATTTAGTACATGAGTACGTAATTTTGTGTTATCAATGCTCCTAATTCATTGTTGCTTAAATGAATGTACCCGAAAACACATATTAGTTATGTGTCCCCTTTAGCATTCAAAAGACATGAGATGCAATGAAAACGGGTTTTTACTTTGTATTAATAATGAAAAAGCGATTTGTCCTAGACGTGAGAAATTGCTTTTGTGAAATTGATACGGAAGGTATCATCCTTTTAGAAAACATTGTGAAAGTAGGCTTAAAAATAAGAAAATTATAAGTAAAAAAAAAAAAACAAACTCATCTTGGGTTTTGAAAATTCCCGTATTGTTTGTGAGTTGTGCGTGAAATAGAAATCCTAGACTCAGAAAGAAGAAGGCTAGTGTTTACATACCTTGTAGAGTCAATTAAATTACGACGTTTGTTCCATTAGACCAAGACCAAGACGAAGTAGGTTGAATTGTTCCCGCTTCAACGGTTTGGTGAGGACGTCGGCTATGTTGTCTTCGGATGCTACCTTCTCAATAGAGATGTTCCCCTTTTGAACATTGTCTCTTAGGAAGTGATGACGAATCTCTATATGCTTTGTGCGAGAATGCAATACCGGATTCTTGCTTAGATCGATTGCACCTTTGTTGTCACATAGGATGGCTATGTTGCTTAGATGGATGTCGTAGTCTACTAACGCTTGTTTCATCCATAGTGCTTGTTGGCATGCTTTGCCGGCGGAGACGTACTCGGCTTCGGTTGTTGATATTCCAAGTGCCGTTTGTTTCTTAGAAAACCATGATGTTAAACAACATCCCATAAAAGTACATACCCCACTTGTACTTTTTCTATCAACGTAATCACCCGCATGGTCAGAATCTGCATATACAATTGTTTCTACTCCCGTGCCCTTAGGATACCATAATCCTAATTGTGTTGTACCCTTAATATATCTAAATATCCTTTTTACGGCTTCTAGGTGTGATATTTTGGGGTCTTCTTGAAACCTAGCACATAAGCAAACACTAAACATGATATCCGGCCTACTTTCCGTGAGGTAGAGAAGGCTACCTATCATGCCACGATATTTAGTATTATCTACGGATTCTCCGTCCTCGTCTTTTGTGAGTTTGGTGTCGGATGACATTGGAGTCCTAATTGGTTTTGACTCTTCTAGACCGAATTTCTTTAACATCTCCTTGATGTATTTAGATTGATTAAAGAAGATACCATCTTCTACTTGTTTTATTTGTAGACCAAGAAAGAAACTAAGTTCTCCCATCATACTCATCTCGAACTCGTCATGCATGATTTTAGAGAAATCATCACACATGTCTTGACAAGTGGATCCGAATATAATATCATCTACATATATTTGTACTATGATTATATGTGACTCTCTTTTCTTAATAAAAAGTGTGTTGTCAACTAACCCCATGGTGTAGTTGTGTTTAACTAGAAATGACTTGAGTCTATCATACCAAGCTTTTGGAGCTTGTTTAAGACCATAAAGGGCTTTCTTTAATTTATACACATGTTTGGGTTTTTCAAAATCAATGAAGCCCAGAGGTTGAGCTACATATACTTCTTCATTTATGACACCATTTAGAAAAGCGCTTTTGACATCCATTTGATAAAGCTTTAGATCATTAGCACAAGCATACGCAAGAAGTATTCTTATAGACTCTAATCTAGCCACGGGGGTGTAGGTCTCATCAAAGTCTATTCCCTCTTGTTGGTTATACCCTTGAGCAATGAGTCTAGCCTTGTTCCTAGACACTACTCCGTTTGCATCTAATTTGTTTTTATAAACCCATTTGGTTCCTATTATGGTTTGATTACTAGGTGGAGGGACAAGTGTCCAAACATCATTAGAAACAAATTGATTTAGTTCTTCTTGCATAGCCATTACCCAACTTTCATCTTTTATGGCTTCTTGTGTATTCTTAGGTTCTAAGGTTGAAACGAAACAAAACAAGCTACTTTGGTTTTGAACTTGAGATCTTAATGTTCGTTCGTTTAGTTTTCCTATGACTTTATCTACGGGGTGATCTTTGGACTCTTTAATGTTTACTATTTCATCACTTAGAGGTTCTTCTTCTTCACTTATCTTTTTCTTTATTACTATGGCTTCACTTTCTATAATCTCGTCATCGACAAGAGGTGGAGAGGGTTTGGGTGGACTTTCATCAAATTTTATATTTAATGACTCTTCTACCTTCATTGTTTCTTTGTTTAATATGACGTAAGCTTTGCTATTTGGCGAATAACCTAAAAAGATACCTTCGGTTGATTTAGGATCAAATTTTGTAAGGTAATCTTTAGTGTTAAGAATAAAACATTTACTACCAAAGACTCTAAAATGATTTAACGTAGGCTTTTTGCCTCGAAGTAACTCATATGGAGTTTTTCCTAAGATTGGTCTAATCAAGACTCGATTGAGTATATACGTTGAAGTATCAACGGCATTACACCAAAATTTTTGAGGTATGGATTGTTCATTAAGCATGGTTCGACTCATTTCTTGTAGAGTTCTATTCTTTCTTTCTACTACCCCATTCGATTGTGGAGTGCGTGGAGCCGAGAAGTTGTGAGTAATACCATTAGCGTCACAAAAAGCTCCGAATTGCACTTCATTATCGAATTCCATACCATGATCCGTCCTAATAGACACTATGGGACTTCCTAGTTGTCTTTGGATCTTTTTGCTTAATATTTCAAAATAGTTAAAGGTTTCCGTTTTGTTCTTTAAAAATTTTGTCCATGTATACCTAGAGTAGTCATCCACTATTACCAAAGTGTAGTAGTTGCCTCCATAACTTTGGATAGCGGATGGACCAAATAAATCCATATGTAGTAATTCTAGACACCTAGTTGTGGACACCATGTTTTTAGCTTTATGACTCGAATGAGCTTGTTTTCCTATATTACACGCATCACAAAAATGATGTTCATATTTTAACTTAGGTAGATCTCTTACTAGATCTTTGGATGATAGCGATTGAAGAAGTCGCATGTTGGCGTGACCCAATCTTCGATGCCATAAGGTCGAAGTATCATCCATAGAGGTAAGACATAATTTGTCTTTAGGTTCATTACCGATTTTAATGACATAGACTCCATGTTTCCTAATTCCTCTTCCTATGGTTATGCCATTTTTAAGAATCTTACTACCGGTTTCGGTAAAAAGTACATTGCACTTTTTATCACATATTTGTCCTATACTTAAGAGATTAAAGTTTAGGTTTTCTACGTGACACACATCGTTAATGGTTAGAGATTTGTTAGAAATCGTACCTTTACCGATGATTCTACTTTTGCTATTTCCAAACACCACATTACCTCCATTAATGGATTCATATGTGGAGAATAGATCCCTATTCCTGGTCATGTGCCTTGTGCACCCGCTATCCTTGACCCATTCATCGGGGTCTAGGTCGACCTTTAAGCACACCTAAAATAATAAACTCAAAAGTTTGGTCCCCATTTGTTCATGGGTCCATTAGTGTTAAACATTCCATTCATGTTAGACATGTATGGATAAGATGAGTATGCATTCCATGGAGCAAATTTTTGAAAAGGAAAACCGTTTTGCATGTTTTGATTCCATCCCATTTGATGGTTACTTTTTGGGTAAACGCTATTAGGTCTCCTAAATGAATTAGGTTTTGAAAAAGTTGGAGCTTTGTTTCTTGCAAAAGTAGGATTATATTTTGGAGGTGGTTGTCTAGTGGTGACATGATTTGGTTTCTTCCTATTAACTATGACAAACTCAGTTCTAGATGAAGAAGCTACATTATTGCTTACAGCAGATCCACGGATCCCTTTTTCTACACTAGCCGGTTCCCTTTTTAGGGGATCCGTGGGATCCGCCACAACAGTGGCTGGTTTTTCTAGTTCTTTAACAAATTTTGTTTCTTTACTTTCACTAGTTGATGGATCAAGTTGTTGACTACCTAGACCCTTTTGATTGTTACCAGTTTTAACGCTATCGAGTATTGTATCTAAAGTGTTCGTGCTCATTCTAGCAATTTTAGAATCTAAGTGATCCACTAGTGTTTGAAGTTGAACGCAAATTTCACATTCACCACTTGCTATTTTACCTTTCTCTAAACGTTTTAGTTTTGCTTTTAATTCTATGACTTCTTTATCTAAACGTTTATTTTGACTCTTTAAAAGCTTGTTTTTGTTAACTAGTTTTAAGCTAATATTGCATAGTTTATCATATTCATTATGCAATGAGTCGTCATCAAGTGATGAGCTACTATAGTATTCGAGACATACCTCGTCATTTGCCATAAGACAAATTTCTTCATCCTCCTCGTCGCTCATTCCCCACGTGCCGCTCACGAACGCCTTTTGATCATCCCGTTTGGGACACTTACTAATAAAGTGGTTTGGGTCCCCACACTTAAAGCAAGTACGATCATCCTTTGGCTTCTCGTCCTCTTTGCTTTTCCGAAAGCCTTTCTTATCATCATATGGTTGTTTGACGTATCTACCCTTTCTTCTAAAGAACTTTTTAAAGTCCCTTACCGCCATAGCGTACTCTTCGTCGTCACTACTCGAAGATGAGTTCTCCTCATCGCTTGAAGCCTTTTTGGCTTTAAGGGCAAGAGATTTGTGTTTCTCTTTCACCTTTGAGGCTTCAGAATCTTTAGCAAGGACAAGCTCGTAGACTTTTAGGTTGCCTATGAGTTCATCGAGGGTGAGGATTGTCAAATCTTTTGACTCTTCGATTGCCGTCACCTTGGATCTCCACTTCGATGGAAGTGCCCTTAGATATCTCCTAACATGGTTACGGCTAGAGAAAGATTCATCAAGTGCTTGTAAAGATGTAATAATAGTATTAAAGTTAGCAAATGAATGATCTATAGTTTCCTCATCCGATATTGAAAATTGTTCATATTGTTGAACAAATAAATCAATTTTATTATTTTTAACTTGTTGGTTGCCTTGATGAGTTACAACTAAAGAATTCCAAATTTCTTTAGAGGTTTTAAGCATAGAAATTCTTTCGAATTCCTTTTTCGGTAAAGCATTATATAAAACCATTTTTGCTTCACTATTTTTAGAAAGCTTTTTCTTCATTTCATCATTTAGTTTATCATGAGGTATGTGAACTAAATTTCCTTTATCATCATTTGAGGTAGCCTCAAAATCACCTTCAACAATAATGTACCAAAGATCAATATCTTTAGACTTCACATATGTTTCGAATCTATTTTTCCAATATATAAAACCATTAGTTTCAAGTAGTGGTGGTCGTTGCATAGATTGCCCTTCCTTATAATTTTCAGAACCCATAGTGATCGAAAAGTTTTTAAAATACAATTTTATTTTAAAACTTTTATAAACTTAGCTCTTGATGCCAATTGTGGAAAACTAGAAGGGGGGGGGTTGAATAGTTTTGCCGATTTTTAGTTGATTTCAAAAACTTTTAGATTCGATATTATGTGAAATCGTATGGATGTTGAGAACGTATAGATCTAATGATAATGCAAGCAAATAGATAAAGTTAAGGGATAGAAATGACACAACTGATTTATAGTGGTTCGGCTACAAGGTCACCTTCCTTGCCCTACTCCACTCCCCGAGTCACCTACTCGAGAGTTCAAGCACTATGTCAACAAACTCCTTCACTTGGCGGAGAAGCCTTCACAACGTTGCTTACACTTTTTCCGGTACAAAGCTAGATACCGAGTCCGTAGCACGGTGGACCAAACCAACACAACTATTACACAACAAATATGTGAAATATCAAATACAAGATCTTCGCTACAAAAATCTTGCGGAGTGACAAATCAATCAAGGACCCCTTGCTTGGATGACTTGTAGAATGCTCATGATCTCGCCTTAGAGAAGGACCTATATGAGGATCACAAATAGAAAGAAAGAAGAACAACTCTCTAGATCAAGTGATCTATATGTTAGAAGAGAATGAGAGTGTATGAGAGATTTAGTAAGAAGAGGGGTGAGTTAGAATGAAGAAATGGCTCTCTATTTATAGGCAAATTTCTCCTCTGTTCCACGGATCCCACGGATCCCTTCCACTTGGGATCCGGCTGGTGTAATCCTAGGGATCCGTGCTACGCTCCTCTTTGCCCATGGGTTTTTTGGTTATGGGTCATGGGTTATGGGTTGGTCCATGGGTTTTCTCTAGATTCAATGTATCTAAGTATACATTGTATCAAGTTTTCTTTGGTATGGGTTTAAGATCCATGGGTTATGGTCCATGGGTTATAGTTTTTACCCATCCTAATAAACTATTACAACAAATGCTTAATTATTACATTTTTGTATTTAAATGGCTATATGTAAATGCTTTACAAAAATAACATGTATCCTTATAATTTGACTTAAGATAACATTACATTTGTTATCAACAAAACACAAAGAGATCGCAAAATATTAATAAACGTTTTTACGGTTTATTTGTATTAACAAAAACTTTTTATTACCAATTCATAAAGATCAAATTATCAAAGTTTTGATTGAGGTATTGGTTTTGCCAATCAAGGAATTTAACTTTAATTATCGTCCATTATACCGTACTTTTGCATAAGTGTAAACACTTAGTGTTTCGGGTAATTACCACTGAAGTGACGCATGAAATTAAAACTAATTCGCCCTTAAGATGATTTTGTACATTTATGGCTTACTTGGTAGCTCCAATTTGACTCGCAAGCAAGCGGAGAATTCGGTCAGCGCTGAAGCAATAACCTCCTTCTTTAGGGTCACAATTTAATGCGCTCCCCTCCTTAAACTTCCCACACAGTCCGTCAAAATTGGGTGAGCCGTTCAGACCATTTGTACCAAAATTATCAATCAATTAAACTATTGAAAACTTAACTCTTCAAAAACAAATCAAATTTCACAATTGTTTAGTCCAATTTATTTTTCTATTCAAAATTACCCTTTGCTTAAAATTTGTCGCACATAATAAACAAACAAGTAAACAATAAAAAATAAACAACTAAGAACAATGGGCACATAACTAACACTTAATACGTGTAAACAAGTAGCCACATGCAACTTATTCGATAAAACCCTATTAATAATCAATGTCTAGGTTAATTAATGTATATATTAATTAGGGCTTTCACTATCTCAATTGAAAAGTGAGCCACATACATCGACGAATCGATTGCATAAACCTATAATTAATAATATACCAAATTGCACATAATTGATTCATTAATGTATATAATTGGAGTTTTCCCCAATTCAAGATTTATCATAAATATACATGTGTATAAAACTTAACAATTAATATTAGCATAACCAATCTTAACAATTAAATATATATATATATATATATATATATATATATATATATATATATATATATATATATATATATATATATATATATATATATATATATATCGACAATAATCCATGCCAAACATGCACGTTTTCATGGATTTAACATAACAATTTATTCACGTTGTTACAAGATCGCATACAATTCCATGTCACATAACAATTTATTCATGAATATATCACGTAACAAGTATATTATTTCTAGGTTTCGATATTGATAACAAAACAATTTTATAAACCCTAAAAAAAAATTTTAACCAATCGACTAAAAAAAATTAAGGGTTTCGACCGATTAAAAAAAATCGATCCATAAAAAAAATTTAAAACCAAATTAGGGAAAAAAGCCCTAATCCTAAAATTAGGGTTTACATAATCATAACCAAAACCCTAGAATAATCATATCAAACAACATACAATATTCGTTTTTACGTGTTTAGTAATTAATTACTCATTAAAACCAATGACTCGTGATGCCACTGTTGGAATTATATAACATGAATAATCATAAATATAAACAATAAACATCAAGTACACATGCGGAAGCGTATAGGAAATATTAACGAATAATTAATTAACATAAACAAGAATATGCTTACCTTTCTTGATTCTAGCCGAACAAGAATCAAATCCACAAAACTAGCAATTGGATGAACCCTAATTAGGGTTTATAGGATTATGTGAATTACCCCTTACCTTTTTGTAATTCAATCCAAGAATACTAACAATAATGTGTTAGTACTACTTTCTTGTACACACGTACTATACCAAATTAAAGGAATGCTAGTTTTAATCAAACAAATAACTTAAGTTTGGAAAAGTAAGGGATCGACACCTATGGTGTGTGTGTCGACCGGTTTTAGCAAGAAACACACAAAACAAGTTTTTAGGTTTAGCTTATGAGTACAAGAGATAAATTACAAACACCATTGGTTTTGTATTTATACCCAAACTAACTTGGTGAACAAGTTTGAGTTATAGATGGGTTGGGTTTGGGTCCTTGTGGCCGATCGGTTTGGCATCCCACAAGGGATTCTGGAACCTTCCCAATATTTACAACTTAGTCCTTTTCCAATTACATTTAACGACCGTTAGTCCATTACAACTAATTACTTAACGTCCGTTATGTTATTTTATTTAATTAATAAATAAATATAACATTTATATTTAATTATTAACTTTAATTCTCATACGCAAAGTGTGCAATCCCGTAGTCTCGAGTTCGATCCTAACACACGTCTATTAATTTATTGTCCATTAAACCAACACCATCGTCTCAATTTTTATTTATTTATTTTAGTGAGTAAGTATTTTTTGGGACCCAATAATTGTTATTGGTTTTTATGTTGAGGAACGTGTTTTAATTATTGGTGCGTTATTGGGAGGAAGACTAATAACACATTGTTGGTATCTCCTACACCTAGCTCTCTAATGGGTTAGATCAATCATTTGAGAGGCTCTTGCTTCTTGTATCATTTCTATTGTAATTGCTGGTTTCATGTCTAAGGTAAGGGTGCTTATAAATATTTTATTTAATTGTGCTTATAAATTTAAAAAAGTAATGGGTGTACCATAAACAAGTACTCTCAGTTAATGGAGTTAGGATCAAACAAGAATAAAAACTAGTATGATAAGGGTGAGAAGAAACCACAACAATATACATGTTAATTTTATTATTATTATTATTATTTTTTTCAAATGAGTTTATGCACTTTTCCTTTAGAACGGTATAACAATGACATATCTACCACAACCGCCTTATTTCCCATCAACTTTCAACCGTTCACAAACTTAATCACCAAATAGTTGTAACCGATCACACAAGCATATCCTACAACAACACTCACACAACAACAAAAATTTTGTTTGGTCATTCGGATGACCAAACAGCCTCAACTTTCTCCCTTTCACACGGCTTGGTGCACCTTCATAAGAATAACGGGTCTACATTGCCCACTGCTCTATTACATCTAATTTTAGAGCAAAATCCTAATAACGCATTACATCTAGTAGTCATTCTGTATAAAATAAGCATTGATGTAAAAATGTTGTAAGGTTAGTCTTATTGCTTCAGAAAATATTTGATAAGATCGTTTAAGATCTCTAGGGGATAATAATAACAACAATTATAATGCACAGCGGAATAAGAAAACATCGTTTGTTATTATTAACAAAGTTCTTCGTCATCATCTCTAAACTACTAACCTAGGCGTTTACATAAACATACGCCTAGGAACTAACTAATAAACCATTACCCTAGGCGTCCCCTAAACGCCTACATACACACACACACTTTTGGTGTTCACATCTTGACACACAATAAAACTAATTCCCTGCCTCTCTTTATATACTAGAGAGTCTAGGGTTACAAATGACTACTAGGGACTAATTAATAAAGTCTTCTTTAACAAGTAAGTCCCTTGTCTTTCTTTCTTCATCAATTGTCTTCATAAGTCCTTCATCTTTCATATTTTGTCTTAATCAACTCAAATATAATTCCCAACAATCTTCCCCTAGTTGATAATGACAAAACCAAATAAACACAAACTTCCCCTGAAGTTAAGATGTCATGAAAGATAAGAACTTCCCCTTAAACATGCAATCACCAAGAATCTTCAAGTTGCAAACCGTCTTTGTCGCCTTTCTTCCCCTTTTTGTCATAATCCACTAGGAGAAGCTAAGTAGAAGCAACTTTGATTCCAAACACCACAAACCAATATCATACGACTAATTCATCTTTCCAATGCCTCAAGATACCCTCCATGAAGTTTTCCGCAACTACAAATGAAATTAAGGCAATAGAAATTTTAACCAATAGTACAAATACTAACAAGTAGTAGTAAAAACCTTCCCCTCGAATGATGCATGTAAATAACCATAAGAACTTGTCGAATAACTAACCATCATGATCACAAATACGTTGTAGTTCCAGCCATGAAGAACATAGTACCACCCAAAACACTGATAAAGATGACTACAATCGCATTTGAAACCAAGCAGTAGTAACATAAAAAATAGTTCAAAGAGTAACCGATAGAAACCATGTAAATAAATCCATATCTTCCCCTGAACATGAGAACTACCTTTACCAATCTTCCAATCTCGTGTGTGTGTATACTAATATCCCATGTGTGTGTGTTTTCTGACCATTCACAAACTCAGCTGAGATCGAATCAATGCTAAAAATCATGTGAACTTCCCCTCACCTTTTGTAAACTGATATCTCTCAAACTCATTCGAGAACCAAAAATATGTATTTTCCACCAAAACGTGTGTAATCCTAGCTCAATAATAAACTCTATTGTGTGCCTCCTGTTTGCAGCCATCACATGTATTGTATCCAGATTTGCTACATACTCCTGTCCCGGCTTGATTAATCTTCAAACGAACAATATACCATTTGAGCTTTATACTTGATCCCAATAATTTTGACAATCTGAGCGCACCATACTCGATCACAAGTATTATTACATGATCAAAACCAATCAGTGAAAAGAAATTCTAAACACAGCCCAACTTGCTCGATCTTCAATAATCAAAACACCAAAGCAGTACTTTGCGTCCAAGCAGTACTTTGTGTCCAAGCAGTACTTTCACCATTATTGTGCTCCAATATTATCTCGTAGTCATTCACCAATTAACGAACACAATAACTTCTTATGCATGACTTCAATACTAAAATAATCACCGACCCATGTGATTACAATTACCACAACTCTTCCATGTGAACATGCTGTTAACCAATCAGATATGAATGCATCGTTCAAAAATAAAAAATACCAATATATTAACTTGAAACCTTTTAAAGCATGCCCATAAACTTAATAATGTACTGGTCATGAAAATTGAAGCACGAAACCCTCGTAAATCATGCTAAATCTCGGAGTAACCAACTACACTTTAACCCTTGATTGAGCATTAACCAATGATCACCAAAACTCTTATTCTCTTCACGTAATTACCCATGAACATAACATATTCATGTAACATCTGGTCACTTCCTCATACAAGTATCATATTAATGCATTAACCTTAAAGATATCATGTGTTAGACAAAGTACCATGTGACCAATCAATGATATATCCTTTAATACTTAAATACCCATGTGAGATTCTGCCATTGCAAACGTATCAATTCTTTATGATATTCATTCTCCACCGTCCAAATAAACCAAACCAGGATGATTTTAAATATAATAACCAATAAGGTAGTACTACCATATAAAGGATTTACCAAATATTCCTTTTCTTGACCAATAAGATCGAGATACTGCTTGTATAACCAAACGCCTTATATATCTTTAACGAATTAAAAAAACAATCCTTCACAACAATAGCATAGCTGTAGTAAAAAGCTTCTAGCAGCAGGAACACGTAATGTTAACAGTAGGTTTAAATCGAGTGCAGCAGCAACCAACATACTGTTAGTGATAACTTTAAATCCACAAATTAACTTGCACAAGGGTTAATTAATTATTAATCATAAGCACATCATGTACAAGATGACAACTCACATGATTCTAGGGTTTATTTTGTGAGCAAATATAAAAGCAAAACCCTAAAAATCATAAAAATTCGAATATTCAAACATGTTTCTGCAGCAGAATTCGACAGTCTGTAACTTTTGCATAAAAGCTCAGTTCGACGATCCCTCCAGTGGAAAGTTAGATTGTCATATAGAGAACGTCCACCTAAAATTTCGTCACGATCCAACGGTTAACGAAAAATTTATGATCGTTTCAAAACAGTGCTGTAGTAACCTTACGGAACTTTTTCAGTTTTGCAGCAGACTTCGACATTGAATAACTTTTGATTGCGAGCTCCAATTCACAATCCCTCTGGTGAAAAGTTAGATGGATATACTGAGATGCACCAGAAAAAATTTTAGCTCGATCCAACGGTTCAAGAAAAAGTTATCGCTGTTTGAAAACAGCCCTGCAGAAAGATACGAAAATTTTTAACAGCTTCGAATTTTGTATCTTTTCTTCGAAAAACCTTGTAGATCCCTATATCAAGAGCTCCCCGCTCTGATACCAATTGATAAGATCGTTTATAAGCTCTAGGGGATAACAATAACAACAATTATAATGCACAGCGGAATAAGAAAACATCGTTTGTTATTATTAACAAAGTTCTTCGTCATCATCTCTAAACTACTAACCTAGGCGTTTACATGAACATACGCCTAGGAACTAACTAATAAACCATTACCCTAGGCATCCCCTAAACGCCTACACACACACACACACACTTTTGGTGTTCACATCTTGACACACACTAAAACTAATTCCCTGCCTCTCTTTATATACTAGAGAGTCTAGGGTTACAATTGACTATCAGGGACTAAATAATAAAGTCTTCTTTAACAAGTAAGTCCCTTGTCTTTCTTTCTTCATTAATTGTCTTCATAAGTCCTTCATCTTTCATAATTTGTCATAATCAACTCAAATATAATTCCCAACAATATTATTTTAGAACCAAAAGCTATCTTTGTGTTGGCGTATATGGCCGAATGGCCCACACCAAACGGATGATATAATTACCGAATGTCCCTAGCCGAATCAGTTGGGCCAAACGACTGGAACAAGTCCCGAGCTCCAGAACTATGCTTGATAAAAAGAATAAGGAATATTATTTAGGATGGTGGAACTGATTCAAGCAGGACCATAAAAGGGGAATGTTGCAGTTGCCGCCTAAAATCGTCACGATCGTCACATGTGACCATCAGATGCGGACAAGAAAAGCCCACCTATATAAAGAGGAACATTTATCACTTAGGGTAACTTCTCTCTCTTTTACTCACACATATATTCCCTTTATGCCAACATCTCACGCTAGATCTTGGTCTTGGGATAAAACCCAAGACGAGGCTAACACGTGCTTTTCTTGTACATGTATCCGAAGGACCAGACCTCAAGTCATCCGGAGGACCTTTTTCTTGTTTGGAGTAAGCTATAGATTTTTACTTCAACAAATTGGCGCCATCCGTGGGATCAGTTATTCAATCTACGAGAACCAAGAATGACAGGTCCTACTTTCGAAACCCCACAAGACCAAGTCAGGGGAAGTGGAAATACCAATGGTGATAACACCAACAAAAACATAAACAATAATAGCCCACCCAATTTACTAGAACAAATATTAAGCCACATATCCTCCTTGAAAACGTTAATAAAAGAACATAACGCAAATGGTGAAAGCCTACTCCGTCCGATACAGATAGATTTTGAAGAAGAGACAGACAAGAGCCACCGAAAGATGATGCAGATAAGAAGGTGGACGATGACTTGCAAAAAAGCATACAAATACGCGTTATGGTGTCTGTTTAGCAAAAGAATTTTAAAGTGCTCGGAGCCCAAACACGTCATGCCAACAAATTTAAACTCTATGATGGATCTACGGATCCGGACGACCATATCACCAGGTTTTCAGGGGCAAAAAATCAAGGGGAATGCATATGCCGGTATGGTGTAGAATGTTCCAGTAGACATTGGACGGTTCAGTCAGGGGATGGTTCGACATGTTGCCTAACGGTAGCATTGATAACTGGGAAACCCTCAGAGAATAATTCTTAACAAGGTTCGTGCTTCGAAGAAAGCGTTTGAAAGATCCGATGGAAATTACAAAGATAGTCCGAAAGGAAAATGAAACGTTTCTTGCTTTCAAAGAACGGTGGACAGACGAAGCAAGTTATATTGCAAGAGTCCCTGAGGTCATGCAGATATCATCGTTCATAAACAGTAGCAAATGCCTAGAATTATCCAAACGGTTCTCTGATAGGATTTCGCAAACGGTAACGGAAATGATGATAAGGGTGGATGACATTGTTCGATCAGAAGAGGCATACAACAATATGGAATTACCCAAGGGTGAATCATTTGATGTCTATAAAGGGGGCCAACACTCATCCTTTCGAAATGATAGACCCTAGAGAGCACATCACGGAGATCGTAGACGGAGTGATCATCGTAGTGACTATTGGCCAAAAGATCATTACTCGCCATACAAATCACCTAAGAGTGATAACCATTACCGTAGCAACTTCCGTCGATATGATAATCGCTGACACGGAGCCCCACGAGCAGATCTAAGTTCTCTAATCAAGCCTCCAAAGAAAACACAAGGATAGACCCTAGAGAGCACATCACGGAGATCGTAGATGGAGTGATCATCGTAGTGACTATTGGCCAAAAGATCATTACTCGCCATACAAATCACCTAAGAGTGATAACCATTACCGTAGCAACTTCCGTCGATATGATAATCGCTGACACGGAGCCCCACGAGCAGATCTAAGTTCTCTAATCAAGCCTCCAAAGAAAACACAAGGATAATTTAGCTACTCATGGTAAACAAGCAAGCATACACACATACAATTAAACATGGGGTAGACATAATGATAATATGGTTTAACAAACTTATCTTATGATATAAAGAAGGGTATGGAACCCTAAAATACTGTCCAAGTCAGACTACAACTGAATTAGAGTTTGCTCTCCAAAGTTCAACCTCCCTAAATGCAGAAAAATCGAATTCTATATATAGATTTACAAATACGATGGCGTCACCTTTTGCTAGTGACGTCGTCAGGTCGCCGTCATTAGGGTTTCGTTTGGGCCAAGTCATCGTTGGGACGACGTTAGTTGATAAGTGTGACGCCATCAGTCTTCATGAGGGACGTCGTCTGAGATTGGTTCTTGGGTGTCTGGTGTGGAAAATAAGGGAGACGCCTTCCAGTGTGCAGGCGTGACGCCGTCAGTCTTTAGAACCAAAAATTCACCTGAGCCTTCGCGTGTAATTTGATCAAAACTCTTATATAGGGACGGCGTCACCCTTTGATTGGGACGCCGTCAGGCTTGAAAATCTGCTTGAGTCTTGACTTTGTCATTTTCTTCAAGTTTTCACTCCTTTTCGTCCAAATATGCTTCATTCTAGTATTTTGCTTCCAAAAGACCTAAAATGTGAAAAGGAACGATTTTAAGTAGTAACAAATATAAAATGTATCGATATAGGGCTTAAATGACCCCCTAAAAATGTATGTTTTAAATCCTTATCAAATATCCCTATACTTGAAATTTGCTTGTCCTCAAGCAAATGTGCTTTTGACCAATCAATTTATAAGTTAGGGGGCATGAAGCATTGGTTTAAAACAGTTTACAACAAATACAAGCGCCACAATAGTCATAACAAGCATGAAAATTATACACTAGCACCTCACAATTGGTGTTTGGATACTCTCATCTCTCGGGTTTATATGAAATATAATAAATGGAAGATAAACACTCATTACATGTCATAGTACATATATTACCATAAGCTTAAGAATAGATCAAACCTCCACCGCTTTGGCGTAAGCACCTAGGAATAACTATCTAAGAGGTCTTTACAAAGGCTTGTAACGTTAGGCTTAGGGTAGGAAAGTAAAGGGTTTTGTTGGATAGGGGATATTTAGTGGCAGCAAGTCAAAAATCTTATGTTACAAGCATGTAAAGCGTGGCGTTGCTAAGCCAAGACTCGACTCACTAACACTAAACAACTTGAAACAAAACCCAAACATAAACTTGAAAACATAAACATAAAGATAGATGTAGGATGGTAGCCTGTATGTTTTTCTCATTTTTTTATACCTTTTTACTCTACCATCCTCTACGATAACATCAAAATAAAGGGATTTATAGGAGCATCCCTATACTTGAGTTTTTATTTAACTAACACTAATTGGCCCGAATTGAAAAAATCAAAACACTTGGAGTACTTAATTACGTAGACAAAGGGAATTTGAGTTTATCGTTCTTTCCCGTTACTCCATAAAATATTACTTTAACCCATGAGTCCCAATCTTCCCAAAACTGTATATAAAGGATATGGATTGTAAACAATGCTCTTCATTGATATTCCAGAGACCGAAACATCACGAGAACTGCGAAAAGGATAGGCTCTGAGGGGTTAACTAGGGGTATCGTGTACTAAAGATGAGTACATCGAAAGGGTGTGGGGAAAATTACTCAACCGATGAGGATGACGTAATTAAATTACAGGTTTAAAACAAGGGTTATCCTAATGCCTCTTATCATTTAGTTAATCTTAACTACACGAATGTAGTGTCACTAGCGATCTTGGAATGCATCACAAAACAAGTTCTAGAATCTATTATACTACCGGTACACTCACTAAGCATTAAAGATGAATGCTTTTATTCCCAAAGATCTAGGGACGAACCTCATATTTTTGGGGTGGAATTTGAGTGGTATACGGTTTTTGTGCTAGTCATATAATTCCTATCCATGAGAGTCTTTATTAAGACTAAAGTTTAACTCGTAAATGCCATAAAAAATTTTAAATTTGGTGCTAAGATTGCCCTAACAAATATTTCTCATAGTTTATTACACAATTTACCAAGGACAAGACAAAAATCAAATGAGTGAATAGTTTCTTAGTTCTCGTTTTATTCTCCCTCCCTACACTTAAACTAAACATTGTCCCCAATGTTCTCCGAAAGTATCAAAGTTATGATAAAGAAAGGTAAGTTAAAAGAGAAAGAAACTAGTACTCCCCTGATTAGCTCGGTAGGATATGTATGAAGTCGCGGTTAAATCCTCTTCCAAGAAGAATGAATAAGTACTTGCTTCAAATATGTGTTTCTTCTTCTTGTCTAATATAACCTGCACATTTATAAGAACAAAACGAAACCTCGCGTAAAATCGGCTGTAAAACTATATATGAAACAAAACTAAACTACAAAGCTAGTAAGATATAATGCTTGTGCAATGGATGTTTGCAGTTTTTTTTCTGGAAAATTAAGAATTGGAAATTTTCAAAAATCACAAGTTACACAGAAAACGAAACTGATATTCTATTTCTACATTGCCTGACGTCGTTAGGTGTTAATCCTAACGCCGTCAGGTTGTCCTGACAGAAAGTGGTCTGATGCGTTTGTATGGAAAAATTCTGAAAATTTTACCTCATTAAAACCTGGAAAAATTTCCTGCAAAACATCCAGTATGACTCGATACAAGCATTTGACTCTAACAAACACACAAATATATACAATTCCAATTATTGTTAATCTCATGTTCATGTTCTTAAAAATATATGTGATCTTCCCTACACTTATCTTTTTGTAAAATACCTTTATATGCAATTAAGACGAAGTTAAAACAAAATAAAGTATTTTCACAAAATCTAACATGAGAATAAACAACAACGAAAAAGATATATAAATACACAAACAAAATTGAAAAACAAAACAAGCAAACAATTAAGCATGGGTTGCCTTCCAAGGAGCGCTTTTCTTTATTTATGATTCTTGTAGCTAGACTCGAAGTCGAGCCCCTACGTACCTAGGTGAGTGAGTTCATCCTTAAGGATATCGGTGGGATCAAACTTATCTTTTAATTTTCTATTAGTATGCTTTGTCCGATATGTCTTTTCAAACTTCTCACCATTGGGATCATAGATTGTCATCCTAATGTGCCACTCTCCATTCCCATTACTAGGTGGCTTATCCCAATTCCACTTGTACTTAGGCTTTTTACTTTCAACTTTCCACCTATTCATGCAAAGATTAATGGGCAAGGTTCCTAGGAATTCGGTCATCTTCCTAAACACTAAAGTATCCTCGATTGGATTCACTTCAATGTCCCTAGCCAATTGTTGTTCTAGGAAAGTTGTGTTGCTCATGTAGGTATCTTCTAGATAGAAATGTCGTTGAGGGCCTACAAAGTCTCTATTAGTCCAAGTTCCATATCTAGATGGTTTCCTATCCAACATGATCTCATGAGGTATTTGTTTACCCTCATTATAATAGGAATGCTTCTTAACATCATAAATTGACCTAACACTCCCTTCTCCTACTACTATCTTAGACATCTTACAATCAATTATGGCGCTAGCGGTAGCTAAGAATCCTCTTCCAACTAACAATGGGCATGTAGTGTCCCTATTCATGTCTAGCACATTGAAATCCGCCAAAAGAGTTAATCGACCTACGTGTACTACCATGTCCTTCATTATTCCTACCGGATACGCAACACTACCGTCCGCTAAACCTATGATTGTTTTCATTGGTTCTATCTTACCTAGGTTAAGGCTTTATGGAGGGACAACGGAAGAAGGTTAATGCTTGACCCTAGATCGGCTAATGTGTCGAAAGCTTTGAAATTCCCAATGCTACATGGAAGAATGAATAAGCCGGGATCATCTAAATTCTTAGGTAATTAGTTTTTCACAAATGCGGACCTACGTTCTCCTAATTTTCATCCTTGCTCATATTTATCTTTCAAAGCATTATAGTAAGGCGCATAAGTCAACACTTCAAGAACCGGTTTTTCTTGGTAAAGCTCCTTAAATTCCTCTTCTAGAGTAGATTTGGGTTCTTGATTGGTTGGTGTTTCAAGAGTTGGATGGACCATCAACTTGGGTTTTTGGTCTTTTGGAATGGGTTGTTTTAAACACGTATTGATGGTGTTGACCAAATGGACTTGCGGATGCGAGGGGCATGGATATGCACTCTCCCTTGGTGAGCAAGAACATGGAGTCGATGAAATCGAATTCACTTTCAGGTTCTTGATAGTGTCAGTTGGAAGTGCTCCTACATCCCGGTCACTGAAGGCTTTTAAGAGGGTGTCGATCTTGTTTGTCATCTCGCTTTGTCGTTGCTTGAAATCGGTTTCAAGCTTAGTCAATCGAGCTTCTTGAGATGACATGAAATTTGATATCATTCCCTCAAGATTAGTGGAAGTTCCGGTGTTTGGAGGGTTGTTGTAGGAGGTATGGTTTGGTTGGGACTTATTAGATAGACTAGAGGAGTTGTTTTAGGGCTGGTTTGAGCTTTGGCTCCACCTAAGGTTAGGGTGATTTTTCCATGAGGCGTTGTAGGAATTTCCTAGTTGTTTTGCTCGGGCTTCAAAGTGTACCACTTTTCTCCCGCTCCATCGGTACATGTGGAGGCGTACTTCATAAAGCTTATTCAGAGAGTTTTGTGCAATCATGAGTGTCATGGGGACCTGTTAGGAATTGGAAATTCCATGTGAAAGTGTCGGTCACCCCAAAAATGGTCTAGCATATATTAGCTCGTAGACTTGTCGTTGTTTACGTTATTTAGTAGTTAATTAATTAGTCAATAGCGTAGAATAGTTTAGAGTAACACCGTGGAGGAAGGACGGGTCTTTACCCACTGTATACCTAATCCACAGGCCATCAGGAGGTCGTTTAGTTTGTAACTATAAATACCCTTCCCACTAAGGGAAGGGTGGAGCTTTCTCATTAATCTAACCTTACATTTGTTTGTTTATCTCTCTAGAAAACACCCTCTCCTCTCTTCATCTCTCTAAAATGGCATTCTTGTTTAATCATCTACCTAGACCACCTGAAGCATCTAAACAACATAAAATATACATTCCTATAATTGGCATCAGATCCTAGGTTGTGTTGTTTTTTATGATTCTCATGGTTTTGTAGTGGTTATTATATGCGGTTTGTACATTTTATGCGGTTTGATAATGTTCTCGTGATGATTAATGTGGTTTGGTTGATGTTTGGATGTTGCTGAATTTATTGTTATAAGCAGATCTTACTGGTTTTTAAATTGTGAAGTCAAAACTGTTTGTGTAAAGCGGGTTTTTTTTAACAAAAATAGTTTCTAAGCATGTTTCACATTTGTTGATTCTGCTGGTGCTGCAATATTCATTAAAGAGGTTTGTGGTCAGTTTTAAATAGATGCGGTTTGAAGATTTTACTATGCGGTTTGTCCATAACATGCTGATTGCGTTTTGTCACTATGTTGATGCGAGTTGTTTTTTTTAATGTCCTGATTCAATGAACCTATTGAGGTTTGTTGATTTTTTAAAAGACAAGAGATTTGTCTATGGAATGTCCAGATTCGATGTCTTATGAGCGACTTGGCTATGAAATGTCCAGATTCATTGAATCTATGATGCGATTTGTCACTAAATCTTCAATGCGATTTGACTTTTAAGTCAAATGCGACTTGTCTATATCTGGTCATAAGGTCAAAAGCGATTTGTGATAAATTGGTTGCGGTTTTTCATGTTTTGAATGTTGCGACTTGTCAAGTTTTGGTAAGAATTACTGTAGACTCGAATGAAAAATACAAACATTAAAAAGCTATTTCAATCAACATTCAGACTACAACAACATCATACAAAAACATTCAGACAACATCAATGAACATCATCAAGAAGCTATTTCAATCTAAAAGACCCAGCTAAGATTAATCCTACTCAAAACATCAAGCATCAACGACATCAAACATCAATGACTAATTTTTATTACATATTCCCAACCCAGATTCAAATCATATCATATAACATCATCACTCACAAAATCAACAATCTCAGATCCGTGAGTCTCATAACAATATCTTGAGTAACTCACGTATTTCTTCATTGATCATTTAAAAGCCTTGTTTTTATATATACGAAACGTGTAAGGTAAAGGATAAAACAACGATGCTTTCCCTTTTCCTTTTAATTCAGTTTCTGAAAATAAAAGGCTTCCAAGTCTCTACTTCTATAATTAAACATAAACGAGTTAATATCATGGATCTCAGTCTATTTCTTTCGTACCATTAAAAATATCAAGACTCAAAAGTCGATCTAACGAAAGTAAGTTAAACATCATCGATCTATGTTGAAGATAAACTTCCATTTATATCCGAACAAAAAAAGGGTTGTATAACAAACGTGTTATAACCCTTATTTGGTTCGTTCAAACATCTTTAACTCATACATAAACGAATTACAACCTACCTGAGACCATGTAATGATCTTGAAGCTGAAAATACTTGAGCTATTCTTGGATAAAATGAATGATCTACAACAGGAACGTGGTTTGATCTTCATGTGTCTTTCAATTGATTAAAAGAAATAGAAGAAGAGTGGTTGCATTCGTTTGATTTGATGAGCTTGGAGGCTCCTCGTTCTTTTTTCTCTTTCTTTTCTGGAAATCTGGTTAGAAGGGGGCGGATTAGTCAAGAGAGAAATTAGGGTTTGAGGGGAGAATGTTTAGGGCAAGTGAATGATTTATGCGTGCTTTTAT
Source organism: Chrysanthemum makinoi (assembly GCA_910596185.1). Lineage (NCBI taxonomy): Eukaryota > Viridiplantae > Streptophyta > Magnoliopsida > Asterales > Asteraceae > Chrysanthemum > Chrysanthemum makinoi. The sequence goes on from OU343221.1 coordinate 187,862,793, forward strand.
AAGTCTGGAAAATTTAGGGTTTAATTGAGAATGTGTACTGGATTGTGTAATGGAATGGGCTTCTTGGACGTCATTTCTGTGGAACTGGCCTGGTGGATTTGATTTCACGGGCTTGGATATAGGTGTTGGCTTAACTAAATTTTTGTTAAGTTTGGTAAAGTTTTTTTGTCTCGTGAATAATTACTATTGGTATGGGGTGGTATTAAAATTTTATTATTCGAAATGCTTATAATTTTAGATACAATGGTATTATTCTAACTCGGATATGGACATAGGCTCTTAATACCGGATGCTAATATTTAGAGAATGTTTTGTGGGCTTTAGTTGGAATGGATCGGTTATTAAGTCATGATCAGCACTTTGTGTGCGTGATGTTGGGATTGCTATTTAGACCATATGGTGCGTTTTGATAATAGTCTTTGTACCAAGCTTGAGTAGTATATGCAATGATTTGGATTTGGATGACAGAAAAATGGGCTTCTCAATATTGAATTGTTTCTATGAGATTTGTTAAAAAGACTTGACGATGCGATTTGTGATATGAGATTTGTCGATGATTTGTGATAATGAGTATTGAGGATGAGATTTGGTGTGATGATGTGATTCGATGGGTTATGAGGTTTGGTACTTTGGTATATACATTTTCACGAAGGATTTTATGTCACGGCTTGAATTGTCATTGAACAAAATTGACTATGGGGTTGTTGTACGGTATTTCTCATTTGGCTTTGAAGTGAGGTTTTTCCGGGCACACATACTTATTTCATCTTCTTTCTTTCTACCCTTCCGCGAAGATGACTTGTTTGAGCTTTTATTGAGTGTGATAAAGACTTGGCTATCTAGTTATTGTTGTGATTCTTTCTCGCTTAACCCACAATAGCTATCACTTCGGTGTCTCACATAGTTGAGGATTCGTCAAGAGGTTTTGTACATTGGGTACACTGTTTCTTCTTTACAAGGATTAGTACAAGTTTAAGTAACAAATCTGGGGAAGTTCACTTCATGATCAAGTTTGGCATATCGGGTTTACTTCACCATGTTGTCACTGCAATAGCCGACAGAATACGTGAATGATGTGTTTACCAAAGTGTTTATTAGATGGTTGATGATATTGTTGATGATAGTTAATGAACTGTTGAAGAACTGCTGCATGTTCCCCTAAAAACAGATATTCACCGAAACTAGAATTTGTCATAACACATTCAAGCTGACATTGTTTACGGCTTTGTCTTGAGTTTGTAAAATACCGCGAAAGAATCTATTTATCGGTTTAAATCATAGACTTGTAAAATCCCGTGACAATGGAAACCTCCTGATAATAGTAAAGTGCATTTTCGGATCTATCTTACGGTTTATTCTTGGTTTTGTAAAATCCCGCGAAAGAAACTATTTCTCGGTTTAAACCATAGAATTGTAAAATCCCGTAATGATGGATTCATCCTGGAGAAAGGAAAGTGTATTTCGAGGTCTTACCTGATGCTGGTGCTACATTTTCTACTTCTAAGAAGGAATAAAAGGGTGTACTTCATGAATTGGATGTGTGTTTGGATATTCGTCATGGCAGTTTGGTTATTACATGGTTTTATGGGGTTATGTGCTTCTAACCATGGTCGGGATAAAAACCATTATCATAGTTTACTTAAAACGTCAAAGGAGGCTAGATTTGAGCTTTTAACCAGAAGATGTGACAACGGGGTTAATTTACTATTATTTATTTGAGGTTGAAGTGAAATATCACGGGCGAGTGTACTTAGTATCTGAAGGTATCGGGGATGGTTGGATGAAGATTCTTCAAGATCCTTGTTTGAGCTTATTATCAAAAACGAATACTTGAAAATCTAGTTATTGTTGGGTTGGGGGAATTGGGCTCTTACCATCACAAAATAACTATCACTTTAAGGAGTTACGTTGTAGTGCTCAGTGTCACATTCAATTGTGGATTTTCAAGAGGTGATGTACGTCTTATACTTGATGGTTGGTTGGTTGAAGAGTATAGAGTACTTAGAGAGTACATAGAGATTCTAATGGAAATCGGCACCGCTCTTTGTTACATATGTGCAAGTTTAAGTAACGAGTTCGGGGTAGTTTACTTCAAGGTCAAATTCATCATATTGGGTTTTCTCCATCAGCTTTCACGACAAAGAGCCTACTGAATGATAATGGGGTTGATTACAAGTTTGCCAAGAGAGGTAGAAAAGAGATAGATTATGACGTTTGAACAGAACAGTTCAAGCCTCGTTCTCTAAAGAAAAGAAAAGTGTACGTTTCAGTGCGCTTTATCTTCAAAAGAAGAGAAATCTTCTTATGACGTTTGAACACAACAGTTCAAGCCTCGTTCCTAAAGAAAAGAAAAGTGTACGCTTCAGTGCACTTTATCTTCTGAAGAAGAGAAATCTTCTCAATTATGACCATTCTCATCAACATGCTTCATGCTTTTTCCATGCACGATCAGTTATCAAGTGAACCGGACTATTGTTACTAGTCTTACTCCACTTGCTCAATTAAAATGGCGATGGCGACATCATTTGCAACCTTTGAGGGGGAGAAGTGTGAAGAGACTACATTATGAAGATATTCACTTGCTTAATCAAGAATGGCATCTCCGTATGCAATTCTTGAGGGGGAGAAGAAGTGTGATAATTCTGCATGGTTGATTGACATATGAGAATATATGGTCATACGGCTCCTAACTCATGTAAGAACCAAGCTTCTTCTTATCGTGTCATCTTTACATGGAGTTTATTCTATGAGCCGTTGGTTGAAATCTTCCCACGGACTGATGAGTTTAACGACAAAGTGCTTCCAGTTGCGGGCCTGATTTCCTTGATGAACATCTTTCTGTTCTTGTTTGATTGGGAGGGATTTGATTTAATGGGATTTGCTATATACAAGTTAACGGGAATGCATATGGTGAGAAGAATATGTTAACTTTCTATTCCCCAAACGGACAATCTTGAAGAAGGTCGAGTCTACAGTCAGTTCTACATTTTCTGCTACATGTTAGAAGACTAAAGACGAGTTGCATTTAACGATCTAAAGACTTCTTCTTAATCCAATCATTCATCATAAAGATTTTCTATTTAGGGGAGAGCACTAATTGGGGGAGAGTGATAAGTCAAATTCAATCCCAATTAGACTTGCTCACCTTCTTCACCAAATTGATTCTCACAAAGACTTCAAGCGATCTTCTCAAAAGATTTCAAGTATTTGGGCTTATAATATGTTGTTGATTCTGAAGTATCAAAACCAGCAAGGGGGAAGGAGACACGCATCTAAACGCGAGTAAACTTGATGAACTTAATACTTCTAAGTGATTGAAGATATCCCGGGAAGACAAAGGTCATTACCGCAGAGAAACTAAATGTTTATCTCATGGCGTTTAGTGTCGTTATTCCAACTACGTGGGGGAAGTGATGTAAGAGAAAATTTCTGAAGATAAAAAGGGGTACACAAGTGTGTGATAATTTCGATGTTATCACAATCATCAGGGGAGAGAGAATTGTGTACATTGGGGGCGCTCAGCTGTTTCACTTGAGTGGTTAATCAGTGATTCAGAGATATAATCACTTATTCTGGAGTTGACATCCGCAGAGATAGTCATCCGTAGAGATAATCAGTGATTCGGCTTGCTTCTTTAATGTTATCGGTTATTCTCTCTTTGGGCATTCGGGTACTTCGGGTTCTTGAGCTTCATACACTTTCTTTAGGGGAGAGAAAAGTATACATCGGGGTTATTCTTTGGCTATTGGACTTAATCTGCTACTTCGATGGTATAAGTTTCTCTGTCTTCGGGTATATGTGTATTCGGGTTCGTGAGCTCTAGTCTAAGAGACTGACTGCATCAATTCATCTACTTGGGGGAAGTGGTCTCTTGACAACCTTTTGGGGATGCATCACTTCAGACTTCAGTGGTAATAAAATATGAGAAGAAATTTAAAGAGTGGGATGATACGTTGCTGTTCTTATTGATGATATAACCCCGAACGAAGAACCTCGACTATTGTTCTTAAAAGGAGCAGTGGGATTTATGATAATGGTGTCCTTCTCTATGCACCTGGCTAAGGCAAGCTTGAAATAGAGCTTCGAATATGCTCATCTAATGGATTTTCGGTTTGGGGGGAAGCTGCCAAAGTCTCTCTTTCTCAAAGGCTCATGTTCTATCTTCTATTCTGGAGCCTCGGAAGCTTTGGTGGTGGAAGTTTATGAGATGACGAATTCTATCTTCTACGACATGCTGCTCGATATCCTTATCTCGGTACTCGTATCATCATCTTCTTAAACTATCTCATCTTCTCTATCATTGTAAATATTTATCAAAAATCAAACGCAAAAATATGAAACTAACAAAAAGAAAATAGAAAAATACAAAACCAAAAAAAATCCATAAAAAAAACAGAAAATTTGAAAAATACCAAAAAATATTGTTTTTCAAAGACATGTCTTCTGGTATCGATAACATCTACGGTCTTAGAAATGTCATTCAACAATGGCACGGGACCATAGATGAAGTTCGAGTAGAAGGTGTAAATATTTCTTTTCCAAAACATGTCTCAAAATATGGCTTGCAGTTACTTCAGACTGTAATCCGTTCTTCAAAACTATGGTTTGCTATTATTTCAGATAGTAACCCGTTTTTCAAAGAAGGAAAGTGCTACGCTTAAACGATTTTCAAAAATTTCATGCACTTATCCTAAAACATATTGAAGAAAGTATGTCGAAGGACTGCTGTTCCTACACAAATGTTTTTCCGTCTAAAATTCTTCAGAAAAATATTTGTTGTATTTCAAAATGGTAGAAAATGAGTTGCTTGAAAAATCAATCAGAATAAGAGTTTTTATAAAATTTGCAAACTCAATCAATGACTTCAGCGCTTTTAAACTTTTCCGAAAATGAGTCATTGATTGAGGGGGAGAATGTTTTTCAAATTTATATCATCTATCGGGCTTATCTAATTATCCTATATGCTTAACTGAAAATGATGTTAACCTATGTTGAAGGACTAGGTGCCTAGGATATGATTGTTAGGATTAGATGATTAGAGTTTGATGAACACATTATTCCCATTCCTTTACATGATCTGATTGATATGTTGAATTGACTTTTATTAGTCGATTGCTGTTTGGGTGTTGTCGACTACCATATATCTGTTTGTGTTGACTAACGTATGCACATAAGATGGTTATAAGAATGTTCCCGATCCGGATCCCACAATAGAAGATGATTGGATGCCGATAGGAAAAAGTAACTATAACTTGGGTTGACAAATGAAGAAACGAAGCTTAATTTGACTTCTATGGAGAGTTGGCATGAAAAAATGCAACGTAAGAGGTCTCACTGCATCAGCAAATGAATTTCTTCATCATCAAATGAAGAAACGGAGCTTAATTGGACCTCTATGAAGAGTTGGCATGACAAATGCAACGTCAGAGGTCTCACTGCATCAGCAGACGGTTTTTCTTCCATCCCTACAGCAACAACAGAAGCTTCTGAACCACCTAACATATCTTGTGCAGAAAAAGTAGTGAATGATACCATTTTTAAACAATTTTGAAAATATTGTTTTGAAAATGGAAAATATTGTTTTGAAAATAAATTGGACTTAAATCTTGGAAATCACCGGACTTCATGTTATCAAATCTTTAGTCACTCAATCATTGACTACGGTCATCGATTGAGGGGGAGAGTGATTTAAAATAAAATATTTTCAAACGATATTTCTTCATAAAAGTTCCGATTTGTACGAAACAAAGTGGTGATCTAAAGATATAATGTTATGTCATGGTATGATTTTCTTTAAAACTCAAAGATCTTAAAAATGAAATTTTTTTTGTTCTTGTTTGATTGTGAAATTGTTTTATTTTACCTAAAGATCTATTAAAACTATCATACCTGACACTGTTAGGATTTAGTAAATCCATTAGTTAAAGTGTCGGTCACCTCAAGTATATATACTTGTTAGAAAGCTCTTAGTCGTGGTCATTTAGTGATGATAAGTAGTTTACTTAGTAACACCGTGGAGGACGGACGGGTCTTTACCCACTGTATGCCTGATCCACAGCCTAAAGGAGGCGTCCTATGTTTGTACTTATAAATACCCTTTTCCCTCCAAGGCAAAGGGTTGGAGCTTTCATAATTCATTTTTCTTTGTCTCACTAAGCTTCCCATTCTCTCCCACTTTCTCTCTCTAAACCTTATTCCTTACGCCTAATATATGTGCTTATGATGTGTTTGTGATAAACCAAGATACTACAAATAGTATCAGAACCAGGTTATGTAGATTAGCACTTGTCATGATTTCTTTAATTAAGAGTGGATGTTGTGAGCATGATGCTTTGGATTGACCCCTCTATTCTGATCAGCTACAACCGTCGGGTGTTCCTGCATAAAACAGTTAGCAATAAAGCGCACAAAAGTGTCTTTGATCACTTTTGTTGAATTGAGGTGCACGGCCCACGGTTCCCCGTTGATCAGTACAAGTACTGCCTGTGATCAATTATAATTCCGAAGAATCTCCTTGACAGGGTTCGCAGCTGATCTAGCCGTTCTCAAACCGGAACGTCTCAAAGAAGACAACACGAAGTGAGTGAACCAGCGAATTGAGATTCACTGATTGATGAAAATGATTTCAAAACAATCGTGTATTTAATATAAAGGGTTTTGCAATAAAACGAAAGTTTTATGGAAAATCAATAATCAATCATAAATACCCTTTAATTTTGAAACATTAATACGCAGTCGATGTGCTACAGAAAAGAATTTTTTAAGCACAACGACTGGTTTTTCAAAGGTATCCGTCAATCCATTTCCTGGACCAAGGTTGATACAAGATTGAATCGCCCCATTGTTTCTATCCAGTTGTCACAAGCTTGATCTTTTGCAAGATCTCACATGTCACCCACCAAGAGCTTGTTTGATGTTGGCTCTAGAAGGATTTCCATCTTCATCGTGAATACTTTTACATATCACTCGGATGTTCTGGCAATACCACAAGGATAATGCGTAGGACTCTTAAAATATATTCTTACTTTCCACATTGTGTGAAACAGCAAGTCTTCATTAATTTTGTGTCCTAATGAGATATTGTGGATGATCTCTTGGCTCTAGACTCAATTGTGCACATTTGGTTTCCTATGCCGGAGACTAGGGAGAGGGTCTCCTTCTTCAATATCAACAATCTCTAAGAGAAAGTCGATAGATTATGTAGGTTCCCCGCGAGAATGAAACATGTCATTTTAAGAGGAACTTGAGTAGCTTGGGAAGTTTAGTGCAGTGCGTCACTGGGTCCATGACGTCTTGTCTTCAATACCGGCATTACCTTAGTAACCACCAGTAGCATACGTATTGAACCCGTTTTCTGCCCTAATGTTGAATTATTGGAGGGCTATTTATTTTCACCATTTTTACATTCATTTCTTTTTCATTCTTCAACCCCTTCAGTGCTTACCGAGACTTCATAACTAGAACCTTATTGGGTTTATTCCAGTACTAGCTCTGTCTCAGTCCACACTCTTCCCATATTCTCATTTTTCTCCTTTTTTCAATATACCTAAGGACTCTACACTATCTAGTGGATTGTCCCTGGTTAAATCCCTCTGGCTCTGGCGGATCGTGGGAACTAATACCTAATCTCACCATCCTTATAACTCCATGCATAAAGTAAAATGGTCGGTCTTTTGGTACAGTTCATTCTTCCTTAATACCAATTGAAAAATCATTTGGAAAATCAATCAAGGTACTTTGAGTTGAAACATATAAATCTTTGTACCTTGATAGTTTGTTTTCTTTTGAAATGCTCCCCCTCGATATGTGCTTCAATTAATGAAAGTGTTTTGCACATATGGGAGAGCAGCCTGCACTTTTGAATCAAACAATCATTATTTATCAGATTTCATAATTAAATCACAAATTCTCCCCCGATCAAAAATATCAAACCCTTTGAGATTTTGGATCCCAAGTGATTTAATAAGGTTTAGAAAACATGGGAGAACTTGTGGCCTAGTTTAAATACTCATCTTGTTTTTGGATAAATGCTCCTCCTCAATCATGTGCATCATGTATATGAAATTGTTTGGCACATGGAGGCAGGAGTGCCTTTGAAGGACTAAAACCAATTCCATTTAAACAGATTTGAGATTTAAATCACGATCTCTCCCCCGATCAAAAATTTCAAACCTTTTGAGATTTGTGATCTCAATTGATTAAAATCATTTAAAAATTTTTTGGGGAAAGACGTGGCTTGATTTAATTTTGAAATTGACAGATAAGGAACAGATTTTCGACATTAAAGATTGTTAGTGTCAGGTATGATTAGTTTAAGAGACCTTAAGGTAAAATAAAACAATTTCACAATCAAACAAGAACATAAAAAATTTCATTTTGAAAGATCTTTGAGTTTTAAAGAAAATCATACCATGACATAACATTAAATCTTTAGATCGCCACTTATTTTGTACAAACAGACTTGATAGATGAAATATTGTTTGAAAATATTTAATTTGAAATCACTCTCCCCCTCAATCCATGACAGTAGTCGTTGATTGAGTGACTTTAGTTTAAAATGAAGTCCGGTGATTTTAAAAATTTGAGTTCAATTTATTTTCAAAAACAATATTTTTCAAAGTTTTAGAAAAATGGTATCATCACTATTATCCCTGCACAAAGATACGTTAGGTGGTTAAGCTGCTTTAGTAGTTGTTGCTGAAGGTTGGAAGAAAACCGTTTGCAGATGCAGTGAGACCTCTGACGTTGCATCTGTCATGCCAACTCTCCATAGAGATCTGATTTAGCTCCATTTCTTCATTTGTCGACCCAAGAAATAGTTACCCTTTCCTTTCGGCATCCAATCATCTTCATTTGTGGGATCCGGATCGGGAACATTCTTATATCCATAATATCTGCATACGTTAGTAAACATACATACAGATATATGGTGGTTGACATCACCCAAACAGCAATCGACTAATAAAAGTCAATTCAACATATCAATCAGTTCATATAAAGCATGGGAATAATGTGTTTATCAAACTCTAATCATCTAATCCGAACAATCATATCCTAGGCACCTAGTCCTTCAACGTAGGTTAACACGTTTTACATTTAAGTATATAGGATAATTAGATAAGCTCGTTAGATGATATTGATTTGAAAACATTCTCCCCCTCATTCAATGACTTATTTTTTTTTGAAAAGTTTAAAAGCGCTGAAGTCATTGATTGAGTTTGCAAATTTTATAAAAACTCTGAATCTGTTTGTTTTTAAAGCAACTCATTTACCACCATTTTGTTAAAACAAATATTTTTCTAAAGAATTTTTGAAGGAAAAATATTTGAGTAGGAACAGCAGTCCTTCGACATACTTTCCTCATTTTGTTTTAGGATAAGTGCATGATATTTTTGAAAATATGTTTAGCGAAGCACTTTCCTCTTTTGAAGAGCGGGTTGCTATCTGAAATAATAGCAAACCATTGTTTAAGCACGGGTTACAGTCAGAAGTAACTGCAAGCCATAGTTTTTTTTTTTTTTTTTTTTTTGAAAAGACATGTTTGGAAAAGAATATTTATACCTTCTGTTCGAACTTCATCTAAAGTCACGTGCCATTGTTGAATGACATTTCTAAGACCATAGATGTTATCGATACCAGAAGACATGTCTTGAGAAAAATAATATTTTTGGTATTTTCTAATTTTTTTTCAAATTTTTATGGATTTTTGTTGATTTTATATTTTTCTATTTTGTTTTGCTGGTTTTATGATTTTGTATATTGTTTTTAAGAAGATATGTACAGATAGTGTAGATGATATAATTTAAGAAGGATGATGATACAGTTTAAGAAGGATGATGATACGAGTACCGAGATAAGGATATCGAGCAGCCCCGTTGTAGAAGATAGAAATCGTCATCTCTTAAACTTTCACCACCAAAGCTTCCGAGGATCGGATGAGCAGATTTGAAGCTCTATTTCAAGCTTGCCTTAGCCAGGTGCACAGAGACGCACACCATTATTATAAATCCCGCTGCTCCTTTTAAGAATGATAGTCGAGATTCTTCGTTCGGGGTTATATCATCAAACAAGAACAGCAACGTATCATCCCACATTTGAATAACTCTTCTCAAATTCCTTTTCCACTGAAGTCTGAAGCGATCCATACCAAAAATTTGTCAAGAGAACAATTCCCCCAAGTAGTTGAATTGATGCAGTCAGTCTCTTTGAATAATGCTCAAGCACTCTCCCGAATACACATCATGCCCGAAATGAAAACACCTCCCCAATGTTCACATTTTTCTTCCCTGATGATCGTGTATGAAGCTCAAGAACCCGAAGTACACCAATACCCAAGAACTCTCCCGAATACACATCATGAGGGTAATGAAAAAACCTCCCCAATGTTCACATCTTTCTTCCCTGATGATCGTGTATGAAGCTCAAGAATCCGAAGTACACACATTCCCAAAGAGAGAATAACTGATAACACCTCCCTCATGTTACACATTTATCTCCCCTGAATATGTCATACTTGTGTACCTCTTTTATCCATAGAAACTTTCTCTTACATCACTTCCCCCACGTAGTTGGAATAATAACACTAAAAGCCTTGATGAGTAAAACCTTGACTTTCTCTGCGGTCATGACATTTGTCTTCCCGGGATATCTTCAATCACTTAGAAGAATTAAGTTCATCAAGTTTACTCGCTTTGTGTTTAGATGTGAGTCTCCTTCCCCCTTGCTGGTTTTGACACTTCAGAATCAGCAACACATTGTAAACCCAAATACAAGAAATCTTTTGAGAAGAATACTTTTAATCTTTGTGAGAATTAACTTGCTGATGAATGTGAGCAAGTCTAATTATGGAGTAAATCTGACTTTTCACTCTCCCCCAATTAGTGCTCTCCCCTAAACTGACAATATGATTGATAAATGCCCATATTAAGAAGAAGTCTTTAGATAATCAACTGCAACTTGTCTTTAGTCTTCTAACATGCAGCAGAAAATGTAGAACATACTGCAGACTCGACCTTCTTCAAGATTTTCCAGTTGGGGAATAGATAGTTAGCATCTTCATCTTACCAAAAAAACAACCCAATTAACTTACCTCTTGCAAATCCTCTTAACACAAATCTCTCCCAATCAAACAAGAACATAAATATGTTCATCAAGGAAATCAGCAATCAGCCCACAACGAACACACGAAATGGTAACACCAAACTACCAATCACATCAAACAAGAACAGAGTGATTGTTCGGAATCATCATGTTGATGTGTACGTGAAGCATTAACCGGAAGCACTTTGTCATAAATCACATTAGCCCGTGTGAAGATGCCAACTAACGGCTCTTAGAAGAAACTCCATGTAAATATGACCCATTAAGAAGAAGCTTGGTTCTTACATGAGTTAGGAGCCGTATGACCATATATTCTCAGATATAACTCAACATGTAGAATTATCATACTTCTTCTCCCCCTCAAAAATTGCATACGGAGATGCCATTCTTGATTAAACAAGTGATTATCTTCATAATGTAGTTTCTTCACACTTCTCCCCCTCGAAGGTTGCGAATGATGTTGCCATCGCCATTTTAATTGAGCAAGTGGAATAAGACTAGTACTGGTAGTTCGGTTCACTTGATAATTGTACGCGCATGGAAAAAGTATGAATCATGTTGATGAGAATGGTCATAATAAGAAGATTTCTCTTCTTCCGAAGATAATGCGCACTAAAGCGTACACATTTCTTTTCTTTAGAGAACGAGGCTTGAACTGTTTAGAGAATCAGACTCTATTTTTTTGAAAATCATCCGGGCTTATCATTTGTCAAAATCTCTATCTTTCAATCAACAACTTATATCATTGATTGAGGGGGAGAATGATTTCAATCAAATCAAAAAGAGTATTTTTCAAACAATTGGCACGTAAACGAGCAAGGTCTACTCTTGAATAATCAAAAAGAACAATGTTTTACATTGTTTTATACAATTGGTTCAAGACCTTGCCTAATGTTATGTTTTCAAAAGATATTCATGCATGTTTAAAATAATGGAGTTTAAAGTCTCAAAATCTGATTCTTATCAGTTGGAATGTTTTTTCAAAAGCAAGTCACAATTCTCCTCAAAAGTTTTCAAAATTAATTTAAATCAATAGAGATCAAAAATCTCAAAGGATTTGAAAATTGTGATCGGGGGAGAATTTGTGATTTAAATTGGATATAAACTGATAATTCAACAAGTGGTTTAGAAGTATAACAACAAGCTCTCATCCCTGCATGTGCCAAACGATTTCAAATTTTCCATGCACATGTTAAGGGGGAGCATCTATCATAAACCAAAAAGGATTGAAATGTGTTTGATTTGTCTCAAAGTGCAGGTTCCTTCTAATATGTGCAAAACTCTTTCAAATCACGGTCCACATATTGAGGGGGAGCAACCTTATGAAAACCTCATCCTTCCCCAATATGATTTATCTACTTGAATTGATCGGGAAGTGATGATGATCATTTTAGAAAAGGTTAATCAAAAGATAGAATCTTTCTTACTCAATCTAAGATTTCATAAGTCCTCTTGCCTCCATGTGCTAAAATAATTTCTAATACTTGAAGCACATATTGAGGGGGAGTATTTCTAAAATATCAAAAACAATTAAGATACAAAATGCTTTGATTATATATCACAAGTATCTTGATTGATTTGTTTTTTCATGGTTTTCAATTGGTTTCAAGGCGGAAGAACATTACCAAAAGACCGACCAACTTTCCTTTATGCATGGAGATATAAGGATGATAAGGTTAGGTATTAGTTCCCATGATCCGCCAGAACCGGAGGGATCTACCCAGGGAATATCCACTAGATAGTGTAGAAGTCCTTAGGTATAGTGAAAAAAGGAGAAAAGTGAAAAATGGGAAGAGTGCAGACTGAGATAGTGCTAGAACTGGAATAAACCCAACAAGGTTCTAGTAATGAAGTCTTGGTAAGCACTGAAGGGGTTGAAGAATGAAAAATAAATGAATATGAAAAGGGTGAAAAGAAATAGCCCTCCAACAATTCAACCTTAGGGCAGAAACCGGGTTTAATACATATGCTACTGGTGGTTACTTAGGTACCACTGGTATTGAAGACAAGACATCATGGACCCAGTGATGCACTGCACCTAAACTTCCCAAGCTACTCAAGTTCCTCTTAAAAGGGCTTGTTTCATTCTCACGGGGAACCTACATAATCTATCGACGTTCTCTTAGAGATTGTTGATATTGAAGAAGGAGACCCTCTCCCTAGTCTCCGACATAGGAAACCAAATGTGCACAATTGATTCTAGAGCCACGAGATCATCAATAAATCTCATTAGGACACATTATTCTTGAAGACTTACTGTCTCACACAATGTGGGAAGTAAGAATATATTTTGAGAGTCCTACACATTATCCTTGTGGTATTGCCAAGACTTGCTTGTGACACCTGGACTTTATCAATGGAGTGATTCATTATTGAATCAATCCTAGTCCAAGAAAATGGATTGACGAATACCTTTGAAATATCGGTAGTTGTGCTTAAAAATCTTTTCTGTAGCACATCGACTGTGTATTAATGTTTCAAAATTAAAGGGTATTTATGATTGATTACTAATTTTCCATAAAACCTTCGTTGTATTGCAAAACACTTTCAATTAAGCAACACACGATTGTTCTCAAATCATTTTCATTAATCAGTGAATCTCAATTCGCTGGTTCACTCACTCCGTGTTGTCTTCTTTGAGACGTTCCGGTTTGAGAACGGCTAGAGCAGCTGCGAAACCCTGTCAAGGAGATTCTTCAGAATTATACCTGATCACAGGCAGTACTTGTACTGATCAACGGGGAACCGTGGGCCGTGCACCTCAATTCAACAAAAGTGATTAAAGACACTTTTGTGCGCTTTATTGCTAACTGTTTTATGCAGGAACACCCGACGATTGCAGCTGATCAGAATTGAGGAGTCAATCCAAAGCCGCATGCTCACAGCATCCACACTTAATTAAAGAAATCATGACAAGTGCTAATCTACATAACCTGGCTATGATATTCTCATACTATGCTTCTGCTACGTTGCTGCAAATATCATGAACCAGTAAAAGCTTCTGCTACTCTGATGAAATGATGTCATGATCCAGAAAGTGTGAGCATGTCGGTCCGAAAGTCACAACATCACATAATGGCGATACATCAAAAGGATGAGTCAGAGATTAGCTGTGGCTGATGATCTCAAAACTGGCTCAAAACTCAACATCACGTGGATCAGTTAAAGACCTCCACTTGAAAGAACAAAACATGCGGAACATGAAGAATCAAAGACTACGAGCTACTCAACAAAAGAGCTTAATCAAAGAAACCAAGAACAACAAAATGTTATATCAGTTTGTAATCAATGTAAGTTGAGGTGACCTCCCTTAGGGGGAGATTGTTAGGATTTAGTAAATCCATTAGTTAAAGTGTCGGTCACCTCAAGTATATATACTCGTTAGAAAGCTCGTAGTCGTGGTCATTTAGTGATGATAAGTAGTTTACTTAGTAACACCGTGGAGGACGGACGGGTCTTTACCCACTGCATGCCTGATCCACAGCCTAAAGGAGGCGTCCTATGTTTGTACCTATAAATACCCTTTGCCCTCCAAGGCAAAGGGTTGGAGCTTTCATAATTCATTTTTCCTTGTCTCACTAAGCTTCCTATTCTCTCCCACTTTCTCTCTCTAAACCTTATTCCTTACGCCTAACATATGTGCTTATGATGTGTTTGTGATAAACCAAGATGCTACAGACATTAACAATCTTTAATGTCGAAAATCTGTTCCTTATCAGTCATTTTTCAAAATTAAATTGTGCCACGTCTTTCCCCAAAATTTTCCAAATGATTTAAATCAATCAGGATCCAAAATATCAATTGGTTTGAAATTTTTTATCGGGGGAGAGATCGTGATTTAAATCTCAAATTGGTTTTAAAAGGGTGATTGTTTCTAAAGCACTCCTACCTTCATGTGCCAAACGATTTTGAAATACATAATGCACATGATTGTGGAGGAGCATTTAACCAAAAACCAGAAGAGAATTTAAACCAGGCATATTTTCTCCCATGTTTTCTAAACCTATTTAAATCACTTGGGATCCAAAATCTCAAAGGATTTGATATTTTTGATCGGGGGAGAAAATATGATTTAAATATGAAATCTGATAAATGATGATCGATTTGATTCAAAAGTGCATACTGCTCTCCCATATGTGCTAAACGCTTTCGAATATCAAAGCACATATTGAGGGGGAGCATTTCAAAAATAAAATAAACTTTCAAGGTACAAAGATTTCTATGTTTCAACATAAAGTACCTTGATTGATTATCTAATGGTTTCTTAATGGCTTTTGTGTGGATGTACTTCAAAAGAACTCTTTCCTCTATGGGATAAAATGATTTCAAATATCCTACGCACATATTGAAGGGGAGAATTTACCAAGAAAATCAAATGGCTTTTTCCACGGAAATTGTGATCAAGAAATTATTTCTATGAACTCTTGCCTCCATGTGCTAAACAATTTCAAATCATATGCACATGTTGAGGGGGAGCATTTGTAAATGATCAAAACAATCAAGGTACAAAATGCTTTGATATTATATCACAAGTACCTTGATTGATTTTCCAAATGATTTTTCAATTGGTTTCATGAAGGAAAGAACAATACCAAAAGACCGACCAATTTACTTTATGCATGGAGATATAAGGATGGTTAGGTTAGGTATTCGTTCCCACGATCCCGCCAGAGCCGGAGGGATCTACCCAGGGACAATCCACTAGATACTATAGAGTCCTTAGGTATGATGAAAAAAGGAGAAAAATGAGAATACGGGAAGAGTGCGGACTGAGACAGAGCTAGTACTGGAATAAACCCAACAAGGTGCTAGTTATAAAGTATCGGTAAGCACTGAAGGGGTTGAAGAATGAAAAAGAAATGATTGTGAAAAGGGTGAAAAGAAATAGCCCTCCAACAATTCAACCTTAGGGCAGAAACCGGGTTCAATACATATGCTACTGGTGTTTACTAAGGTAACACTGGTATTGAAGACAAGGCGTCATGGACCCAGTGACGCACTGCCACTAAACTTCCCAAGCTACTCAAGTTCCTCTTAAAAGGGCTTGTTTCATTCTCACGGGGAACCCACATAATCTATCGACTTTCTCTTAAAGATTGTTGATATTGAAGAAGGAGACCCTCTCCCTAGTCTCCGGCATAGGAACCAAAAATGCACAATTGAGTCTAGAGCCAAGAGATCATCCACAATATCTCATTAGGACACAAAATTAATGAAGACTTGCTGTTTCACACAATGTGGAAAGTAAGAATATATTAAGAGTCCTAATCATTATCCTTGTGGTATTGCCAGAACATCCAAGTGATACGTAAAAGTATTCACGATGAAGATGGAAATCCTTATAGAGCCAACATCAAACAAGCTCTTGGTGGGTGACATGTGAGATCTTTTCAAAAGAATCAAGCTTGTGACAACTGGATAGAAACGATGAGGCGATTCACTCGTGAATCAACCTTAGTCCAGGAAATGAATTGACAAATACTTTTGGAAAAACCGTTCGATGTGCAAATCTTCTTTTCTCTAGCACATCAAATGTGTATTCATATTTCAAACACAAAAATTATCTCTGATTGAAAAAATACTTTTGGAAAAACCGTTTGATGTGCGAATCTCTTCTTTTCTCTAGCACATCGAATGTGTACTCTTTTCAAATACAAAAAGTATTTTAAATTGAAAGTTGATCTTTCTCATAAAACCTTCGTTGTATTGCAAAATTCTTTCTTCCAAGCAATACGCGATTGTTTTCAAATCAATTTTTCATCAATCAGTGAATCTCAATTCGCTGGCTCACTCACTCCATGTTGTCTTCTTTGAGACGTTCCGGTTTGAGAACAGCTAGAACAGCTGCGAAACCCTGTCAAGGAGATTCTTTGTAAATATACCTGATCACAGGCAGTACTTGTACTGATCAACGGGGAACCGTGGGCCGTGTACCTCAATTCAACGAAAGTGATCAAAGATACTTTCGTATGTTTTATTGCTAACTATTGTTTGCAGGTACATTTGGATGGTTGCAGCTGATCAGAATTGAGAAGTCAATCCGAAGCCGCATGCTCATAGCATCCACACTTAATTGAAGAAATTATGACTAGTGCATATCTCCATAACCTGGCTCTGATATTTTTATACTATGCTTCTGCTACGCTGCTGCAAATATCATGAACCAGTAAAGCTTCCGCTACTCTGATGGAAAGATGTCATGATTCAAAAGTGTGAGCATGTCGGTCCAAAAGTCACAACATTACATGAAGGCAACACAACAACGAGTGATCCAGACATTTGATATGGCTGATGATCTCAAATAAAGCTCGAAGATCATCAAGATGTGGATCAGTTAAAGGCCTCCACTGAAAGTATAAAATCTTCTGGCTATGAAGAGTCACTGCTAAAGCACAAAGATTGCGGAACTTGAAGAATTGAAGTCTACGAGCTCAGAACTAACGACAAAGATAGAATGCTAGGATGCAAAATGTATTTCATGGGGTGACATCCCATAAGGGGAGATTGTTAGGAATTGGAAATTCCATGTGAAAGTGTCGGTCACCCCAATAATGGAATAGCATATGTTAGCTCGTAGACTTGTCGTTGTTTACGTTATTTAGTAGTTAATTAGTTAGTCAGTAGCGTAGAATAGTTTAGAGTAACACCGTGGAGGAAGGACGGGTCTTTACCCACTGTATACCTGATCCACAGGCCGTCAGGAGGTCGTTTAGTTTGTAACTATAAATACCTTTCCCACTAAGGGAAGGGTGGAGCTTTCTCATTAATCTAACCTTACATTTGTTTGTTTATCTCTCTAGAAAACACCCTCTCCTCTCTTCATCTCTCTAAAATGGCATTCTTGTTTAATCATCTACCTAGACCACCTGAATCATCTAAACAACATAAAATATACGATCCTACAGGACCAATACATAATTCACAAGGTAAAGTGATTTTGTTCACTGGCGTGGTGGTTTAGGAGCTTTGCAGGAACTCATTAGGAATTTGACTTGATCTTCAAGTTCGAGCATCTTACGATTGGAAGGTTGGGAGTCAATGGGAGGCAAGGATATTGCCTTTACGGTTTTGGGCAACTCACGGGGGTCATTCCAACATTCCTTGTCATAGAGGGAAAGGTCCTCTATTGTACCCCACGACTCTTACGCGGTAAGTTCACTAAGCTTACCACTGGATGCTTGGTCAATGGCTTGCCTCGTGGAGATATTGACATGATCGTAAAAGATTTGGACTTGAAGCCAAAGATCATTGCCTGATGAGGGACTTTGTGGAGTAAGTCCTTGAATCGAGTCCACGCCTCATAAAGGGTTTCTCCTTGACGTTTTTGGAACATCAAGATGTCATTCCTTAGCTTGGTAGTTCTCCTTGGTGGAAAAAATTGGGCGAGAAAACGGGTGGTGAGATCATTCCAACTTGAGATGGATCCTGCGGGAAGTCACTCAAGCTAACTACTAGCTTGGTCTCGTAGAGAGAATTGGAAGAGACGCAAGCGCATGGTCTCCAGTGTGGTAGAATCAAGGCCAATGGAGTCAACGATTTTTAGGAAATCCTTGAGATGATGATTAGGATTTTCGGAACGAAGTCCATGGAATGCACATCCGTTTTGCACCAACCGAATGGTGTCGGATCACAGGGACATAGTTTGAGCTTGAAGTGGGAGCTCAATGGTGTTCTTATAGCCTTGATGGCTCGGTCTAGAGTATTCACCAAGAGTACGGCCTCTTGGCGGGCCGAGTGGTGGTTGATTGAGTGGAAGTGGTTGGTGTGGTGGATTTAGTGGATCGTTTTTGGGTGGGTTATCACCTTCGATGATGAAAAGTGATGAGGCTACGAAGAAAAACACGAAGAAAAAGATAGACTACAAGGAAGCTAATAAAAAAGAGAAAAAAGCTCACTTGATAGGAATCAAGCGAGTAGACCTAAACGAGATAGAAATCTAACTAGTTATTCTATTGCCCGGCAGCGGTGCCAAAAACTTGATACATGGGCTACGGGGTCGAAAAAAATTCCTTTTCTATGAGAAAGTTTTATAACCCTCTAGGCACTGTACCTAATCGTTGTAGTGTAGTATGGGGTAAGCCCAGGGGGTTGATTCGTTCTCTGGGGGAATAGAGATGCTAGAAAGAGATGTATGACGAGAATGTAAGGTTAAGGGAGATTCCTTTTAGTCTTTTTTATTTATTTATTAGAAAGCAAGTAAATATCTCGGGGTATAGGAGTGGGGGGTGGTACTTCTACCAATTTTAACTACTATTAATTAAAACTAGTTAACTACTTGAACTAAAGATAGATTATGCTAATGTAGGTGTACTCTTATGATGATTAAAAATGTACTTAGATGTTCTTACTCCCTAGCTATATCTTATTGGTCGGTTGAATTGTCACATCATCATCTTAATTGGTGCGTTGTATTCCGTTTGGTCATAGGGGTGCCTAATTCCCTAGTTCTATGAATCGTAACTCTCCTCTAGATTATCCGGGATCACCAAGTACCTAAGCATCTCCCCCGAATACTCTACTATCAACAAGCTACAACTCACGCAATAAACACAACGATGGACTAGGTGCACTTCTAAGCTTTTTGCTACTTAGGACGTTTAAGCTCGCAACAATTAAAGAAGAAGTCAGTTTTCCTTACTCTAGCGTCTACCAATTATAACAATAGACAACCTAACAATAATTAACAACTAGGTTTCATAGATCTAAGCAAACATAAGGATAATTTAGCTACTCATGGTAAACAAGCAAGCATACACACATACAATTAAATATGGGGTAGACATAATGATAATATAGATTAACAAACTTATCTTATGATGTAAAGACGGGTATGGAACCCTAAAATACTGTCCAAGTCATACTACAACTGAATTAGGGTTTGCTCTCTAAAGTTCTACCTCTCTAAATGCAGAAAAATCAAATTCTATATATAGATTTACAAATACGAGGGCGTCACCTTTTGCTAGTGACGCCGTCAGGTGGCCGTCATTAGGGTTTCGTTTGGGCCAAATCATCGTTGGGACGACGTTAGTTGATAAGTGTGACACCATCAGTCTTCATGAGGGACGTCGTCTGAGATTGGTTCTTGGGCGTCTGGTGTGGAAAATAAGGGAGATTGCTTCCAGAGTTAAGGCGTGACGTCGTCAGTCTTTAGAACCAAAAATTCACATGAGCTGTCGCGTGTAATTTGATCAAAATCTTATATAGGGACGGCGTCGCCCTTTGATTGGGACGCCATCAGGCTTGAAAATCTGCTTGAGTCTTAACTTTGTCATTTTCTTCAAGTTTTTGCTCCTTTTCGTCCAAATATGCTTCATTCCAACATTTTGCTTCCAAAAGACCTAAAATGTGAAAAGGAACGATTTTAAGTAGTAACGGATATAAAATGTATCGATTTAGGGCTTAAATGACCCCCAAAAATGTATGTTTTAAATCCTTATCAAAATCATACCTTGGTCCAATGCTAAGATGTGTCAAATCACTTCAGGTAAATTACATTATAAGAGAAGCGCATGGGGGTGGGTGTGGAATGCATTGAATAAAAGCTGATAAGACAAGGATATTATTGACCTACCATGCACCGAGATGCAAGATAAGAAATTTAGAAATGTGACTCATGCCAGATACATGCTCTGGTACCGAAGCTACCAAAAATCGTATTGACATCAATCATGGCACCACGACCATTCTACCAATGGGGAATGGATGTGTTAGGTCCTCTCCCTGAAGCACCCGGAAAGGTTAAATACATCATGTGGCCATCGATTAATTCACAAAGTGGATGGAAACCAAGCCTCTAGCACAGACGACTAGAAAAGAAGTCAAAAATTTTGTATGGGAGAACATCATATGTATATTCGGATAACCAGGGATCATCAATGGCACCAACTTCATTTACGATCCATTTAAGAGTTGGTGGAGAAGCTGAATATTAAACAAATGAACATCGTTGTAGCTCACCCCACAGGCCAGCTGTCTGGTCGAAAGAGAAAATAAAAGTCTGATGAAGAGCTTGAAATCCAGGTTAGGAAGAGAAAGATTAGGATGGGTTGATGAGCTACTGAATGTTTTATGGGCCCATCAAACTTCATTGAAGACCAACAACGAAGAAACTCTGTTCAGCCTAACCTATGGAAGCGAGGCAGTTATTCTGGTTGAGATTGGAATGCCAGCTTTCCGAACTATGATGATCAAGGAAAATAGAAACGATGAGGAGATACGTATGAATTTAGATCTACTACAAGAAAGGAGATAGGCATCCGCTATATAGGAAGTAAGATACAAAAAGAAAGTTGAATAGTACTACAACCAAAAGGTTCGCCCTGCAACATTCAGAGTAGGAGATTTTGTTTACCGAAGGAATGAAGCTAGCAGAGTGGAGAACTTACGAAAGCTAGGCCCTAAGTGGGAAGGTCCCTACCGGGTCACTACATTCCTAAAAGTTGTCACGGTGGATAGATGTTTTTAGCCTTGCGGCACTACATTCCTAACGGTAAAAATTCTTCACGGTGGACGAATGATTTAACGCCTCGTGGCACTAAATTCCTAATAGTACAAAAGTCGTCACGGTGGATGGATGATTTAATGCCTCGCGGCACCGCGTTCCTAGCTCTTCAAACATTTTGAACAAAGCTTCACAAATAGGTCGGGATGAAAATATGATTCAAGAAATCGTATCAGTAGTCTTCTCAACAATAGCAGTCTGGGCACTCGGACCTTCAATACTAGGACCTTCGACGTTTTCAGCAAAGGATGATTCAACATGATCAGCTTTCGGTTTTGGCGGAGCAGGATCCGGGAAGATTTTCATGATGTCACTAAATGGAAAATAATACATCGTACGGATATTTTTATTTAAGGGTACTCCATGGTAAAAAGCTTGTCATACAATGCTTGGTACTTCTTATCCGCTTGCAAATCTAAGTCATCGGTGTCAGCCAGAATCTTACCTAAGTCTTCCTCTGAACGGTCAACACTGACGCCTCCCAACCAACCGAAATCAAGAGAGGCTGAAGGGAACAGACAAGGCTTTTTTATACTCATGACTACCCAAGAGTCGACTTATAACTATAGGCACCAACTCCTTAACAACATTAAATCTATCCATTTAAGTTTGACCCAACTTAATAGCCAAGTCTTCCCTCTCTTTCCTTAGAGTGATGTTATCATCCTCTTCAGCAGCAAGCGAAGCACCTTTCTTGTGCACATCTTCTTCCAGCTATTTTGATGCGTGAGTTCGAGGTCGAAAGACTTCTTTTTCAACGAGCAAGCTTTACAACCCACTAGGCAGTGTACCTAATCGTTGCAGTGTAGTATGGGTAAGCCCAGGTGGTTGATCATTCTCTAGGGGAATAGAGATGCTAGTAGAGATGTATGACGAAAATGTGAGGTTGAGGGTGATTCTTTTTTATCTTTTTTATATTTTTTAGGAAAACAAGTAAAATCTTGGGGTTTGAAGAGTGGGGGTGGTAATTCTACCAATTTAAACTACTTAACAATTAAAATTAAAAACTAATTAACTAATGAAAAGGGAAAAGCTATGGATTGTATGAATGTGTTTCTTATGATAATTAAAAACGTGTTTACTTAGATTTTCTTACTCCCTAGTTATCTCTTATTGGTCGGTTGAATTGTCACATCCTCATTTTAATTGGTACGTTGTATTTCGTGTTAGTCATAGGGGTGCTTAATTCCCTAGTTCTATGAATCGTAACTCTCCTCAAGACTATCCGGGATCGCCAAGTACCAAAGTATCTCCCCCGAATACTCTATTATCCTAAAGCTACAATTCACGCAATAAACACAACGATGGCCTAAGTGCACTCTCAAGGTTTTTACTATTTAGGACGTTCAAGCTCGCAACAATTAAAGAAGAAGCCAGTTTTCCTTACTCTAGCGTCTACCAATTAAAACAAGAGACAACCTAACAATAATCAATAACTAGGTTTCATTCGATCTAAGCAAACACTAGATTAATTTAGCTACGCATGATAAATAAGCAAGAACATAAACAAACAATTGAACATAGATCAAACATGGTGATATATTGGATAAACAAACTTATCTTTAAGTGTAAAGAAGGGTTTGGAACCCTAAAATACTGCCCAAGTCGGACTATTAACAAACTAGGGTTTGCTCTCCAAAATACTACTCTAAAATACATAAAATTCAAAGTCTATATATAGATTTACACTAGCGAAGGCGTCGCTGATGTGCTCACCGTGTGCAAGTTTTAAAAATTTATAAACAGGAATTATCCGGCAATTACTATAAACACATACGAGCAAGTATACTCGTTCGCGATAGCAAAGGTGGGTAAGTCGAGATCGTCCCAAGAGATTTGCGTTTTAATTTGTTTTAAAAATATTCGTAACAAGAAAGCTTGTCAAGGCTTCCTCAAAATTATGGTTTAGTGAAAATCAATATTAAGAAACATATACTTGTGTGAAGTCTATAGGCAATCATAGAAAGTGTTCATGAAGGCTTGGTGTAAACTCTTGATGTGATGCACAAATCATAAGCAAATGATTTCCAACCCATGGTTTATGTTTTGTAAAATAAATTTAAGAAAAATAACATGTAGGTAATCCTTTCGGTCCTTATCCTAAAGATTATCCTTTAGAAAATCCATTTGTTTGTAAAAGGTTCTTATTAAACTTGTTCCTACGAATCTTTCGACCTTTCGTGATGAAAATGTTTCTAGTCTTGTTTTAATAAGTATACATGGTGAGTGTCAATCACCATATCCCCATACTAGTTTGTCACTTAACTTTTTGGAATAAAATAGAAGAGAAATCCTTTCGGTCCTTTTTCTTAAACATGTTTTACCGACAAATAAAACAAGACTAGTAGTTTTCCAACAAACTCATTTAAACAAGATCATTTACATGCATCACATATAAGAACACTAATATGATTTCCTACATACTTACACACAAGTATATTCAAGAATTACTCCAGGACAATCATAACAAAACACAAGTAGTAACAAGGTAATTCAAATAATTCAAGAGAATAGAAATTCATAACAAGTTCCATAGAATACCTAAGCTTTTGGATTACAAGAATTAGATATCGTGGAATATAGCAACCACACGCCTCCAATCGTTTAGCCTAACCGTACAACTCCGAATGATAAAACAATGGATGAGAATTCGTCTCTCCACCCTCCTGGACGTTTTACAGCAGTAACAAGACTTTTGGGATGAATAATAAGGGTTGGTAATAGCTTTGGTGTAAACTATTACACTTTTGGTTGTGTCACACTAGACTACTAGGTCTAGGTTCATTTTATAGCTAAAAACCCTTAACTATCAGGCTAAAAACGTCCCTTACAAGTTATTAACTAGAAATGATCAGCCTCTAATGATTAATGAAAGTTAAGGCAACATTAAATGACAAAAGGTGTAACTCCAGGGTTCGCAGCCGGATCGGTTGCGACGCAGCCAATCCGGTTTCGTTTTGACCATTAGCCCAGCCGAATCGGTTGCGGGCTCCAACCGATCGGTTGGGAGTCTCTCATACACCCAATTTTGACTTCTGTTGACTTTTCTTGATTCGTGCCTTTTTCTTTGCTTTCGTTGCTGATTTTCAAGATGAAACTTGATCTTTAATTATTGTAGACACATAGGAATCATTGCGCTTCCTAATCATTGAGTCCAAGAGCTTCCATACTTGACTTCCTTCCTCGGGAATTGTCCAAATGTGCATGAAATCTTCATTTCTTCATCTTTTGCGATACTTGGCCACATTCACATACAAATATGCATCTTTTGCACTTTTGTAACAGTTATGAGTAATCATAGCCGATTATCATACACAAAACCAACAATAACGCTACTAAAAACATACTCATTTTGAGCGTTATCAGTCGCCTTTTGATGGTGACGCCGTCATTAGGGTTTCGTTAAGGACAAGTCATCGTTGGGACGACGTCATGTGAGAAAGTATGATGCTGTCAGGCTTCATTATAGACGTCATCTTGGAATGGACCTTGGTCGTTTGATGAAAAGTAAGGGCGACACCCTTCTGGATTTAGGCGTGACACCGTCATGTGTTAGAACTAAAATATGACCTAAGCCGTCGCTTGAGACTTTTTAGAAAACCTTGTGAGCGACAGCGTCGTCCTATGATTTAGGACGCCGTCAAGTGTGAAAAACAGCCTTGAAATCTTGACTTTGTCGTTTTCTTCATGTTTTCGCTCCTGTTGGTCCAAATATGCTTGATTCCAGCAATTTGCTTCCAAAAGACCTAAAATGTGACAAGGAACGATTTTAAGAAGTAATGGATATAAAATGCAACAATTTAGGGCTTAAATGACCCCCTAAAAACATATGTTTTAAATCCTTATCAAATATCCCTACACTTGGAATTTGCTTGTCCTCAAGCAAATGTGCTTTTGGCCAATCAATTTATGAGTTAAGGGTCATTTAGCATTAGTTTAGAATAGTCTAAAACAAGTACAAGCGCCACAATAGTCAAAACAAGCACGAAAATTATACACTAGCACCTCACAAATGGTGTTTGGATTCTCCCATGTCTTGGGTTTATATGAAATATAATATGTAAGGAAATGGAAGATAAACACTCACTACCCATCATAGTACATAGATTACCATAGGCTTGAGAATAGATCAAACCTCCACCGCTTTGGCGTAAGCACCTAGGAATAACTATCTAAGAGGTCTTTACAAAGGGTTATAATGTTAGGCTTCGGGTAGGGAAATAAATGATTTTGTTGGATATGGGGATATTTAGTGGTGGCAAGTCAAAAATCTTAAGTTATATGCATGTCAAACGCGGCGTTGCTAAGCCAAGACTCGACTCTCTAACACTAAATAACAACTTGAAACAAACATAGACTTAAAGCACAAAACTTAAGGATAGATGTAGGATGGTAGCCCGTATGTTTTTCTCTTTTTTTTACTTATCTCTTTTCTTTTTTTCAAACCTTTTTACTCTATCATCCTCAACGATAACATCTAAATAAAAGGATTTATAAGAGGATCCCTACACTTGGGTTTTTATTTCACTAACACTAATAGACCCGAATTGAAAAGATCAGAACAATTGGAGTACTTAATTACGTAGACAAAGGGAAATTGAATTTAACGTTCCTTCCCGTTACTTCATAAAATACTACTTTAACCCATGAGTCCCAATCGGCCCAAAACTGTGTACAAAGGCCGCCACCAATTGTTGTTGAAAAGTATGAGTTTACTAGATACCACTTGGGGCCGGACGAAAAGTTTTGTAAAATTCGGAAGATCGAGACGAAGGAATATCTCCGCACCGCTACAAATGTTGCTTGGGTCAGACATAATTTGATGAAGGATATGGAGGAAGTTGGCCTTGTTCGAAGGCCACCATAAAGCCCCGTGGCCTTGATTCTAACTTAAAGACTCGTAAATAAAGAAAAGTGCTCTTTCGGGAGACAACCCGAATTATCCCTTTTATTTGTTTTATTTCCATTTCTGTTGGGTTTTATGTTTTTAACCATTTCTGCAGGAAATCGGAGAAAGTTGATGCAACATGCTGAACAGGGACCATATCTATCTATATTTACGGCGTAACCCAATCCTATGGTTACGCCGTAACACATATCTTGCAGCAGTTCTCTCTAGAGCATTACCAAATACGGTGTAATCCCATGCAATGGTTACGCCATAGCTACACTCTTGTAGCATTTTCCAGGTTTTGCAAAAATTACGGCGTAACTCCTTCTAGGAGTTACGATGTAACTATCCTCTCTAACAATTCTTTCTTTTTAAACACAATAACTTTGTATTAGTTTTTAAATGAGCTTTGTGGGTATGTTCCCTGTAAGCCCTCACGAGACTACACTCGTCCACTTGGGACACCAAGTGTTTAAAAGGCTTGTTGCATGCGCTAAATGTAACCGTGATTCCTACAAAACTGAGTTAGGTTTCTTTTCGTCTTTCGTTTTTCTTTTTCTTTTTTTTTAGAATTATGCTTGTTGGTAGTGTGATTTCAGGGATTGAAGTTTGCTCGTGGATGCTTAAAGCGAAGGCACGATTCTTTTCGTGGGCCTTCTTTCTTTTTCGGAGCAAATTTCAGGGAAGTTCTCGCTCTAATTCTACTTTTCTCTTCACCTTTATTTAACGTTTTGTACAAAAGGGACTTTGTACATTTCAAGTGGGGGGGGGGGGGACAGGAGTAGAATTATCTCTTGAACTTTATTTTGCCCTCGTTTTTCTAGTTTATTTTGAAAACTTATGCCATTTTTAAAATTTTGACATGTTTTTCTTAACCTAACTAGATTAGACCTTAGCCGAGCACATTATAATCCTTGATATTATATGGTGAGATTAGCCTTATATGTTTCCAAATTTTTACCTGAAATCCACCAAATTATGAGTGTGCCGGTAGCTTGTAAACTTTAGAACTTGGCCTTTGCATCATTTCGAGACCATAGAAGAGATATGTTGAGTTAGCTTGATGTATTTGGACTTTTCAGTTTAAGAAGGAAATATTATAAGATTATCATCCAAAAAGCCTATCCTTTTGTGTCTATCGATTAGTCACCTCGACTTCTCGACCCCCCCATGTTAAACCCTTTTGTTGCACTCACCTTTAGTGCAAGATACCCCTAGATACACCCATCTGAGCCATTCCTTTCATTTTGTTCACCCAACATATGTTTCGTTACACCCAAACACCTTAGCCTACCCTGTAGTATTTATTTGTGATTGAGAAGTCATTGTTTGCCTAAGTTCAAGGTTCAAGTGGAAAGGTTTAGGAATCACGCTTTCGTCGACGACATATTCTTGAAGATCATTGAAGACCCCAAAATTCTCATATTGTTCATCTCAAGTGGGGGGGTGCTATGTTTAGTTGTTATGTGTAATAAAAAAAAATTGATGAAGTGATCCGAAAAAAAAATAGTTATAGTTATTTTTGATTGTAAAGTGCGAAGTTATAAGCACTATGTTTATGAGCTTATTACAGATTTAGTATCGAGGAGGCCACCTCGGTCACATTTGAAGAATGAAGTTGGTAATGTACCCATCATGACGTCCTCTAATGGCACATCTACCTGGTATATCATGATCCAGTTTCTTTGCATCGAAACTTGAACTTTGGATGAACGGTAAGTGGTGATGATTTGGTTATAGATTTAGACTATTTGCTTGATATTTTTACTTTACACCAATTATATCCCATGTTTATCCTACCCTTTAGTCATGAAGCGTGTCTAGGTGATGCAGCGAGCAATCTTTGGGGTCTTGGCCATGGCTTTGGTCATATATCATTGATTTTGTCCACTTCGCCGTGACATGTTAATAATGACAACTCACCCTTAACCTTTTGTCGTGTCTACCCATATTTCCTTCGAGAATTGTTTTGTCCTTAACTCTAGTGGTGGAGATTTGTGTAACCACCAAGCTTATGATAAAATACATGCTATGACTGTGCGTTGAGTGATCACCCCGAAATTGACACTTAGAATAGTTGAGAGATTTGAGTGTTTGTTCCCATTTCATGAGGTGTTCGGCTTTGTTTTATTATAGCATAAGGGATTTGTAAACTTATATTTTCCAGGTAATGGGAGATATCTTTTTAGGAATATATCTAATAAGTTCTACTTGAGGGCAAGTAGAGTTCAAGTGAGGGGATATTTGATAACATCAAATAGTCCTGAATATTTAGTGTCAATTTCCCCCGATAATGCTCGATTTTATATCATTTATATGGATTTACGCTTGTTTTCCTCTATATTTCACTTTCAAGTAATTTACGAACATTGGAGCTAATGAGACGCGGATTTCGAGAGTTTATTGAAGATATATGATAGTATGCCCATTTTTGAAGTAATTACGGCGTAACTCTTCTCTCACATTACGCCGTAATAGAAGCGTGACTCAGAAAACCATCTCAACTGAAGATTACGGCGTAACTCCATCTTAGGATTATGCCGTAACTAATTAGGTCAAATGATGTTCTACGCCGCAGCAAGCTACGCCATAACTCTTTCCATAATTATGGCGTAATCATGATTTATTGAAGATACGACGTAACTCATTTCATGTGTTACGCCGTAACCAGCTTTTCCAGAGCAAAATACGAAGATATTGATGTTACGGCGTAACTATCATCTTAAGTTACGCCGTAACCAGATATGGCCTATAAATACCGCCCAAAATTCTGCATTTCTCATCATTCACTCCACACACAAAAGCAGAGAACGTGGGTAGGAGGGTGAAGGCAGGTCTTGAGGAGAATACGGAGCCATCTCCAAGGGAGAAATCACTCCCTAACGATAAGCATTAGCAATTTATCGTTTATTTTACTTTCAATTCATGTATTTCATTATGTCAAATGTTGAATCAATTTTTTCAGTTAATATGAGCGGCTAAGCACCTCTGGTGCTAGCCTAGTTATGATTCCTTAATTGTTTTGTTTATGTTTACATTGCTTCCGTATAATTGTTTCTAGTGTATGCATGCATAGTTTGTTGGTAGCTACCCTTGTTTCGGTAATTTGGAATGGCGGTAGTGTCTAGTTGCTTAGGAGATATGACCAATTGACCCTAAGTAGGTAGACTGAGTGGGAAGGGTAAAAATTGACCAACTGACGACCCTTCTTCGCTTGTGCGATTTGACCAACTAATCACCTACCATTTGGATGAACTTAAGAAGTTAGGGATGAGTGTTTAAGATGCTAGCGCCCGGGCACGCATTGTTATGAATCCATGTAGCGAAACTTAATGACTTGGCTTAGGGGACTAAAAACAACTGGACTTTCAAGGGTAGTAGCTTGATCTCCGGTGGAAGCCTTTGCTGATAGGTTAGGACGAACTAACCAAATGTTGTCCTAGCGACTTAAACCCCCACTTGAAGCAATTGGAAGTAATTAAATGTGAACTTAATAAGATAGGATGAGTAACTAGGTTAGCACACTTCTCCTCTATTGATCACAACCCTTGCCTTTATCTACTTTCCTTTATTTTCTTTCTTTATTAGTTTATTAATCATTTCAATCTTAAAACCAATTAAAATCTGTGACATCTAGACTTAATTAGAATCCGCTCACATAGCTCTTGGGACGACCTCGGTTTTACCGATTACTACAGTACACACGATCGGGTACACTGTCCGTTAGTGCATAAGGGTAGACCATAGGTATAACAAGACACTTATAAATATTAAAACCTGGTCAGTAAAACCTGCATCAAGTTTTTGGCGCCGCTGTCTGGGAGTTATAGTAGGATTTTCGTTAAGTCTTTTATTTTTGTTTTGTTTTAAATTTTCTCAATTTCTCACGATTTCTTTTCAAGTTTCAGGTACCATGAAAATTGTTAACATCGATGACCTCGCTCTTGAGGAATACTTGCGGTTGACAAGAGAAGGAAAATGGTCGGGGCTCATAAGGCCGGCTATTTGATCTAATGTCCGTTTCGAGATTAAAGAGCAGTTTATAAGAGAGCTACGTGGTAACCCTTTTTTAGGAAACAGAGATGAAGACGCTTATGAGCACGTTGAGAATGTCATGTACATCGCAAGCCTTTTCAACATACCTGATCTTTCTCATGATGCAGTTATGCTCCGGATTTTTCCCATGACTCTTACCGGAGCTGCTAGAAGATGGATTGAAAGATTGCCCGCCGGGGCAGTTGATACATGGGCTCTACTAAAAAATCACTTCATCCAAATATATTGTCCTCCTTCGAAGATATCTAATCAGCTCATGGAGATCCATAATTTCAAACAAGATGAAGATGAAACGTTGTATCAAGCTTGGGATAGATACAACGATCTCCTCTACAAGTGTCCGACTCATGACCTGAATAGCCAGAAAAAGGTCAACATCTTTTACAAAGGTATCAACGTGACTACAAGATAGATGCTGGATTATCAAGGACCAATTCCGAGCATGACTCCAACTCTCGCCATTGAAGCCATCCAAAAAATGGCTGATCATTCCCAAAAGTGGCACGATGGAGGAAGCAAGAGAAACCTAGGCGGAAGTCTTGATGGAATAACCGCCATCACTAACAAACTCGAAAATCTTGGTCGGGACATGCTCAAGCTCAGGGAATGTGTTCATGCTATCCAAGTTGGTTGTGAAAGCTGTGGGGGGGACATCTCACCAAAAATTGTCCTCACATTGATGAAGATAGCACAGCTGAAGAAGCTAAATATGGAGAAAATCGGCCGTTTTATGGGGATAATCGGAATAGTAATGGCTATCGTGGAGGACCTCCCGGAAATTATAACCGTGGGCCTTATGGAGAAAGAAAGCCCAGCATTGAAGAAACCATTAAAAATTTTCTGGAAGCCTCAGCCCAAAGACAAAAAGAACAAGATGAATGGCTAAAAGATTTCCAGGAAAACACAAATAGAAGCCTCTCTAATCACGACACAACCTTAAAAAACCTAGAGAAAATGGTGGAAAAGCTTAGTGAAAAGGTAAAGAAAAATAACACTATACCGGAAGGAACAAAACCTATGGTGGTGTGAAAGGCCATTTTTTCTGATGTAGATGTAAAGTTACTAGTTGATAATCTTCATTCTTCCACAAACAATTCGGGTACTACTGAAAATGCGGGCGACTGTGTGTAGTTACGCCGTAACACTTCTGATGAGTTACGGCATAACCAAGGGTTAGAAAGCGATCGTAGCATAATAGAGGAGAAAGATACTGATGTTAATGACAGAAGTGAGTTATGCCATAACCAAACATCAGAGTTACTGCGAAACTGGGATACATGGTCTGAAAAATTTCTCGATTTGGATGAATCAAGGACGCATGTTATTAACGGATGGTCCAGTGATACAAACCTGTGCCCCCAATCCCCATCCAAAAGGAAGAATCATTGGTGCAAATCAATGTCAATTGATAATGGAAAATGGTATGGTCTATGGGCCTCGTGCAACCCTCGTAATGAAATTTGCGATGGAGGGATCAATAAGGAAAGGGTTAAAGATAACAGATATATGTGGTCTGCACTTAACGACGAGGAAAGTTTTGTTAAATTCTCAATCGATGAAGAGGAGGAACCACCTATTAAACACTGCTGCAATCCCATAATGATCACGAAAGACGAGTCCACACGAGCATGGCCTACATGCAATCCTTTCCGTGAATATTGCAACGGGGGTGGTAATATAAAGGACGAAGAATGGATATGCCCTCATGAATTAGAAAGACACAACGTTAAGTTCGGGGATCTATCCTTTAGTGATTGGTATTTGGTAAGATTCGGGGATGCGATCACTAATACAGGTTTACTAAGGAAACTAAAGCTCGATTATGAAAAACATATTCTCCAGAAAGAGTCCATAAACGATGATATCTACTGCAAGGAGGATCCCTCGAGCGACACCAATGACAAAGTAGCTCGAACTCATTGGTGTGAGAAGATAAAAACCCCTGGCGAAGTTTTTTGGGCATCTTGCAACCCTTTTGATGATGAATGTAACGGGGGAAGCAGCATAGAGAGAGTTGGGGAAAATGAATTCTTTTGGACCTCAACCAATGATGCGGAAAGGACGGAATTACCTTAGCTAGACAATTTAGGATTCGACAATTGGGTCAAAATCAAATATGGAAAGGTAGATGCATTGACTAAAGAGAAAATCTGAAAAGGATGTATGATTAAAGAAGACCCGAGCTAAGAAGTTCCTAATGACATAAGTGAAGTGACGCATGAAGAAATCAAAGATTAGACGGGAAATGAGAAAGAAGAATACAAACGGGTGCTTGTGGAAGATTTACTCGACGATAAATGGTTTAAAGGTACTGAGTCTGAAGATGATGATATAGAGGGGATTTTGGATTACCTTGAACTACAAGGTGAAGATGGGTTTACTGACCCCGATGATGAAGCATATGAGCAAAGAATGTGCAAACTTCTTGGCATTCCATATAAGAGGCCGCCACCAATTGTTGCTAAAAAGTATGAGTTTACTAGATACCATTTGGGGCCGGACGAAAAGTTTTGTAAAATTTGAAAGATCGAGGCGAAGGAATATCTCCACACCGCTACAAATGTTTCTTGGGTCAGACATAATTTGATGAAGGATATGGAGGAAGTTGGCCTTGTTCGAAGGCCACCATAAAGCCCCGTGGCATTGAGTCTAACTTAAAGACTCGTAAAAAAAAGTGCTCTTTCGAGAGACAACCCGAATTATCCCTTTTATTTGTTTTATTTCCATTTCTGTTGGGTTTTGTATTTTTAACCATTTTTGCAGGAAATCGGAGAAAGTTGCTGCAACATGCTGAACAGGGAACTGATCTATCCATAGTTACGGCGTAACTCAATCCTATGGTTACGCCGTAACACATCTCTTGCAACAGTTATCTCCATAGCATTACCAATTACGGCGTAATCCCATGCAATGGTTACGCCATAGCTACACTCCTGTAGCATTTGCCAGGTTTTGCAATAATTACGGCGTAACTCCTTCTAGGAGTTACGACGTAACTATCCTCTGTAATAATTCTTTTTTTTTAAACACAATAACCTTGTATTAGTTTTTAAATGAACTTTGTGGGTATGTTCCCTGTAAGCCCTCACGAGACTACACTCGTCCACTTGGGACACCAAGTGGTTAAAAAGGCTTGTTGCATGCGCTAAATGCAACCGTGATTCATATGAAAATGAGTTAGGTTTCTTTTCATCTTTCATTTTTCTTTTTTCTTTTTTTTAGAATTATGCTTGTTGGTAGTGTGATTTCAGGGATTGAAGTTTGCTCGTGGATGCTTAAAGCGAAGGCACGATTCTTTTCGTGGGCCTTCTTTCTTTTTCTGAGCAAATTTCAGGGAATTTCTCGCTCTAATTCTACTTTTCTCTTCACCTTTATTTAACGTTTTGTACAAAAGGGACTTTGTACATTTCAAGTGGGGGGGACGGGAGTATAATTATCTCTTGAACTTTATTTTGCCCTCATTTTTCTAGTTTATTTTGAAAACTTATGCCATTTTTAAAATTTTGACATGTTTTTTCTTAACCTAACTAGATTAGACCTTAGCCGAGCACATTATAATCCTTGATATTATATGGTGAGATTAGCCTTATCTGTTTCCAAATTTTTACCTAAAATCCACCAAATTATGAGTGTGCCAGTAGCTTGTAAAATTTAGAACTTGGCCTTTGCATCATTTCGAGACCATAGACGAGGTATGTTGAGTTAGCTTGATGTATTTGGACTTTTCAGTTTAAGAAGGAAATATTATAAGATTATCATCCAAAAAGCCTATCCTTTTGTGTCTATCAATTAGTCACCTCGACTTCTCGACCCCCCATGTTAAACCCTTTTGTTGCACTCACCTTTAGTGCAAGATACCCCTAAATACACCCATCTGAGCCATTCCTTTTATTTTGTTCACCCAACATATTGTTTCGTTACACCCATACACCTTAGCCTACCCTGTAGTCTTTATTTGTGATTGGGAAGTCATTGTTTGCCTAAGTTCAAGGTTCAAGTGGAAAGGTTTAGGAATCACACTTTCGTCGACGACATATTCTTGACGATCATTAAAGACCCCCAAATTCTCATATTGTTCATTGATGTGCTACATGTGTACAAGTTTTAAATTTATAAAAGATGAATTACCAATATTACCAATAACACATATGAGCAAGTATACTCGTCCGTTATAGCAAGATTATGAAGGTAAGTCGAGATCGTTCGTAGGGATTTGAGTGAATCTAAACACAAGTTTGAATCAACAGAGTCTATCTAAAACATATAACAAAGCAAATAGATATAATGAAATTCAGATGATTAAAAACTACACTTGCTTAAACTAGTTTCCTATCATAGATTAATGTGATTATGTTAACCTCTTAACATGTTGGTTATGATAATTAGTTGGAGGACTAATCTATTGTTCTTACAAGTTAAACCTTCGTCAAGATTTTAGTTCATAAAAACAAGCATTACGTTTAACCAATCAATTCAAGATCAATTCAAGTTTCATAAGTCTACATACATAAACTTAAACACAAAAACATCCACTTGTTTCATCAAATTGCTTAAGAAATGGTCAATACAAAAGGTAATCGATCATAGATAAAAGGCTACAATTGATTCTCAACAACTAATCTTACGACCTTTTAGATGTTTCCAACCAATCCAATTTGATAATCAAAAAGTGTTTCTATTACAACTACACCTTAGTTCCTTTGTATAATCAAGAATAATGGGTAAAAACAATCATCCATAGACAAAATGATTATGACTAGTTGAATAACAATAAGTTCTTTCGACCTCTACGATTACTATCAACTAGTAAAACTTGATCAACAAATGTCACTATGAAACTTTAGCACAATTGGATCTTAGAATCAACTTGAAATTGAATTAAAACATGTTAACACAATCACTAACTAATCATATGATAATCAACATCATTTAAGCAAGTGTATTAAGAAACTAGCCACTCATAGCAAACATGAACATAAACTCAGAACTTTGAACATTAGAAAATATGATTAAATGTCTTACAATGCTTGGAATAAGATTACAAATGGTGAAGTAATGATTCCCAAAGTATTGGGGCAGACTTCTTGGTGATTTGGCCTCCAAATGTGGAACTTCTGGAACTCCAAACTTCCCTGGACTTCTAAGGACGAATTTGAGAGCTTAAAGCTTTGTTTGATGAGTAGAGAGATTTGTATTTGAAGTGTGTGTCAAATATGCTCACAAATGGCCTCTATTTATACTAATTCCAAAGCCTACGTAAGGAAGGGACTAGAATACACCAAGAGAAGGACCTAGAATCGTTTTGATGCAAAGGGAAAGCTTAGTGATGAAGATTTGGCAGATGCAGCTTCTCCAACCGGATCGGTTATATGACCAACTGATCCGGTTGGTCTTCTACAAAAGGGCCAACCATTCCGGTTGCGGGTGGCGACCGAACGGTTGGTGATGGCATTTTGGCGTTTCGGGTCATATTCCAACCGATCCGGTTGCACTTGCAACCGATCCGGTTGGATTTCCTGAGTTACGGAAACTTGATCTTTTCTTTCTTTATCTTGTGGAACTTGGTTCTTCAATCACTATGGTCTTCAAAGGTCCTTGAGATACTGATTTATGCCTCACTGAAACGGGAATCTTCCATTTGCTGAACATTTCTTTACTTTCCTTCCGTTTCCTTGCACTTGGTTATAAACACTAGACAAACATCTTTTGATGCGTTTAAGCACTATAATCACGCAAATATAACCAAATAACATATACAAAAGCACACATAACGCTACTAGAAACATGCACAATCTGAGCGTTATCAAATTCCCCCACACTTAAACTTTGCTTGCCCTCAAGCAAATCTAGGAAAAACATCCACTGGTACAAGATCGTGATTATGGAAAATGTGATGCAAATCAACCAAGTATAAATACGAGAGAAGATTCAGCAATTATGCTTTATAAAGGTGAAACATCAAGATGTTTGACAATATCCAATGATTTTCTTGCATGATTAACATTTCAAAACACCCCACGAAAAAGGAACGAAATATAATTCACTCAATCACTCATTTTTAGTGGAGTAACAAGATAAATCACACTCATTGCTCAGTCATGATTAGATTATTACCAATAAGCTTGTACAAGAAACAAAACTCCACCGATGTGGCATGAGCACCAAGTAAAAACATCTAAAGAGGGCTTTTATTCGGGTTATAATGATATGGCTTAGGGTTGAGGGTATGGATAAGGCATGGGAATGTTTATGAAATTGGTGTTAAAATAAAAATAAAATCAAGTCTAATACCCGTGTTGCTAGCTACCAAATATTCCATGAACCAATAAATGATTATAGCTTCAATTTCTTCTTTTCCGCTTCCTACAACTTTTTGCTTTGCCATGATAATTGTTCTTTGATCATAGCACATTGGCTATTATTTTCATACTTTCAACACACATTTTTTTTTGACATAACATAATGCATGGGTCAATCAATCTCACAGGATGTGGTACTCATAATCATTTGAACAATATTCTCTTTCCAGGCGACTAGCAACCAACCGTTTAGACATTGATACGGGTTAGGCTAAGGTTTAAAGTGTAAAATCTTTTTGTATTTTTTGGGTGAAGCAAAAAATGAAAAGGATGGCTCAGAGGATGTAACTAGGGGTATCTAGTGCTAAAAATGAGCACTACAAATGGGTCCATGTGGGTGGTTAACTAACCAATGCGGTTAGCTAATATATCATTAGATGTAAAATGGAAGGCCATTTGGGTTAAATCCTAAGGTGCCTCTTTATCACACGAATTCACTAATATCACACGAATGCGATCTCACTGCGGTCTGGTAATGATTTACAAGTACAAGTTCTAGAATAAATAAAATCACCGGCACACTCATAGCAAAAGATCCAAGCATAAAAGATGTATGCTATTTATGAAATAGGCTCAAATCCTCACAATTTAGTAGAAAAGGGTTATAATATGTGCTAGCAAATTTTTATCGATCCCAGAATGGATTGCAATAGTAATCGGAACACATCTCGAAGTTTCAAATATTACCAGTTTTTTCTAGTGGTTTGATCCAATTATTCTAATAGATAATCCTAAAAGTGTGAAAACAACTAGATCACAAGGGCAAACAAAATTTTAAAATTTAAGCATGAAAACTCTAATTTTTCCTATTCACCCCCCCCCACACTTAAGTTAGACATTGTCCTCAATGTGAAAAACGAGCTTCAAAGCATAGAAATAGGGAAAATAGAGATGAAACCAGATATGTCAACGAGTTTATCAGCTTAAAATTCTTTTCTTCATTCTTAGCGTCCACTGGAGAAATCATTACCTACAAAAAATCTTACAAACAAAAGGTTTTATTAAAAGGTGGCACCCCCTCCCCCCACACTTAAGTTCAACCAAAGTTTTAAACTTTGGGGAGTGACCACAGAAAATCAAATCTGAAACACACGGGTTGCCTCCCGAGAAGCGCTTGTTTTATTACCGAGTCATCAGCCTAACTCGAATCTTCCCGAATTTACTTGGCCACAAGAGCAGCCTTCAACATTTTGAAAAGTTCGGGGATGTACATGAATTCTTCACCAGTAGCTTCAATATCGTCCCAAAGGAATTCAGCAGATGGTTTCCAAGGAACAATTTGTGGGATTCTTCCTGGAAATGGTGCTACAAAGGTGATAGTTTCGAATTCATTTTCACGGGAAACTGTTGCAACTGAAACTTCATTCGTTTGCTCCTTGTCGTAATATAACTTGATTCGGTGCCCATTAACAATGAAACTTCCACCCTCTTTGTCATAGAGTTCGACATACCTGGATGGATATCCACGTTTAATGATATATGGTCCAAACCATTTTGGTTGTAATTTAAGAGATTTGAATTTGAATTTCATGTTAAAAAGCAGAACTTTATCTCCGGCTTTGAATTCTTTTTGAACTCGTAGCTTTTTTGTCACACCCCCAATTTACCTGTTTTGCAGCGGAATGGAATTCCTGGGGATTGACTGTCATAGCATCACAATCACAGTTATATTGAACGACCTAAAGTGTCGTTTGAAAAGAACATCGTTTGATTTAATAAAATAATCAGAGTTTACAAAGTAGGTCCCAAATGAAAATCAACTTGTGCGGAAATAAGTTGTTACAATTCAAACGATGTTTTTAAAGTATGTAAAACCCAAGTGAGACGCGTCGTCACCACGACTCCATGAGGTGTCCAAATGCATGCCATGAAGTGTATGCCTTAGATACCTGAGATAAAACATGCTAAAAAGTGTCAACACAAAGGTTGAGTGAGTTCATAGAGTTTGTGTTGAAATGTAAAGCCTTTCAAAATCGTTTATGCAGCAAAGGCATTGTAAATCGTTGAAATGTAAAGACTATCAAAATCGTTTATGTAGCAAAGGCATTGTAAATCCACTCAGCTCCAAGTCCCGCCCATACAAAACTTGCAACCTGTGTGTTCACAACCCACCGCCAGAATATGTAGAGTTAATGTTCAAGTGCATGATGTCAAATGAATTCACATAATAGTGTATGGCTCAATGTATCAAATCGCGTTATGCAGCAAAGGCATTGTAAATCCACTCAGTTCCAAGTCCCGCCCATACAAAA
Source organism: Chrysanthemum makinoi (assembly GCA_910596185.1). Taxonomy (NCBI): domain Eukaryota; kingdom Viridiplantae; phylum Streptophyta; class Magnoliopsida; order Asterales; family Asteraceae; genus Chrysanthemum; species Chrysanthemum makinoi. The sequence continues at coordinate 187,901,955 of OU343221.1, forward strand.
CTTGCAACCTGTGTGTTCACAACCCACTGCCAAAATGTGTATAGTTTATGTTCAAATGAATATGAGTGTGGTTCAAATCGTTTATGCAGCAAAGGCATTGTAAATCCACTCAGTTCCAAGTCCCGCCCATACAAAACTTGCAACCTGTGTGTTCACAACCCACTGCCAAAATATGTATAGTTTATGTTCAAACAGAAATCGTCAAATGAATATGAGTGTTGTTCAAATCGTTCCAAGACCGTTAGTCCATGAATATACCAAGACCGTTAGACCAATGAATATACCAAGACCGTTAGACCAATGAATATACCAAGACCGTTAGCTCAATGAATATACCAAGACCGTTAGACCAATGAATATACCAAGACCGTTAGACCAATGAATATAATATAGAAATTCTAAGTATGGCAAAATCAGCATTTACTACGCATGACTAAGCATTCACCGCTAAACATATAATTTGCAAATAGTCATGAATGTAATAAAAATAGTCGAGCATGTATCTCCCCCAAAACAGTTATGTAAACAAGTAAAGCAGGGCTATGAAAACTCACGGTAATTCATATAAGTTAAAGTACTTGTGAAAGTAAATGAAAACAGTTTGAGCATGTATCTCCCCCAAAAAATAGTGCAAAACAAGTAAAAGCAGGGGCCATGAAACTCACCTGGTGTGATTGATATGCTAACAAAATGAAGTGCAAGGAAATGAGGCTCGGAAACTATCCGCGACCTAAAATGAATGTTATGACTTGAGTTATGATATGTTGTCGAGAATGCATGATTTGAAAACGTATCACCCAATATGCCACTTGAAAACTAGTTATATAAAAATATTGTTACTTGAATGTGTGACGGTTCCATGTCAAAAATAATTACTTTTGAGCTAATGGTGAAAATGTAGTTAAAACTACGTAACGGTTTTAGTAATTGACAAATCGGTTTACATCGGACTTGACGTAGTATATACATAGGAAAACTAACTCGTTTTAAGGTCCGTTTCCCCCGAAACGTCCGTTTAGGCCCTCAAAAACCTTGATTAAAATCCGACAGCTTACTAACGCTGTGAATAGTGTTTTCAAAGCACGCGTTTTTGACTCAAAGTTCGGTTAACCATAACTCACTCGTTTTAAGTCCGTTTTTCAAGTTCTTTATATCCACGCGAAGGTAATTAAGTGTACTAATATATTTTTAAACTTTGGAGATTTCACAGAAAGTTTGGGGCCACTGTTTGGTCAGTTAAAAATCTGGACTGCATGTACATTTTCCGAAAAATGGTAGTTTTTAAATCGTAATTTGAAAACCACGTATCTTTTTCGTTATAACTCCGTTTTAGTCCGTTCAAAAGGCCACGTTCATAACTAAAAATCTATTTTCTAAAACTTTAATAAAACTTATAAAATGACTAACTTTTCGGAAAAATTATAAATTTCTGACAGCGCTTCATTATTTTAAACTTTACCATTTTTATCTACTTGTTTAACCACAACTTCACCACAAAAGTCCCTTAATCTACTCATCACCAATCCTACTAGTAAAACAACTTCATTTGATCATAACTAAAATAAATATTCATTGTGAGGCTAAAAATATATACAAACTTAAATAAACATATATAAAATTTATGCAATCATTTCCTCCAAAACCACAACTAGACTTTGATGATCCATTTTTCAAACTTCTCATTTTTATAAACTTTTAACTAGTACATACTTGTTATAAAAATTAATAGGACACATATGGGTGATAACATTTGATAAACATGAATAAAAACTACAACTTGAGCAAATATGATCATATGGACTTCATGAAAATGTATGAAAAATATATATATGAAAAGGTAAAAGATAAAGTTTCATGCTTACAAGTGCTTGATGAGGTTTATGATCAAGGATTAATCCTAAACACCCTAGGTTTTTATTTCAAAACCTTAACAAAGAGTGTTACTAGATTGTGTAGAACTTGATTAGGAAATGTTTGATGAATTTTCTCTTGATCTCTTATGGTGGCCGAATGTTTGAGGGGAAGAAGAAGAGAGGAGACAAGACTTACACCTTGAATAATTGTGTTGAATGCATAAAAGATGGAGTGCAAGACTAGTTAAATGAAAGATCTTGAAATCTAGTTGATTCATGTATGTAATAATACATATATATATATCTATTATTATTATTATTATTATGTACATGTATAAATGTAAGTAGAAGTAAAGTTATTTGAGGATAGTAGTAACTTGTAGTATTGTTAAATAAGATTAGTAAGTTGTATACACATTTGAATATTTAAGGTAGCGTTAAATAAAAATAAATTTCACGGGTCAAGATAAAATATATTTAGGTCATAAAAATTATAAAAATACTTTTCTTGCAAAAGTTAAGTGAAATAATAATAATCGTGTAGTTTTTAAGAAAACCGTCGTAATAATATACATCTAACAATTTATATCCAAAATAAATTTAAAACACTGGGTAAACTCAAAATATTGTTTTTATAAATTAAATGTAAGTATAAAAATATATCGGGATAGTTTTTGGAAGTATCTGATTAAATGTTCAAAATAATTAATTACGCGATAGCGTTTATTTAATAAGAAAATAAACGTTTAATGTGAAATGCAAAACCATGCACAAACCGTTATGAAATGATGAATATGGAATATGAGAAATGATCGGAAATTGAGAATTGTGACATTCTTCCCCTGATAGAAGAATCGCGTCCTCGCGATTCAATCGCTGATACTATGGTTCGAACCTCGACAAGGGTTCTAAAAGTTTATGCTCGTGTATGGTCTAAATGATTATGCTTATGCTCATGCATATGAGTTACTCGTCCCACAAGATACGTTCCCGTGCTATTATGAGCAATTCCCGTCCTAAATACATGCTTTCTTATGATTAGGTTCGATGAGACAAGCTTTCCCATTCTCAAGCAAAATTTTTAAAAGACTTTTTGGTAACCGATTTTTGCTTAATCCCACAACTCATCAAACAAGAACTGTCATACGATTAGGCTAAATCGGTTTAGGTAACGACTTGTTTCTAGCTCGATCTTTGCAACTCATCAAACAAGAACTGTCACGCGGATCAAACTGGAAACAAGTGGTTTGAAGAAAATCTTATGAAAATTTGGCTCGACATGAATTGCTTACACATATAAGCCTACTACTCCCTTCATTGCATGATTCTTCCTGAATTAGACATAGGTGATCGGGCTATGTATAATTTAGGAGTAACTATGCAATGCTTGGACTAATCGACTCATATGATGTTTGGTGTTAAGTCAACTGATGTAAAATTGTGATAGGGAATGACAGGGCATCCATGTGACAATCGTTATGAAATGAAAGTAAATAACTCGAAAAATGTACGTATAAATCGTATGCAAAGTGAACATGCACTTATGATGAAATGATGAGATGCTATGATGATGTAGTTATAGTCTAGGGTCAATGATGCAACCTAGTTCTCTATAACCAAGCTCTGATACCAATCTGTCACACCCCCAATTTACCTGTTTTGCGGAATGGAATTCCGGGGATTGACCGTCATAGCATCACAATCACAATTATATTGAACGACCTAAAGTGTCGTTTGAAAAGAACATCGTTTGATTTAATAAAATAATCCGAGTTTACAAAGTAGGTCCCAAATGAAAATCAACTTGTGCGGAAATAAGTTGTTACAATTCAAACGATGTTTTAAAGTATGTAAAACCCCAGTGAGACGCGTCGTCACCACGACTCCATGAGGTGTCCAAATGCATGCCATGAAGTGTATGCCTTAGATACCCGAGATAAAACATGCTAAAAGTGTCAACACAAAGGTTGAGTGAGTTCATAGAGTTTGTGTTGAAATGTAAAACCTTTCAAAATCGTTTATGCAAAGAACGGCATTGTAAATCGTTGAAATGTAAAGACTATCAAAATCGATTATGTAGCAAAGGCATTGTAAATCTACTCGAGCCCAAGTCCGCCCATACAAAACTTGCAACCGTGTGTTCACAACCCACCTTAATATGTAGAGTTAATGTTCAAGTGCATGATGTCAAATGAATTCACATAATAGTGCATGGCTCAATCTATCGAAATCGTTTATAAAGAAAGGCATTGTAAATCCACTCGGTTCCAAGTCCCGCCCATACAAAACTTGCAACCTGTGTGTTCACAACCCATTGCCAAAATGTGTATAGTTTATGTTCAAATGAATATGAGTGTGGTTCAAATCGTTTATGCAAAGCAAAGGCATTGTAAATCCACTCAGTTCCAAGTCCCGCCCATACAAAACTTGCAACCTTTGTGTTCACAACCCACGCTGAATATGTATAGTTTATGTTCAAACAGAAATCGTCAAATGAATATGAATGTTGTTCAAATCGTTCCAAGACCGTTAGTCCATGAATATACCAAGACCGTTAGACCAATGAATATACCAAGACCGTTAGACCAATGAATATACCAAGACCGTTAGCTCAATGAATATACCAAGACCGTTAGACCCATGAATATACCAAGACCAAGTAGACCAATGAATATAATATAGAAATTCTAAGTATGGCAAAATCAGCTATTACATGACTAAGCATTATTCAAGCTAAACATATAATTTGCAAATAGTCATGAATGTAATAAAAATAGTCGAGCATGTATCTCCCCCAAAACAGTTATGTAAACAAGTAAAAGCAGGGGCTATGAAAACTCACGGTAATTCATATAAGTTAAAGTACTTGTGAAAGTAAATGAAAACATTTTGAGCATGTATCTCCCCCAAAAGTAGTATAAAACAATTAAAAGTGGGGCTATGAAAACTCACCTGGTGTGATTGATATGCTAACAAAATGAAGTGCAAGGAAATGAGGCTCGGAAACTATCCGCGACCTAAAATGAATGTTATGACTTGAGTTATGATATGTTGTCGTGAATGCATGATTTGAAAACGTATCACCCAATATGCCACTTGAAAACTAGTTATATAAAAATATTGTTACTTGAATGTGTGACGGTTCCATGTCAAAAATAATTACTTTTGAGCTAATGGTGAAAATGTAGTTAAAACTACGTAACGGTTTTAGTAATTGACAAATCGGTTTACATCGGACTTGACGTAGTATATACATAGGAAAACTAACTCGTTTTTAAGGTCCGTTTCCCCCGAAACGTCCGCTTAGGCCCTCAAAACCTTGATTAAAATCCTGACAGCTTACTAACGCTGTGAATAGTGTTTTCAGCACGTTTTTGACTCAAAGTTCGGTTAACCATAACTCACTCGTTTTAAGTCCGCTTTTCAAGTTCTTTATATCCACGCGAAGGTAATTAAGTGTACTAATATATTTTTAAACTTTGGAGATTTCACAGAAAGTTTGGGGCCACTGTTTGGTCAGTTAAAAATCTGGACTGCATGTGCATTTTCCGGAAAATGGTAGTTTTTAAATCGTAATTTGAAAACCACGATCTTTTCGTTATAACCTCGTTTAGTCCGTTCAAAAGGCCACGTTCATAACTAAAAATCTATTTTCTAAAACTTTAATAAAACTTATAAAATGACTAACTTTTCGGAAAAATTATAATTTTGACAGCGCATTCGCTTATTTTAAACTTTACCATTTTTATCTACTTGTTTAACCACAACTTCACCACAAAAGTCCCTTAATCTACTCATCACCAATCCTACTAGTAAAACAACTTCATTTGATCATAACTAAAATAAATATTCATTGTGAGGCTAAAAATATATACAAACTTAAATAAACATATATAAAATTTATGCAATCATTTCCTCCAAAAACCACAACTAGACTTTGATGATCCATTTTTCAAACTTCTCATTTTTATAAACTTTTAACTAGTACATACTTGTTATAAAAATTAATAGGACACATATGGGTGATAACATTTGATAAACATGAATAAAAACTACAACTTGAGCAAATATGATCATATGGACTTCATGAAAATGTATGAAAAATATATATATGAAAAGGTAAAAGATAAAGTTTCATGCTTACAAGTGCTTGATGAGGTTTATGATCAAGGATTAATCCTAAACACCCTAGGTTTTTATTTCAAAACCTTAACAAAGAGTGTTACTAGATTGTGTAGAACTTGATTAGAAAATGTTTGATGAATTTTCTCTTGATCTCTTTATGGTGGCCAATGTTTGAGGGAAGAAGAAGAGAGGAGACAAGACTTACACCTTGAATAATTGTGTTGAATGCATAAAAGATGGAGTGCAAGACTAGTTAAATGAAAGATCTTGAAATCTAGTTGATTCATGTATGTAATAATACATATATATATATCTATTATTATTATTATTATGTACATGTATAAATGTAAGTAGAAGTAAAGTTATTTGAGGATAGTAGTAACTTGTAGTATTGTTAAATAAGATTAGTAAGTTGTATACACATTTGAATATTTAAGGTAGCGTTAAATAAAAATAAATTTCACGGGTCAAGATAAAATATATTTAGGTCATAAAAATTATAAAAATACTTTTCTTGCAAAAGTTAAGTGAAATAATAATAATCGTGTAGTTTTTAAGAAAACCGTCGTAATAATATACATCTAACAATTTATATCCAAAATAAATTTAAAACCACTGGTAAACTCAAAATATTGTTTTTATAAATTAAATGTAAGTATAAAAATATATCGGGATAGTTTTTGGAAGTATCTGATTAAATGTTAAAAATAATTAATTACGCGATAGCGTTTATTTAATAAGAAAATAAACGTTTAATGTGAAATGCAAAACCATGCACAAACCGTTATGAAATGATGAATATGGAATATGAGAAATGATCGGAAATTGAGAATTGTGACATTTTTGCCGTGATTAGCTTTTGTTCTAGCTTTATATAGTTTGGAATTTTGATAAGCTCGGAGTCATAATTCATCGAGTTCGTGCAATTGCAGGAATCTCTTTTCTCCAGCTATTTTAAGATCGGTGTTACAGTTTAGAGAGCCCAAGTAAGCACGATGTTCAACATCGAACGGCAAATGACAAGTCTTTCCATACAAGAGTCTGTAAGGAGTTGTGCCAGTTGGAGTTTTATAAGCGTGAAATGCCCACAGAGCATCATCAAGTTTCTTTTGCCCACACCGAAGGATTGTCCTTCACTGTTTTCTCTAGTATTCTTTGAGAGCTCTGTTGGTATTTTCAACTTGACCACTGGTTTGTGGATGATAGGCCGTCGCGAATCGGTGATGAACTCCATATCTTTTCATGGTTTTCTCCATTTGTTGGTTACAGAAATGGGTTCCTCGATTGCTTATCAAGGCCTTGGGAATTCCATAACGAGCTTAAAAGCTTTTGAGGAAATTAACGACGACACGAGCATCGTTCGTTGGTAAAGCTTCAGTTTCTGCCCATTTGGACACATAATCTATAGCAACGAGAATGTATTTGAATTTGTGGGATTTAGGGAAAGGTCCCATGAAATCTATTCCCCAAATATTGAATATTTCACATACTTGAATGCTTGTCAATGGCATTTCATCTTTTCGAGAAAGATTGGTGGTTTTTTGGCAAGCGTCACAATTTTGAACAAGTGTGTGTGCTTCTTTGAATATTGTTGGCCAATAGAATCCAAAGATCAAAACTTTTTAGCTGTGGTGGAAGGACCATAATGTCCCCAGTTGGGCCATGATGACATTCGTCAAGAATCTTGCGAGTTTCGAACCGAGTAAACACATCTTCGATCATTCCATCGACACATTTTGAAAAGATATGGCTCTTCCCAAAAATAGTATTTAAGTTCCGAAAAGAATTTGCTTCTTTGAGCATGAGTTGGACCTTTTCTGAGAATTCCTCCTGCGAGCTAGTTCGCAAAGTCGAGAAACCAAGGATCTTCGCCCATCGATGGTCATGAGAGTTTCATCGGAAAATAATCATTGATTTCTTCTTCTTTAACTCCTCAAGATCGGGTTTTCAAGACGAGATAAGTGATCGCAAAGAAGATTTTCTCGCTCCTTTCTTATCTTTGATTTCAATGTCAAATTCTTGAAGTAGCAAAATCCATCGAATAAGACGTGGTTTAGCATCTTGCTTGGTGAACAGATACTTGAGCGATGAATGATCGGTGAAAACGCCATTTTTGAGAGCACGAGGTAGGATCGAATTTGTCGAATGCAAAAACGACGCCAGTAATTCCTTTTCGGTGACGGTATAATTTTGCCGAGCACTATTGGTGTCTTGCTAGCAAAATATATAGGCCGAAAGCGTTTTCCTTCACGTTGACCTAAGACGGCTCCAACATCAAAATCGCTTGCATCGCACATAAGTTCGAAGGGTAGTGACCAATTAGGTGAAACCATGATCGGAGCACTAGTTAGTTGAGATTTCAATGTTTCAAAAGCTTTAATGCAATCAGCATTGAAGTCAAAGATAGATTCCTTCTCAAGAAGTTTTGTCATCGGACGAGATATTTTTGAAAAATCTTTGAAAAATCGGCGGTAAAACCAAAGATGTCCTAAAAAAACTTCTAACGGCTTTGACGTTAGTTGGTGGTGTAAGTTTCGAGATAAAATCGACCTTTGCTTTGTCTACTTCCATTCCTGCACTGGAGATTTTGTGGCCAAGCATAATTCCTTCGGTCACCATAAAGTGACATTTTTCCCAGTTAAGGACAAGATGCGCAGCTTAGCCAAGATCTTTCGAGCATTTTATCGAGATTAGAAAGACAAGCTTCAAACGAGTCTCCTAAGATCGAAAATTCATCCATGAAAACTTCCATGGAGGTTTCTAGCATGTCTTGGAATATGGCGATCATACACCTTTGAAAAGTCGCAGGTGCATTGCAAAGACCAAAAGGCATACGATATGCGTAGGTTCCAAAAGGACAAGTGAAAGTGGTCTTTTCTTGATCGTTTGGATCGATGGGAATTTGGAAATATCTCGAAAACCGTCGAGGAAACAAAAATTTATTTCCTGCCAGTCTTTCAAGCATTTGATCCATGAACGGGAGTGGAAAGTGATCTTTTCTGGTGGCTTTGTTTAATTTACGATAGTCAATACGCCGCCAACCGATGCTTCTACTTGGAACTAGTTCATTTCGTTCATTAGTCACAACCGTCATTCCTCCTTTCTTGGGAACACAGTGAATGGGACTTACCCAAGGGCTATCCTCAATTGGGTAAATGATTCCAGATCGAAGTTTTATGATTTCCTTTTTAACAACTTCTTTCATGTTGGGATTGAGTCGACGTTGACGTTCTACCACAGGTTTAATCCCTTCTTCAAAATTGATTTTGTGTTTGCCGAAATTGGGACTAATTCCTGGGATGTCGGATGTTTTCCAAGCGAAAGCTTGTTTGTGATTTTTCAGACGAAACTAAACTTTCTTTCTCACTGTCCTCGAGCAATGAAGATATGACTACTGGAAGAAGTGATTTTTCCTCCAAGTAAGCATATTCAAGATGATCTGGGAGAGGTTTGAGTTCGAGATCTATGGGTGGTTCTTCGATAGAGGATTTAATTCGCATCTCGTTATTGAAAGTTAGTTCTTCAAAATTTTCTTCCTCTTCCTCCATTTCTTCTTCTTCTGAGTTATCTCCTTCGAATTCTACTTTCATGAAATCATCATACTCTTTTTCAAAATCTGTTTCATTGATTTTTTCAGAAGTAGTCATGAATGGATCGGATTCGTTAAGTAATGCGTCCAATTCTTCATCAGTGACTTCATCAACAATATCGATGTTAAAACAAGTGTCATCACTGGAATGTGGGTAGCGGATCGCTTTATCGATTAGAAAAGTGATTCGATCTTCCCCAACTCCAAGGTTGAGTTCTTTTCCTTTCACATTGATGATTGCATCACTGGTATTTAGGAAAGGTCTTCCTAAGATGAGTGGGACTTTACTATCTTCTTCCATTTCCAAGATTACAAAGTCCACGGGAAAAATGAATTTATCGACTTGAACAAGCATATTCTCGGCAATTCCCACAGGATATTGATAGGAATGATTTGCTAATCGAATGCTCATTTTTGTTGGTTTCAGGCTGTTGTTGCACAACTTGGAATACAGCGAATAAGGCATCAAATTGATACTTGCGCCAAGATCGGCCAAAGCATCACATTTAATATTATTCCCGAAAGTACATGGAATAAGAAAGCTCCCAGGATCTCCGAGCTTTGGTGGGATCTTGTTTTAGTAAATAGCTGAGCATTCTTCGTTAAGGAAAGTAGCTGATATTTGCTCTAGCTTGCTTTTGTTATTAAGAAGTTCTTTCAAAAATTTCCCGTAATTGGGCATTCCGGCTAAGACATCAACGAGATGAACATTGAGTCTAACCTCTTTGATTATTTCAATAAAATTCTTATAACGCTCTTCCATCTTTTCTTTCTTTAGGCGTTGAGGATAAGGAATTTTTGGTGTATATGCCTTGACGGATGGAATGTTTTTCTTTTTGGTGGTTTGAGTTGTGTTTGGTTCCTCGGTTTCATCCTCACTATCATTGGTGACAGGAGTATTTTCATTAGGATTTGGTGGTGGATCGTACGAGAGACCACTTCTTGTGAAGACAGCATTGATATACTCATTTCTTGTTTGTGGTGGACGGTACGCCTTATCATTTGATGGTTTTGGGTTGGATTGGGTATTACTTGGCAATGAACCGTGACGGTCTAGAGGAATGTTGGTCGAAAGTCGCCAAACTTGTTTTCAAGATCTTGGATAGATGCTTGATGATTTTTCTGTCCTTGCTCAACTTTGGCTTTGAGCATGAAAAATTGATTTTTGATAAAATCATTTGAAGATTTTTGAGCGAGCCACGAATTCTCTCATGGTTTTCTCAAATTCGGTTTCTTCCATCTTTTGTCGGGTTTTGCGGTGGTGGATCGCCGGTTCGTGGTTGAGAATCACGGTTGTCATCCCTTGGTCGGCGATCTTGCCAATTTCCAGAATTTCGACCGTAATAATTACTACTATATCCTCCTCCACGGTATCCTCCTTGAGCGTAACTCGCTTCTCCTTCCTTCGGTCCACCCATAGGCTTATCGTCGCACTCGGACGATGGATGATTTCCTCCACAATTGTTGCATCCGTCTCGCATTTCCTTCATTTCATCTTTGACATCTTTGTATTGCGAGTCGATTTTTGAGGTTAACGCTTCCATCTTCTCTATGAGTTTTGAGGTGTCTGTGTTTTCGACAAAAGCAACAGTTTTTCGGAGAGGTTTAGTTTTGGAATCTTTGGACCAATCAAGTTTGAGAAGTACTCGATCTTCGAGCAATTGATGTGCATCGTTGGGAGTCTAATAGAGAAAAATTCCTTCAAAGATCAAGAATGCCTTGAGAGATTTCATCTAGTCCATGGTAAAAGATTTGGATAATGGTTCCTTTGGATAGTCCATGTCCATGACAACTATGAAGCAAATCTTTCATTCGGAGCCAAGCTTCGACAAGTGATTCGTTTGGGTTTTGGGTGAAAGCACGAATTTCTCCAATTAATCGATCAAACATGGCGGCGGAAAGAATCGCTTACAAAAGCTTGCCTCATCTCCTCCCAAGTATTGATGATTCCTGGGGTTAATTCATTGTACCATACTTTAGCATCTCCGACGAGTGATGATGGGAAAAGTTTGAGTTTGATGGCATTGACATCGGTGTCGCCATAACGGAACATGCCGCAAATTTGGATGAATTCGGCTATGTGCTTGTGCGGATCGGCCCGCGACGCCATCGAATTGACGGTCTTTGATCATAGAAAGGTGATGTCCCTTCACGGTGAAGTTGTCACCAAGGTTGACAGCAACAATAGCACTCCCGGGGTTGGTGCTACGGCTCGGTTGGTTCCCCACATGGGTTGATCGTCCGCCATGGGGAAAGGTAAATTGGTGAAAGGGTTGTAAAGAACTTTGGCTTCTACGAGGTTATCAAATGGTGGGTTTGGTACTCTTGGTACACGATTTTCCAATGGTATGAAAAGTGTTCTTCTTCTTCTTCGAATCAAACATTCGGGGTTGGTAAGAGGTGTAATTGGTTCTATTCTCACTGCTCGAGTGTTCATACAATGTCCTAGAGAATCCAGGAAATATCTAAACACACGGACAAACAACGAAAACAGTTTTTCTAGGACAGATTGGGTAACCAGATCGGTTGCGGGTTGCGACCGATCGGTTAGATCAGTTGGGTTATGGGTGAAATCGTAACCGATTCGGTTGAATGACAACCGGATCCGGTTGAAGTTTCTGAGAGAAACATTTTTGGATGAATCGACTGAGGGAAATTCAAAAACTTGCTGAAACACAATCAAATCCCCGGCATCGGCGCCAAAAACTTGATGTGCTACGTGTGTACAAGTTTTAAATTTATAAAAGGTGAATTACCAATATTACCAATAACACATACGAGCAAGTATACTCGTCCGTTATAGCAAGTTTATGAAGGTAAGTCGATCATTCGCAGGATTTGAGTGAATCTAAACACAAGTTTGAATAAACAGAGTCTATCCAAAACATATAACAAAGCAAATAGATATAATGAAATTCAGATGATTAAAAACTACACTTGCTTAAACTAGTTTCATATCATAGATTAATGTGATTGTGTTAGCCTCTTAACATGTTGGTTACGATAATTAGTTGGAGGACTAATCTATTGTTCTTACAAGTTAAACCTTCGTCAAGATTTTAGTTCATAAAAACAAGCATTACGTTTAATCAATCAATTCAAGATCAATTCAAGTTTCATAAGTCTACATACATAAACTTAAACACAAAAACATCCACTTGTTTCATCAAATTGCTTAAGAAATGGTCAATACAAAAGGTAACCGATCATAGACAAAAGGCTACAATTGATTCTCAACAACTAATCTTACGATCTTTTAGATGTTTCCAACCAATCCAATTTGATAATCAAAAAGTGTTTCTATTACAACCACACCTTAGTTCCTTTGTATAATCAAGAATAATGGGTAAAAACAATCATCCATAGACAAAATGATTATGACTAGTTGAATAACAATAAGTTCTTTCGACCTCTATGATTACTATCAACTAGTCAAACTTGATCAACAAATGTCACTATGAAACTTTAGCACAATTGGATCTTAGAATCAACTTGAAATTGAATTAAAACATGTTAACACAATCATTAACTAATCATATGATAATAAACATCATTTAAGCAAGTGTATTAAGAAACTAGCCACTCATAGCAAACATGAACATAAACTCAGAACTTTGAACATTAGAAAACATGATTATAAGTCTTACAATGCTTGGAATAAGATTACAAATGGTGAAGTAATGATTCCCAAAGTATTGGGGTAGACTTCTTGGTGATTTGGACTCCAAATGTGGAACTTCTGGAACTCCAAACTTCCCTGGACTTCTAAGGACGAATTTGAGAGCTTAAAGCTTTGTTTGATGAGTAGAGAGATTTGTATTTGAAGTGTGTGTCTCATATGCTCACAAATGGCCTCTAATTATACTAATTCCAAAGCCTAGGGTATTAATTACTGAACTTGGCCTCCAAGGAGTAAGGAAGGGACTAGAATACATCAAAAGAAGGACCTAGAATCGTTTGGATGCAAAGGGAAAACTTAGTGACGAAGATTTGGCAGATGCAGCTTCTCCAACCGGATCGGTTATATGACCAACCAATCCGGTTGGTCTTCTAAAAGGCCAACCGTTGCCGGTTATGGTGGCGACCGAACGGTTGGTGATGGCATTTTGGCGTTTGGTCATATTCCAACCGATCCGTTGGATTTCCGAAGTTACGGAAACTTGATATTTTCTTTCTTTATCTTGTAGAACTTGGTTCTTCAATCACTATGGTCTTCAAAGGTCCTTGAGATACTGATTTATGCCTCACTGAAACGGGAATCTTCCATTTGCTGAACATTTCTTTACTTTCCTTCCTTTTCCCTGCACTTGGTTATAAACACTAGACAAACATCTTTTGATGCGTTTAAGCACTATAATCACGCAAATATAACCAAATAATATATACAAAGGCACACATAACGCTACTAGAAACATGCACAATCTGAGCGTTATCATTCATCTCAAGTGGGGGGATACTATGTTTAGTTGTTATGTGTAATAAAAAAAATCGATGAAGTGATCCGAAAAAAAGAAGTTATAGTTATTTGTTGATTGTAAAGTGCGAAGTTATAAGCACTATGTTTATGAGCTCATTACAGATTTAGTATTGAGGAGGCTACCTCGATCACACTTGAAGAATGAAGTTGGTAATGTGCCCATCATGACGTCCTCTAATGCCACATCTACCTGGTATATCATGATCCAGTTTCTTTGCTTCGAAACTTGAACTTTGGATGAACCGTAAGTGGTGATGACTTGGTTATAGATTTAGACTATTTGGTTGATATTTTTACTTTACACCAATTATATCCCATGTCTATCCTACCCTTTAGTCATGAAGCATGTCTAGTTGATGCAGCGAGCAATTTTTGGTGTCTTGGCCATGGATTTGGTCATGTATCATTGATTTTGTCCACTTCACCGTGACATGTTAGTAATGACAACTCACCCTTAACCTTTGTTGTGTCTACCCAAATTGCCTTCGAGAATTGTTTTGTCCTTAACTCTAGTGGTGGATATTTGTGCAACCGCCAAGCTTATGATAGAATAAATGCTATGACTGTGAGTTGAGTGATCACCCCGAAATTGACAGTTAGAATAGTTGAGAGATTTGAGTGTTTGTTCCCATTTCGTGAGGTGTTCGGCTTTGTTTTATTCTAGCATAAGGGATTTGTAAACTTATATTTTCCAGGTAATGGGAGATATCTTTTTAGGAATCTATCTAATAAGGTCTACTTGAGGGCAAGTAGAGTTCAAGTGGGGGATATTTGATAACATCAAATAGTCTTGAATATTAAGTGTCAATTTCCCCCGATAATGCTCTTATTTTATATCATTTATATTGATTTACACTTGTTTTCCTCTCTATTTTCACTTTCACGTAATTTACGAGAATTGGAGCTAATGAGACGCGGATTTTGAGAGTTTATTGAAGATATATGATAGTATGCCCATTTTTGAAGTAATTACGGCGTAACTCTTCTCTCACATTACGCAGGTCGTATGAGGCTGGCTCGAAAAACCATCTCAATCAAGATTACGGCGTAACTCCATCTTAGGATTACGCCGTAACTAATTAGGTTAAATGATGTTCCACGCCACGCAGTTACGCCAGAACTCTTTCCATATTTACGCAAGTAATCATGATTTATTGAAGATAATGACGTAACTCATTTCATGTGTTACGCCGTAACCAAAGCTTTTTCCGAGCAAAATACTAAGATATTGATGTTACGGCAACTATCATTAAGTTATGCCGTAACCTGACGCCTATAAATATGCTTCAAAA
The DNA here is from genome assembly GCA_910596185.1 of Chrysanthemum makinoi. NCBI lineage: Eukaryota > Viridiplantae > Streptophyta > Magnoliopsida > Asterales > Asteraceae > Chrysanthemum > Chrysanthemum makinoi. The sequence goes on from OU343221.1 coordinate 187,917,291, forward strand.
TTCTACATTTCTCATCATTCACTCCACACACAAAAGCAGAACGTGGGGTGAGGTCAAGGCAGGTCTTGAGGAGCATATGGAGCCATATCCAAGGGAGAAATCACTCCCTAACGATAAGCATTAGCAATTTATCATTTTTTTACTTGCAATTCATGTATTTCATTATGTCAAACTGTAACATATTAGATTTCACAAACACATCAAATCATGATCACATATAGGCGTATAATATTAGGTTTTAGAGAGAGAAAGGGTTAGAGGTTTCGGAACTTAGTGAGAGAAAGTAAAAGTGTTATTATGAGCTCCAACCCTCTACCTTGGGAGGTAGAGGGTATTTATAGTCTTACATAAAACGCCACCTACGGGCTGTGGATCAGGCATACAGTGGGTAAAGACCCGTCCGTCCTCCACGGTGATACTTAACTAAATACTACTTAACATTAAATAACTACGACTACTAGCTTTCTAACGATTACATATACTTGAGGTGACCTACACTTTAATAACTGGATTTACTAAATCTTAACAATCTCCCCCTAAGGGAGGTCCCCTCAAATTACATTGAATATAAACAGGTATTACATTAAGATTGTTCTTGGATTCTTGATAATGTTCTTTGCTCTGTAGCCCGTAGTCATTGATTCTTCATTTTTACATGTTTGGTTAATCCAAGTGAAGGTCTTTAACTGATCCACGTGATAATGAGTTTTGAGCCAAGATTGAGATCATCGGCTACCATAAATCTCCACTCTTCCATTGCGGTTTTGACATTATGTGAAGTTGTGACTTTTGGACCGACATGCTCACATTCCGGATCATGAAATCTTTTCATCAGAGTAGCGGAAGCTTTAGTTGATTCATGATATTTGCAGCAGCGTAGCAGAAGCATAGAATGAAAATATCAGAGTCATTGATGCACTTATCATGATTTCTTTGAAACTAAATGTGTTGTGTGAGCATGCGGCTATGGATTGACCTCTCCATTCTGATCAGCTGCAAACTTCAGGCGTACCTGCATACAACAGTTAGCAATAAAGCACACGAAAGTGTCCTTGATCACTTTCGTTGAATTGAGGTACACGGCCCATGGTTCCCCGTTGATCAAGATAAGTACGCACGTGATCGGTATAATTCAAGAATCTCCTTGATAGGGATTCGCAATGCTCTAGTTGTTCTCAAACCAAACATCTCAAAGAAGACAACACGGAGTGAGTGAACCAAATAATTTGAGATTCACTCGATTGATGAAAATAGATTTGAAAACAATCGTATCGCTCAAAATAAAGTGTTTTTGCAATACAACGAAGGTTTTAAAGAAAATCAATTATCAATCATAAACACCTTTTGTTTTTGAAATATTAATATACAGTCGATGTGCTAAAGAAAAGAATTTTTAAGCACAACGACCGGTTTTTCAAAGGTATCCGTCAATCCATAACCTGAACCAGGATTGATTCATAAGTTTGAATCGCCCCATTGTTTCTTTTCAGTTGTCACATGGTTGATCTATTGGATAGATCTCACATGCCACCTACCAAGAGCTTGTTTGATGTTGGCTCTAGAAGGCTTTCCATCTTCATTGTAAATATGTTTGCATATCACTTATGTTCTCGAAATACCACAAGGATAATGCGTAGGACTCATAAGATATAATCTCTATTTTCACATTGTGTGAAAGAGAGTCTTCATTGACAGTGTCCTAAAGAGATTTATTTGATGATCTCGTGGCTCTAGACTCAATTGTGCACATTTGGTTCCTATGCCGGAGACTAGGGAGAGGGTCTCCTTCTTCAATATCAACAATCTCTAAGAGAAAGTCGATAGATTATGTAGGTTCCTCGTGAGAATGAAACAAGCCCTTTTAAGAGGAACTTGAGTAGTTTAGGAAGTTTTAGTGCAAAGGTCACTAGGTCCATGACGTCTTGTCTTCAATACCAGTGTTACCTTAGTAAACACCAGTAGCATATGTATAGAACCCGGTTTCTGCCCTAAGGTTGAATTATTGGAGGGCTATTTCTTTTCACCCTTTTTTATATTCATTTCTTTTTCATTCTTCAACCCCTTCAGTGCTTACCGAGACTTCATAACTAGAACCTTGTTGGGTTTATTCCAGTTCTAGCTCTATCTCAGTCCGCACTCTTCTCATATCTCACTTTTCTCCTTTTTTCATCATACCTAAGGACTTTACACTATCTAGTGGGTTATCCCTGGGTAGATCCCTCCAGCTCTGGTTGGATCGTGGGAACAAATACCTAACCTAACCATCCTTATAACACCATACATAAAGTAAACTTGGTCGGTATATTTGGTATTGTTCATCTGCCATTGGAACCAATTGAAAACCATTTGAAAATCAATCCGGATACTTGTGATATAATATCAAAGCATTTTGTACCTGAATTGTTTTTGATATTTTTAGAAAAAGAGCTCCCCCTCAACATGTGCATCATGTATTTGAAATCGTTTTGGCACACGGAGGCAAGAGGAAGGATTCACTTCTTTGATTACCATTTTCTAAAAGATATCAACATACTTTCCTGATCAAAATTAGCATTTTTCATACTTTGTTAAGGATAATTTTTGGAAAGAAAGTGGTTTTGAAAAAGTTGCTCCCCCTCAATATGTGCATAGAGATTTGGAAGTGTTTTGCACATATTAGGGAAAACCTGCACATTGAAACAAATCAATCACGTTTCAATCCTTTTTGGTTTGAAATAGATGCTCCCCCTCAACATGTGCATAGAAAATTTGAAATTGTTTGGCACATGTGGGGAGGAGAGCTTGTAAATCATTATACAACCATTTATCGAATTATCATTTTAAATCCAATTTAAATCACAAATTCTCCCCCGATCACAATTTTCAAATCATTTGAGATTTGTGATCTCTGGAGATTTAAATTAATTTTGAAAGTTTTTTGAGGAGAATTGTGACTTGCTTATGAAAAACATTTAACCGATAAGGATCAAAGCTGAGACTTTAAACTCCAAAACATGCTTGAGTATCTTTTGAAAACATGTCTTAAACCTTAGTCTGAACCAATTGTATGACAAATAACCTTTTGATTTAAATGAAATCATTCTCCCCCTCAATCAATGACATAAATTGTTGATTGAGAGATAGAGATTTTGACCAATGTCAAGTCCAGATGATTTTCAAAACTTGAGACCGAGTTATTGTTATTAGTTTTCAATTAGATAACAAATATTTTCAGAAGAATTTTTAGAAGGAAAAATACTTGTGAAGGAAACATTTGTCGATTTAGTGACAAACATTTGTTTTTAGAATCAGAGCATGAGATGTGAAAAATAAGATAAAGCATGGCTCTGTTCTTTCTTTAAAAAACGGGTTACATTCTGAAATGACTATAAGCTTTTGTTTCACTTTCTCTCAATTTTTTTTTTTTAACAAATTATGTACATTCGAAGAACATCTAAAAACCCGTGACATTCTTTGAATGTCAACACAAAGTCCGTAGATGATATCAAACAAGGAAAACATGACAAAATAACAATATTTTTGGGATTTTTCAAAATTTTCTAATTTTTATGGATTTTGAAAATTTTATATTTTTCTATTTGCTTTTTGTTGGTTTTGAAATTTTGTATTTTGCTTTTTGAATAACTATTTACAAGAGATGGATGAAGAAACCTTTTACTCCTTTTCTTCCTCTTGAAGACGTTTAAGTGTTTCCGGCTTTAGACCAAGTCGTGGGAGGATAAACTCAAAACATTCTCTAGGAAGAGCTTTGGTGAAGATGTCTGCTAACTGGTATTCAGTCCTCACAAAGTATAGTTCCACTACACCGCTTTTACTTGCTCCCTCGATAAAATGATGTCGAATGTCGATGTGCTTTGCTCTTGAGTGTTGTACGTTGTTGCATGAGAGAGCAATGGCACTTTTGTTATCACAATACCGAGGGATTTTGTTGAATTCAAAGCCATAGTCAGATAATTGGGATCTCATCCATAGGATTTGAGCATAACAAGATGGCATGGCTATGTATTCACTCTCAGAGGATATCAAGTACTCATTTGTTTCTTAGAAGACCACTCACAAGCTTATCACCCAAAAATCGAGCACCTCCAAACGTACATTTCGACGTGTATCTTGACATCCCGCATGATCAAAGATCTCAGATAGGTCGTTAGAGACATACCGGTGTCCTTCGGTACCAAAGTCCCATATTGATGGTTCCTTGGAGATACCGAAAGACCCGCTTAACCGCTTCAAGGTGCTTTTTGGTAGGCTTAGCCTGGTATCTAGCACACATGCAAACAAATGTAACAGTATATCTGGTCTCGAGAGATACATCGTGGATCCAATCATACTACGATATTTTGTTTGGTCTACCATGATCCCTGAGTGGTCCTCATCCACTTTAGTACGATCTATCATGGGAGTGTCAACAGGGTCACAAGAATCAAATCTAAATTTCTTTAAAATCTCATTTGCATATTTAGATTGATTTATAAAAATGCCTCCGGGACTTTGTGAAATTTGTAATCCCAAGAAAAATGACATTTGTCCCATAATTGACATTTGAAATTTGGAACCCATTTCATTTGAAAAACAGCCACATTCATTGGGGTCAGTCGAGGCAAAAATAATATCATCAACATAAATTTGAACGTGAATTAAATGTTTGCTTGACTTTCTGGTGAACAATGTTGGATCAACTGCTCCTTTGCAGAATCCAAGAGATAGAAGAAAATTTGATAGCGTATCATACCATGCCCTTGGAGCTTGCTTCAAACCGTAAAGAGCCTTCTTCGATCGATAGACATGAGTAGGATGCTCGGATTCACAAAACCTTCGTGTTGGCTGACGATAATCGACTTCTTTAAGATCTCCGTTAAGAAAAGTCGCTCTTTACATCCATCGATAGACTACCATGTTCTTACTTGCAGCATTAGCCAAGAAGATTCTGATTGCCTTGATACGAGCAACTGGAGCAAACGATTCTTCAAAGTCAATACCCTCCTCTTGACGGTATCCTTTTGCAAAAAATCAAGCCTTGTTCTTTAAAACATCACCATGCTCATCAAGTTTTACTTTGAAGATCCACTTTAGTGCAATGATCATAGCACGTCGTGAGCGGTACTAATTCCCATACATCTAGTCGATCAAACTCATGAATTTCTTCTTGCATGGCATTGAACCAGCTGTCTTCATTCATGGCAATTTTAACATCTTTTGGTTCGATCTTGGATAGTACGGAGTTGAAGAAGCACCATAAGGCATCAATTGCAAGTTATTTGCAAGTGGATACTGGACGAGAGGGATTTCTAATGATGTTGTCCAATGGATGATCATGTGTCCATGATCTGCTCCAAACCGTCAAGTTTTCTCACACAAGCCGGCCACTTGTGAATGGCCGACCGTAAGAAACTTAAAACAGCTCAGAAGCAAATGCAATGAAGATCTGGAGAGTATAGTGTTTCCCGGTCGTTATGTCCCAAATGAAGCTATGCAATGGATCACCAAACGTATAGTGATCGAGAAATTTGAACGGAAAAAGGGATTGTGATTATTATAACTACAGAAATAGCCTATAATTACAAAGGCTTAAATGCAAATTAAAGGAAATTAAAAGATAAAAAATATTAAATAAACGCTATCACTATTTTTACAAAATGATGTTTTTGTTTTTATGTTTTTATAAAACTAATTAAAACTACGCCACGCATACAAATGAAAATGTTAAACTTACACAATATAATTCCTAAAAATATGAAAATGACATTTTTACACTCCTAAGGATAAAAGAAAATATTAAGAAAAAGAAATTTGTTTTTACAACTATTTAATTAATTATTATTAATTAAAAACTATTTTTAACTATTTAATATTAGCCTAAAATACAAGAAAATATGAAATAAAGCTAGAAAAATAAAATTATCACTTGGAAAAATCTAAAATATCAAAATAGAATTTTCAAAACTATTTTTGTATTTTTCTGATTATTTTTGGATTTTTTATGAATTAAAAACTATTTAAAACTACTTAAATTGCTTAAAAATATAAATTTAACTAAGAAAAATCTAGAAAAATATTTTTTTGGCTTTTTATATTTATCTTAACTTAAGAAAAATGAAAAATTATTTTTTTGAAACTTTTCTGAATTATTTGTATTAAATGCTAATTAAAAAGTGCTAAAAATTGATTTAAATGCAGAAAAATAGCAAACAGGCTTGGAAAATTTTGAAAATTTCAGGAAAAGTCTAAAATAATATTTAGAATCTAGGAAAAATATAAAAAACAGGGGTTGTGTGAAGGATTATGAAACTGATGTGCAAAGTGCTTAGAAATAAGCACTAGAAATAAGCCAACACCCACAAATAAGCACTAAACCGATACGAAGCTATATTATACTACAAGTACCTAAATGCAACAAATCTCAACTGTTTTGAACCTCTAAATCACCATGTACACAGATTTGATGAATTGAGTAAATGCTAAAATCAGTTTTGAGGGTACTAAGTTGCAGCCTATGAATAAGCACTCAAATAAGCTAGAAGTCAAAAACCAAGTATGGAGACCTCAACTAGACCTGGGTGGCTACTTACAAACCAAAGACCAGACTTTGAGAAGCTCTTATGAGCCTTGTGCAAGGGTTGCACAAAACTGCAAGTAAAAGTCAGTGTAAATCACTCAGTTGCACAGGGGAGCTGAGACCCAAAGGACAAGCTCATTTGGAGCTTTTAAAAAATTTGAAAAAATCAACAAAAATGGTAATAAGCAAGTAGACCAACTGAAGTTTATACACCCACAATTTCAATTGATTTGGTCCAGAAATGAAGCAAAGAAAAATCTTTTCAGTTGGGCTTAAAACAGGATTTGCAACTTTTGACTTTTGAAACAAAAATGAAATCTTGACTTTTCTTTTGAACTTTGAATCCAATGTAAGGACTGATCTTGGTTTATTATGATGAAATGAAGTTACAACAAGCTTTGTCTCTCAATTCTAAACACAAATCAAGATTATGATTTGACAAAATCACAACAGATAAGCATATAAGACAGTATTCATGTGATGTTGACTTTGGTGGGTTGCAGGCACAATTTATTGACAGATATGAGTTAATATTAGCTAAACAAACCTAAACCAACAAGTATCCACTACTGAACCAACATCTAATACAGTTTAAGCAAAGAAACCAAACACACCTTTAACTAATGATTTGGCAATAAAAATTGAGTTAAACTCTTAACTAGCTAACATAACTGATTAAACTGAGTGTCTTTAACTTAAATACTACTAATCAAACAGGTTTGAACTAGTTATAACTACAAATGAAGATTATGCAATGAAACTTTGTAAATCACTTACAAATTGTCCTTAGCCACAATGGCTTGAAACTGAACTACAATGAACCACTATCCTATAAAAATCAACCCAAATCATTCCAAATCAACCCATTTCCATGCTGCATCAACCCAAATCCAATTCCATGACCAATTTGAGCTCAGTTTGACTTTAGTTGACCAAAATCCAAAAGTGCTTAAAACTTAAAAGTAAGCTTATAAAAAGCTAAGAGAAGCTTGTATAAGCTTATATGAGCTTAAAAATAAGCTGCTAAAGATTTGAGCATAGGAGTTTGAAAATCAAATTTGCAACAATAAATATGAAATATGAGAAATGAACACAACTTGGAATTGAAGCTTAAAATTAGATTAAACTGATAACATTACTTGAAGTTGATACAATAAAACAAAAGATAACAGATTTGAAACTAAACTAAAACATTTATTCTAAAAATGAAATTGATAAAAAAATAAATAAAAACTAGTAGACCCCTTTCTCTTGCTCCTTCTTGCCTCTTTTATATCCAAAATTCTTTCTCTCTCATCTCTGAACAGTTCCCAATAGAAATTGAGGCCATTGGATTGGTTAAAGAGATTTTAACCGTTTGATTGGTTTTTGGCGGGAAATATGGTCTTAGCCAGTTGTGGGTTGAGTGTTAGGGGAAGGAGGCATTAAATGCCTTTTGGAGGGTTGTAGAGGATGAGGGAACATGGAGGAGTGATAGTGAGGAGGGGGGATGGGTGTTGAGTGTAGCAGAGCGAGTTGTTGGGGAAGACAGGATTTTGGCGGGTTTTGTTTGTTTGACCAGAGCTTAATATAATAAAGGGGAGGTCAAAAGGCAGGGGGGTCCAAATGGGTTAATGACAGGGGGTCCAAAGGCAGTTGTGACAAGGGTCCAAAGGGTTTAAAGGTTTAATTGAGAAGGACTTGTTTGTCATTTCTGAAAATTGGAGGACCAATGCTGCCAAATTGAAAAGTTGCTCTAAAGGACCAAAAGTGACAAGCTTCCATAATACAAGGACCAAACTTGACATTTTCCAATTTTCAAGGACCATTTTTTTGCCAAATTTCAAACTTGAAGGACTAATTTTGTAATTTCTCAAAACTTTTGATATTTTTCACCAAAGGACTAATTTTGACAACTTATGATTTTAAAAGGACCTTTGGTGATTTTTCTTTTGAAATTTGGACTCAGGGACTATTTCGACAATTTTGAAACTTGGGGATAAACGCCAATTATGCAAACTTAGCTCATTTTTCATCTGATTTTAAACATTTTGCATCCGAAACATATAAAATGCAATTTTGGAATATTTTCAGTATTTTGATGCATTTCTGAGCATTTTAAACGTTTTGCAGTTCAGATTGACCCAAAATGATGAGTATTTACACACTCATCAATCCCCCACACTAAACTATTGCTAGTCCCTAGCAATCTTTTGAGAAAAACTTAATGGATTTGAATCTCTTTACCAAAAGCCATTACTTCTCGAGTAGCCAAATGTTTCAGTTCAAGTAAGAACCATGGTACACCGATAACCATGTGATTTTGAGCAAACCACCAGCTTCCAACGGATTTGATTTGTCTTTAGTAGAAGCCGTTTGCTCGACTAGCCAACTCTTAGATAAATTATCAATATTATCTTTGGTGAGCTGATTACCAATTATGGTTTTTCCACCGCCTTTACCACAAGCCATAAACTTGCGGGCTAGCCAACTCTTCACTTTTAAGGATATGGTGAGCAGAATACCATACAATTTTGGGCAAATTGCAAGCCGTCAACGGATTTGAGATATCTTTACCAAGAGTCGTTTGCTCCTGGATTAGCCAATCCTTTTGTTTATTAGACATGGCGGACTGATAACCAAATGAGTAAGTGCAAAACACTTACTCCAAAAAAAAATTTTGGCCAAAAATGGGGGAATTTGGCGGTATAATTACATGATAAAATTCGTGAGAATTCCCCCCCACACTTAGAAATGAATATTTCCCTCAATATTCAAAGTAACGGCGGTTATGCCGAAACATAGAACGTAAAAGGGAAATACTACGGCCATTATTTTGAAAGATTTTTTTTGAGAAACTTATATACACAACATGTGGGGCAACTCCCCCCACACTAGGGTGGTAGAAAGATAGAAAGAAGTCAGAAATATGGGTGAAAACCCATATGGCATGCTACTGTTTTTGATTCCCGAGTCGCTAGCTTGACTCGACCCCGTATTCATTTGTTCATGGGGAAAGTAACGTGGAAAACCAATCTCGATCGGACTTTCGTTCACAATGTTAATAAACATATGAACATCAGAAAGTTCCACACCGACGAGATACAACCGCGGTATTGTTAATAGTAGAAACTATAAAGGATGATACCGGGGTCAAAGATGGTGTCCTCATTCCCGAAAGAGAAAAGGGAAAGAGCAACCACACCATCCGTGAAGAATGGAATAAAGACGTACATGAGGATGCAAGTCCATTCCTCATCAGAGAGAAGCAAATCACCAGTCTTGACATTTTTAAGCTTAAACTTGAAGCTTATATGGTGATTGTGAATAAGATGTCCGGGAGGGAGGGTGGGAAATGGTTCTTCAATCAACAGATTTTCCAGAAAAAGGATGTCTCCCTCCGGATCAAAGTAAGTATTATCAATTCCTGTTGGAATTGACTCATCACTAAGAAAGGCATCGACTTCATTCCAAAAGTTGTCATCTTCCTCATCAGGAGTGAGAGAAGGGATGGAAGAGTCGGGAATAATAAGACTAGGAGATGATGGATTATTTTTGAGCAATTCATCAATGGGTGGAATGTCTCCCATTGGATCATCAACATCATCATCCAATCCAGATGAAACTGAAGAGAGTTTGGTTTCATCAACAGAGTTAACAAGTTCGATACGATAAACTGATTCCGGAGGTGGGACAAGTGGTGTGCTCTTAGAGCTAGCAATTTCCACCACTTCCGATAAAGTCTCCGATTCTAGATCATCATCATCATCAAGAACACTCTTGACTTCCCTGGTACAGCTTTCAAACCATTTGTTTGAACCAGGGGTGATTTTTAAAGCTTTTAACTTAGCACGTTTTTGGTGACTCCTCTTAACCGTGAAATTTGAGAGTGTTGCATTGAATCTTTCAGATCTTTGATTAATTGTGGCAACACTCTGTTTGGACAGAGGTTTGGAGTTCTGGTTGATATTCAATGTGAGCTCTTCGTTGTCAACCCAAATGGTCAACTCTTCAAAGAAACACATCAATCGAGCACGACTCGTTCTCAAGAAAGCTCTCCCTAAGATGAGGGGAACTCTAGGATCTGCATCGAAGTCTACTACAACAAAGTCAGGAGGAAAGTGAAACTTTCCCACTTTCATCACGACATCCTCGGCTATCCCAAGTGGACGAGTTATGGTACGGTCCGCTAGCTCGAGTGTCATACAAGTGGATGAAAGTTTAGGAAGAGACAGTTTCTTCCATACCGAGAGTGGCATGAGGTTAATGCTAGCGCCAAGATCGGCCAAGGCGGAGCATTGAACCATCACCAAGAAATCACACGGATTAGGAATCGCCAGGGTCTTCAAGCTTTTGGGAAGCTTCTTGAGAAGGACCGCTGAGCATTGCTCATTGAGAGGAGTTTTAGCCATCTCCGATAGCTTATCTTTGTTGGTGAGTAAGCCTTTAAGCGTGGATGCAAATTTAGGCATTAGAACGAGAGCATCAACGAAGCTTATATCAAAGTGTAGCTCATTGAAGATTTGGAAAAAAATTTCCATTTGCTCTTTGTTTTGTCTTTGAGCTTCTCATCATTCATTCTTGATGGGTAAGGAAGCTGACTAGACTTTTGAGCCGGGATGGAAGTCTTTTCTGGCTCAGAATTTTTCTTTGGAACTTCGGGTTCCGGACTTAAAACTTGGACTACCGAAGGTGGACGGTGCGGTACTTTCGTGGGCTTGAAAAATGCACCTTGTCCGTTGTATCCTTGGTAACTTGACTCAATGCTACAGGAGGAGGCATCGGAGTCAAAGGTCCATTGTGCGTCTTACCACTACGAGTGGTGACGGCTTTCAACTCGGCATTGGGATTAGGAATAGTATTACTTGGGAGTCCTCCAGAAGATGACGAAGCTTTGTTCATATTCATGTTCATGAAACTGCTCATCATATTCTTCAACTCATTTGTCTGCCGAGACAATGTGGTATCAATTTCCTTTCTTAGCTCAACTCTCATGTTATTGATTTGAGTTTGCATTGAACGTATGTTTGACTCAGTAATTTTCATGAAGTCATTTGGCATGGGAGCTTGAGAAGGTAGTTGATAACTTTGATGATTTGGAGCTTGATAAGGTTGGTTGAAATTGTTCCGGTTTTGATTGAAATTTTGAGAGTTATTGAAGTTGTGTCCTTGATTCGGAACAAAGCGATTTTGTTTGCCATGGTTTTGCACGGGGAGGAAAACCGGTGGTGTCATACCGCTAGGTGCACGGTAGTGAGGATCAGCTTGTGGTCGGTATGGATTGTGGTTTACCGGCTACGGGGCTTGGTAAAAGGAAGCATCGGTTGCTTGACAATCATAATACGCATGTGGAACACTACAAGTTTCACACACCTTGTTTACGGCTTTGATTGGTTCTGGCTTATGAATTTCGCTTTTGATTTCCTTTACATCCTTAATCATGCAACGGATAGCATCCGTTAGAGCAGCTATCGGAGCGGCTAACTCAGAAGAGTTACTGGATGAAGAAGAAGGAATGTTAGGAGTATTGACTTTGTTGCGAGAAATAGGAACTTTTGATTTTTGCTCGCAAATCTCAATCACATCTTTAGGTCTACGATTCAAGATATTGCCGCCTGCGGCTGCATTCAAGGAATCTTGATCATTACCGTTCAACCCATTGTAAAAGATATTGACTTGTTGAAGCTCCGTGAATTCATGATGGGGGCATTTCCTTAGGAGATCTTTGAATCTCTCCCATGCCTCTCCAAAGTTTTCATCGAAATTTTGACGAAACCCAGAAATTTCATTTTTTAGATTAGTCGTCTTTGATGGAGGAAAGAAATAATTAACAAACTTTTGAACAAGATCCTCCCAAGTTTCGATAGATCGAGGGGGTTCTTTTTCCACCAAATCGGCGTCCCCTCAAGTGAAAATGGAAAAAGCATCAACTTGATGACTTTTTGTGGCACATCTTTGAAATTGATCGTTGCGGTCAACTTGTTAAACCAACGGATGTGTGCATACTGGTCTTCTCGATCAAACCCGCGGAATTGATTCGTAGACACAAGTTGGATCAAATGTGTCCTCAATTCAAAGTGATCGAATTGATTACGGTAAAACGATGGCATCTCCATAACCCTCGGTGGGTGCTTGGAGCATTTTCGCCATAGTTCGTTCGTCTGCCATATTGTTGCTTGAAATAGTACGAATCTCGGGTTCGACTATTTGGGCAGCACGTCTACGAGAACGTCGTCTAGGAATTTCTGCTAGATCACGCAAAGGACTCAATGATCTAGAAGAACGAGTGCGCATGCACTAGAGTTAACTCTAAGGGATCTCAGAGCCAAGGAAGGGAATTATGAAATTGGTGAAAATGGGGTCAGAAGAATCTTTTTGGGTTTTATGTTTTTAACAAGTATAACAACAAATCCAATTAAAACAAAATCGAGGCAAAACAACAGTGAACTTAAACCAATAATCACAAGATGAATGGCTTCTTCGAAAAAGGTACACCAATCACAAGGACACAAAGGCAAGTTTTAATCTTTGGTTCGGGAACTTATTATGGTCGTACCCCCAGTTAGGTAGTACACTGCCTTGGTTTGCGGTGGTAATCTTTTATGTTGTTATTTATTAAAGAAAACGACAAATCTTTTTGTATTTTTTATTTTTGATATATATATATAAACAAAAGGAAAATATTTTTGTGTTTTATACGTTTTTGGATATTTTTGGGTTTTTGGATTTTTTATAAGAGAATATAGATATATATATAGATAGAGATGGATGATATGAACAAAGAGTGAATATTCAAATTACTAATCTGCTAGACGGAAGATAATTAGCACAAACTCCGGCGTGGCGCCAAAATTTGATCCGCTCCAAACCGGTCAAGTTTTCTCACACAAGCCACCACTTGTGAATGGCCAATCCGTAAGAAACTTAAAACAGCTCAAGCAAATGCAATGAAGATCGAGAGTATAGTGTTTCCCCGGTCGTTATGTCCCAGCGAGCTATGCAATGGATCACCAAACGTATAGTGATCGAGAAATTTGAACAGAAAAAGGGATTGTGATTATTATAACTACAGAAATAGCCTATAATTACAAAGGCTTAAATGCAAATTAAAGGAAATTAAAAAGATAAAAAAATATTAAATAAACGCTATCACTATTTTTAAAATGATGTTTTTGTTTTTATGTTTTTATAAAACTGAATTAAAAACTACGTCACGTACAAATGAAAATGTTAAACTTACACAATATAATTCCTAAAAATATGAAAATGACATTTTTACACTCCTAAGGATAAAATAAAATATTTAGAAAAAGAAATTTATTTTTACAACTATTTAATTAATTATTATTAATTAAAAACTATTTTTAACTATTTAATATTAGCCTAAAATACAAGAAAATATGAAATAAAGCTAGAAAAATAAAATTATCACTTGGAAAAATCTAAAATATCAAAATAGAATTTTCAAAACTATTTTTGTATTTTTCTGATTATTTTTGGATTTTTTATGAATTAAAAACTATTTAAAACTACTTAAATTGCTTAAAAATATAAATTTAACTAAGAAAAATCTAGAAAAATATTTTTTTGGCTTTTTATATTTATCTTAACTTAAGAAAAATTAAAAATTATTTTTTTGAAACTTTTCTGAATTATTTGTATTAAATGCTAATTAAAAAGTGCTAAAAATTTATTTAAATGCAGAAAAATAGCAAATAGGCTTGGAAAATTTTGAAAATTTCAGGAAAAGTCTAAAATAATATTTAGAATCTAGGAAAAATATAAAAAACAGGGGTTGTGTGAAGGATTATGAAACTGATGTGCAAAGTGCTTAGAAATAAGCACTAGAAATAAGCCAACAACCACAAATAAGCACTAAACTGATACAGAAGCTATATTATACTACAAGTACCTAAATGCAACTAATCTCAACTGTTTTGAACCTCTAAATCACCATGTACACAGATTTGATGAATTGAGTAAATGCTAAAATCAGTTTTGAGGGTACTAAGTTGCAGCCTATGAATAAGCACTCAAATAAGCTAGAAGTCAAAAACCAAGTATGGAGACCTCAACTAGACCTAGGTGGCTACTTACAAACCAAAGACCAGACTTTGAGAAGCTCTTATGAGCCTTGTGCAAGGGTTGCACAAAACCTGTGCAAAGTCAAGTAAACTGACTCGTTGCACGAGGGAGCTGAGACTCCAAAGGACAAGCTCATTTGGAGCTTTTAAAAATTTGACAAAAATCAACAAAAATGGTAATAAGCAAGTAGACCAACTGAAGTTTATACACCCACAATTTCAATTGATTTGGTCCAGAAATGAAGCAAAGAAAAATCTTTTCTGGGCTTAAAACAGATTTGCAACTTTTGACTTTTGAAACAAAAATGAAATCTTGACTTTTTTGAACTTTGAATCCAATGTAAGGACTGATCTTGGTTTATTATGATGAAATGAAGTTACAACAAGCTTTGTCTCTCAATTCTAAACACAAATCAAGATTATGATTTGACAAAATCACAACAGATAAGCATATAAGACAGTATTCATGTGATGTTGACTTTGGTGGGTTGCAGGCACAATTTATTGACAGATATGAGTTAATATTAGCTAAACAAACCTAAACTAACAAGTATCCACTAACATGAACCAACATCTAATACAGCTTTAAGCAAAAAACCAAACACACCTTTAACTACTGATTTGCAATAAAAATTGAGTTAAACTCTTAACTAGCTAACATAACTGATTAAACTGAGTGTCTTTAACTTAAATACTACTAATCAAACAGGTTTGAACTAGTTATAACTACAAATGAAGATTATGCAATGAAACTTTGTAAATCACTTACAAATTGTCCTTAGCCACAATGGCTTGAAACTGAACTACAATGAACCACTATCCTATAAAAATCAACCCAAATCATTCCAAATCAACCCATTTCCATGCTGCATCAACCCAAATCCAATTCCATGACCAATTTGAGTTCAGTTTGACTTTAGTTGACCAAAATCCAAAAGTGCTTAAAACTTAAAAGTAAGCTAATAAAAAGCTAAGAGAAGCTTGTATAAGCTTATATGAGCTTAAAAATAAGCTGCTAAAGATTTGAGCATAGGAGTTTGAAAATCAAATTTGCAACAGTAAATATGAAATATGAGAAATGAACACAACTTGGAATTGAAGCTTAAAATTAGATTAAACTGATAACATTACTTGAAGTTGATACAATAAAACAAAAGATAACAGATTTGAAACTAAACTAAAACATTTATTCTAAAAACGACATTGATAAAAAAAAAAAACTAGTAGACCCCTTTTCTCTTGCTCCTTCTTGCCTCTTTTATATCCAAAACTCTTTCTCTCTCATCTCCAACGCCTCCCAGAGAAATTGAGGCCATTGGATTGGTTAAAGAGATTTTAGCCGCTTGATTGGTTTTGGCGGGAAATATGGTCTTAGCCAGTTGTGGGTTGAGTGTTAGGGGAAGGAGGCATTAAATGCCTTTTGGAGGGTTGTAGAGGATGAGGGAACATGGAGGAGTGATAGTGAGGAGGGGGGGATGGGTGTTGAGTGTAGCAGAGCGAGTTGTTGGGGAAGACAGGATTTTGGCGGGTTTTGTTTGTTTGACCAGAGCTTAATATAATAAAGGGGAGGTCAAAAGGCGTGGGGGTCCAAATGGGTTAATGACAGGGGGTCCAAAGGCAGACAAGGGTCCAAAGGGTTTAAAGGTTTAATTGACAAGGACTTGTTTGTCATTTCAAAATTGAGGACCAATGTGCCAAATTGAAAAGTTGCTCTAAAGGACTAAAAGTGACAAGCTTCCATAATACAAGGACCAAACTTGACATTTTCCAATTTTCAAGGACCATTTTTTTGCCAAATTTCAAACTTGAAGGACTAATTTTGTAATTTCTCAAAACTTTTGATATTTTTCACCAAAGGACTAATTTTGACAACTTATGATTTTAAAAGGACCTTTGGTGATTTTTCTTCTGAAATTAAGTGCTCAGGGACTATTTCTGACAATTTTTGAAACTTGGGGACTGAACCGCCAATTATGCAAACTTAGCTCATTTTTCATCTGATTTTTAACATTTTGCATCTGAAACATATAAAATGCAATTTTGGAATATTTTCAGTATTTTGATGCATTTCTGAGCATTTTTAAACGTTTTGCAGTTCAGATTGACCCAAAAATGATGAGTATTTACACACTCATCAGTCCATTTTCTAAGGTGTTCGTGTGGTTGTTGTTGAGGAAATGAAGTAGCAGAGTTGATTTCTCCTGAAGAAGATGGTTCTGATGATGATTCAGGAGCAAATATGTTTTCAAAGGGGGCATCTTCTGGAGTAGCAAAGGGATTATCTCCATCATAGGTTCCAAACACAATTCCATGATGTACACTCGATGATTGATGATTTGTTGATGAGACAGAAAGTGATCAAGCAGCAGCTTCTTGACTTAATGACATAGAAACGGAGGGTTAACTTGCTGAGGATAGGAACAAACTCGTTGATGGAATTGATAGATCATAAGCACTTGGCTCATAGTGTTCATCAAACATTGGATCAAACAATTTCTTCAAATCATCTTCTGAAGGAGGTACATAAGGAGTTGCTGGTGAGGGATTTAGAACAAGAGTATAACTGATAGGACTACTTGATGAAGGTTGAGATGCGGGTCCACAACTGGATTATCCTGGAGCCATTTGCCCGGATAGCTCATCGAACGTAACGTGAGAAGTTTCCATGATATCTCGAGTTCTTTTGTTGTAGATTTGGTAACCCTTCTTGTTTGATGCATAACCTACAAAACTCCAATGTCCGCCTTAGCTCTTAATTTACCTAGATCTTGACCGTCATTCGTTGGATAGCACGAAGCACCAAACACACGAAGGTAGGAGAGATCAGTTTTCGCTATGGACAAGTTCGTATGGAGTTTTTCCATGAGATGTGTGTATGAGGGAACGATTATGGGTGTAGCAAGCAGCTGGCAATGGCTTCCCGAGAAACATTGGAACCTTTGAATAAATTAGCATTGTTCTTGCGGCTTCCACAAGAGGTCAATTTCGTCTTTCAACTACACCGTTCTGTTGAGGAGTTCGTGGAACACTTCTTTGATGACCGATTCCAACACTTTCATAAAATTGACTTAAGTCTTTGTTAACGAACTCGAGCCGTTGTCCTGTTCGAACAATTCTAACCGTATTGTTAAGTCGAACCTGAAGCTGCTTGATAAGTTTGATTATGACATCTTGAGTTTCATCCTTTGTCCTCAAAAACTTTACCCAAGTAAATCAAGAGTAGTCATCAACAACGACTAAAATATATTTCTTCCCATTAATCGCTTGCACTCTCATTGGTCCGCACAGATCCATATGAAGGGTATGCGTAACTTCCATTACCGAGTTTGTGGGTTTGGGTTTGTGGGCATATTTCTTACTTTTTCCCAATTGGCATGCTGAAAAAAGATGATCTTTTTCATACTTTAATCTGGGTAAGCCTCTTACAAGATCATTTCTAGAAAGATTATTAATGGTGCCGAAGTTCAAGTGATTGAGCCGACGATGCCATAACCATGATTTTGTTTTTGAAGCCTTTGACAACAAGCAGTGGAGAAGACTTCACCATATCTTTGATAGAGATGGTGTATAGATTTGAACCACGAGTTCCTCTTAATAGTTCCACACCATCAAGTTCTCTAACGAAACAAGTATGTTTTCTAAAAGCCACTTCTAGATC